>OX467708.1:48419020-49019020 GCA_950111635.1 Agelastica alni | reverse complement strand
TTTTAAAAGGAATGTAAAATAATTTTTATGGTTTACAAAGACAAATCTCTTGGATCTTGGACGTAAAATATTAGGTATTAGTCCGGACAATGCTGTTACCGTCTTCTCGAGTCTGTTGACATGTTCGGAAAAAGTGAGTTTTGTGTCTAGCCATATACCTAGGTATTTGATCGACCATTTTGGCGATACTGTCGCGCCTTCCACCTCAAATTGGATAGGGGAAATTTTTCTTTTGGTAGTTAGAAGCGCTGCTTCCGACTTTTCAGGGACTAATTTAAGGTCTTTTTGTGTCATCCATTCCAAAACACGTTGCAGTAATATGTTTGCCATGCTCATCAGAGTGTTCTCTCCTTTTGACCACCAGTGCGACGTCATCAGCGAAGCCTATGAGAGTAACTCTAAGGAAAAGCTCTATCCGTAAAAGTCCATCGTATAGAATGTTACACAGGGATGGGCCCAGTACGGACCTTTGAGGAACACCGCTGTTGATTTTTATACTTTTTGAAGAATTTTCTGCTTCCAGGATGATTTCTTTGTCAGATAAGTATGAAGCTACGACGTTTAAGAGACTCATTTATTTCTCTTCTTCTCAGTTCAACTAGGAACAATTGCCAGCTAGTCCTAGCATTTCTGACATTTACTGTTAATATTGCGCACAGTCTACGATGAGCACTGGTGTATTCCGTCTCCACCCCTTTTGCTATTTTAAAAACCTCGTTTATTGTATTCACGGTAAGTTTTTCTTCAGTGAATACATACTGTCTTGGTGATAGACCTCCTGTCTATACTAGTTCTCCTTTTAATCTGATGAGAATCATTTGCTCGTATAGTTTGCTCTCCACGTCGAGCAGACATATTGGTCTGTACGCAGCCGGGCAATCTATAGGTTTATCCCCTTTTTTAGCAATATCAGTCTTACGCGCTTCCATTCCATTGGGAATTCAGCTTGTCTTGCTAGGTCGTTGAACACTGCCAGAACGTATTCAGTTTTTTTTGGTCGTGAGTGCTTTTACAATTTCCGGTGGAATATACCCGGGTCCTGGAGCTTTATTCATATTCAATTTATCACATGCCACAAGTAGTTTGTCTATACTAAAATTGGAAATATCACAGTTTTATTACTTTCGAAAATCACTTGCTGTTGCACCGGGAATAGATTGTCCACAATTTCCTCCATGGTATACATAGCCATTTGTGGTCTGGGTGGATAGCCAATTAGACTTTTCCTTACAATCTATAACTATCTCCCCAGATATCACAGTTTACATTATCACAGATCAATTTCCAATGGCCCCTCTTTGATTTAGGTATGCTATTTTGCAGTCCTTTATTGCTATTCTTATACTACTCCCAAAGGCGCAGGCTTTCTTACTGTCCACTTCTTCCTGCGTTTCTCGTGTACAATCGCCTCTTTCAAAAGCAGTTTCTGCGGTTTTGAGAAATGTCTTTGTTCCACCAGAACACGGTCGTTTATTTGTGTTGCTCTTACTGGGCATGGTTTGGTCGCAGATTTGACTCAGTGAGTGTGTTAGAAGAGAGGTATAGTCTTCCCTCCATTGCCTGCCATCATATGTCGACTAATTTCCCAGAGCATGCCGTCGTCGAGATCCTCCAGTTCGTTGTTTGGAGAAGCATAACAATTATATACAGTAAAATATGGCATCACCATATAGGAAAAACTGTGTCCCGTAACATATTTATTATTGGTAATATTTCAATCTTATGACATTTATTACCGTATTCATGCCATCATCATATACCCAGTATTTCCTACCTTTAAGGGCGTTGCGGTTGGATTCGTTCACTCCGGCGTCAATCTGCTTGGCTACTACCAGAGCAAGATCATGATATGGACGCCTTCTGAATTTATTTATCTTCAAAAACCTAATGTTATTGTGTAATTGTAACCTACTTGGGAGTCTCTTCTTTTCCTTTATCGCTTTTTATTGGACACTGGGTTTCCGGAATGGTATCCCTCTTGATCATAGTGTATGAAGTATGGGTTGTTAGTACAGTTCGCTGCTTAGTTTCCATGTTGAATACACTTCGGGCAGAGATTTTCCCTGTTTGGTCCGTTGCACTGTGTTTTCATGTGTTCATATTTTTAACACCTGTAACATTTGAGTTCCTTCATTCTCGCCAGAATTCTACATTACTTCCAGCCAATCCTTATTCTCCTCAAGCCTAAAAGTTTTTGTCCCTTATTGAGGACGACTGTAGCGCTCTGTTTGTCTGCGTAAGCAGGTCGGAGTGCTTTACCTTCCATATCTTCTGGCTTCGCCGATATGTCTTGAGATAGCTTATCTGATTTATCTCGTGGTTATCACCTCATCCAAATCCTTTATATGGAGTACTTTTTTCCATATCAAGAGTGACGTCGATACGTCTGGCACGACTTCCTGTATTTGAGGGTTTTAAGCTTATCTTGTACGGTAAGTAGAAGATCCCCGGTTTTTGTCTTTTTTAAACCCATTCCCTTTACCCCAATATCACTAGGATTTATTATTGAAAATATCTCTATAAACATGAACTATATGTAAAAATGAAAAGAAAGCTTTTTTGTAAATAATTTTATTTCCTTTAAAATTGCTCTCACTGATTTTTTCTCAAATTCGTCTAGTTTTGATTAAAAGTAATGTTGAAAATCTGAAATTTCGAAGCTGTAGGTTTTGGATGACGCTGAGTTTAAATATAATGTCCTGAATGTGGCACTTTCGGTTATACCGGAATTAGACGTCAATTTTCTACATGAAATTTTTGATAAAATTTATGCTCAATGTCCTACACCAAAAATGAAGTATTTTCGAGATATTTTGATTTTTTTTAAATTTTGAAAAAATCCTAGTCCACATTAAATGATATCTCCATTAATAACGAAGCTAGTGACGTGAAATTGTAACCATTAAATAAAAAGCACCTGCCCGCTAACTCCATTTGTCCAACTAACAAACAAATAAAGTTTTATAATAAGTGTTCAAAATTAGCACCATCTACTTCTAAACATTTATGAATCCTTTTCATTAAGTTATGTTTTGTAATTCTGGAAATAGACTCTCTGCATCATATCTTCCTTTGTCGTAACAAGTTTGGAAAATACCTGATTTTTAATGTGATCCCAAATACCAAAATCTTAAGTCAGGAGAGCGAGCTGGCCAACGAAACGGACCCTGATTGGCAATCCATCTATCATTAAACATGTCGTAAAGATGCTGAGCAACAGGCCCAAAGTTGTAAGGAGGTGCTCCATCTTGCTGATACTAAGCTGAAGCCAGTCGCCTCTCCATTTCTTAAAGTATGTAACGCCGTTTGTATGGCTTCTTCTAAAATGTTTCAATATCTTTCACCATTTAAATATTCATCTTAAAATGTTAATGCTAAAATTTTATCTTTTTTTAAAGCACAAAAAACATTAAAACTCCAACAATCTTGGAAGTAACGTTCTCTACTAACATGTGAATTTTTATTAGACCAAAAATGGGAATTATGTCGATTAAATAATTCATTTTTGCTAAACTTTGCTTCATCACACCCTATAACTTTTTTATGAAGTTTTCATCTACTGGGGTCTTCATTAAATACCATTCACAGAATTCTACCCTTCGAGGAAGATCACTTAATTTGTAAGTGTTGTACCAAATGATATGAAAATGGTTTCCATTGGTGTTTTTATAAAATGCGAGGAATTGTTCTCGTCGACAAAGTAAGATCTCTCTCACAATCTCTAATGGAGGCATTTGGAGAGGCCGTAAAATAACCCAAAACATTAATTTCGTTTATGTCACTGTCCACTAGTCTTCTTACAATATCACCAGTTGCACACGGCAAGTCCGTTCAACAATTCCATTACACTCGCCGTAAATAATAATAAAATTTAAAAAATCATCATTAGTAAATCCTACATTTACCATGATTTACTATGAAATACAACTTGGTAAAGAAAACTGTCAGAACAACGTAATCAATTAACGTTCTAACTATTAAATCTTAGACAGCCAAGGCCTACCCTTTACTAATGTTGAAATAATTAAGTAGTGTTATGTTTTAACACAATTATCTATCAGGTATAATTCAATGTTCGTTGGGGCACATTGCAGGAAAGTAGTTATTTTCTGATATATAGTCGACCCATGTATGCCTATTGTATAGGTAAACATGCGGAGAAATTAGCTGGTTGTTAAAAATCAGATTCATACATTTTCATGCTTATTCGCTGACAAAAATAATATAGTTTTCTATAATATTTATATTTTAATAAAGATTATAAAGGCAGTATGAAATAAAATATTGTACAATACACGTCCGTTAAGTGTTATTACAGTACTTGTTTATATTCCGGACTCTGCTTCTGCATCGCCTCGTCCGCGTCCTTAAAACACTCGTAGGTATAATAAGTCACCTACCGGTCTTATAACGTAAATTACTATAGTGTAGTAAGAATATTGGTAGCAAAGGTTACAGAAAACATTTCTTTTCGATCAGCTATATCACATACCCCCTCGTAATTACAGCAAATGTTAAACAAATAGAGGGAATTATGAACAGACTTGCTCGAATCAGTTCCAAACACGGTCTTAAACGGTATTAAATAAATATAAGACCAAAGAGCGAATAACAACTCTTTTCATATAAACGTAGTAGCTGGTTTCGAAATTGTGAACAAATTCATCATCTGCTAACCAACGAACGAAGCACAGTGAACCGGAAATACGACGGAGAATAGCCAAAGCGTGATCAGCCACCTCCAAAATGATAAAAATATAGAAATATACGAACATAAAAAAATACACCAAATTAAGACTCGTTCAGACACTGATCTTTCCTATCGCTATAGGCGAGGCAGATCAAGCGATGAATGGATCGAATAAAGGATTTGTTGGGAGTTGGTCTACATGTGTCAGTTTAACTGGCTCGGGACAGAGAGGTATGGAGAACCACTGTCGACTCTATACAGACATATTGATGCCACCAAACCCTCTCGGAGGGTAAACTGATAAAGGAGGGGGATTTCTCATAACTCTTAAGCGCGAAATTACCTTTAATTACCCATATCATCGGTTTTCAAAAGAATATGTGTTTAAACTATTTGTAGGATTAAAAAAGCTTTATACTATAAAATAAACAAATAGAGACATAAACCTGTAAGAAAGCTTAAAATATCTAATTTGTGAATATTTTACATTTTTTCACCTACCTTTTTATTTTGTACATTATCATAATAATAAATAAAAGGTTTGTGAAGTCTATTGTAAATTAAAAAAAATAACCACAGCACGACATTGCATAAGGTAAAAAAAAAAATTTGTAAATAAATAGAAATTTAAAGTTAAAGCGATTAACTAAATAATAATAAACACAAACTGTAGTAAAACAGCATTATACAACACATAATTTTCGATTTTCTACGTATTTGTACTCAATATCCAAAACCTGTGGTAAATACAAAATTAATATCAACACAAACAATGGATACAAAAATCATCATAGCTAATAGTAATTATAAATTTGACCCCGTCCCTCTACTGATAAAGTATCGGTATTTCTATTTTTTTTTCATGCAACTTTAAAGGTCACCGAAAATCGATCTTGCATGTATTAAACCTTTCAGTAATCTGAAGAGTCTTGATCTTTGTCTAATCAACTTTTTTTGTGTACTTCGTTGGACTTTTTAAAAGTAGAGGGAGATAAAGTGTTTGTAGTTTAAACTCTCTGTGCTTGTTGAATGTGTTTATTGTTATTAATAATTTGATATCGTGTGACAAATTCGGAAGAAGTTTAGCTAAGCCAAACAGGCCTGCGTTGTCTTCAAAAATTTACCAATTTGTTGGTAAATTAAATCCACATTTGTATGATGGGTGATGGGTACTTCTAAAAATGTTTGTGACAGTATACTCGTAGGAAGTGACGATGTATTATTTCAAAGATAAAAAGCTATGTGTGTCATCCTTACTAAAATAATAAAGAACAATTAAAATTTTTATTTGATGTAACATGAAAAGGTATGTTACAAGATAATAAGTATATTTAAAAACATTAACTCCGAATTAATTCTTTTGCTTATGGTTTTTATGATTCATATTTTGTAATTGATTACCTGCAGGTTTGATAAAAATGCGAATAAATTTGTACCCTTTAAACAATTATAAAGTTGTTTTTATTTATACTTTATCATCCTGCTATTTTAAATATTTTATTGGTTTAAAAGTTAGGTAACACAAAACAAATACGACGGAGAGGGTCTTGGACTATATAATTATAGTTTTACCAGTGGCAGATCGTGAGTTAATATTTTGAGAGTGCAAATACAATGATAATAAAAAAACGCGTTTTGTATTGAAGGCGCCTTAACTTTTTTAAAATTAATTCTTCAATAGTGTTACGAAATTACTTCTCGATTCAGTAACAAAACAATTTTTATTACAATACTTTTACACAATAAATTTTACTTTTATAAATCACTTAGATATTCACTTAAATATTCACTTAAATATTCAACTAATTACAACTATTTAAATTTTTTAACTCATAAACACTTTTAAAAACTGTCTTTTTTACGACTGCTGGCTTTTTTATATTTCTAAATCATAATTCCAGACTATTTCACCTTTTTCTCCAGAGTTCGAAACAATCCTTCTACCTTCGCGACGCGGTGTTCGAGACTTTGCTAGACTGAGGTGGCGGCCGACAAAGCGGTCATTAATATGCACCCTAGTTGTGGTCGATTCTCGGACACCGACAAATAACAGGATCGGGTTGTAACAATAGCAAGCTAACTTTTTATATTAGGCATATGTATTTAAATTGTTAATCATCAAAATTTCGAATGACATTTTATCAAGTAACACTTTAATTCTAACAATTTATCGCCAGCTACAACATTCACCATCATACATAAGTTTAGGGACCAGCACTCCTCTTTCCACAGCCAGTCATGCTTTTTTTGACACGTTCTGGCTGCTTATGAAGCTATACTGGGCCTCATTCATTTGTTTTCCTGCCAACACCCTTTGCTCAATGTCACAGTTATACTTTCAGTCTCTCGTTAACTTTGAACCCAAGTACATAAACACATTCACTTGTTCTATTCTTTCTTCTTTAATTACTACCTCGCAGTTTGTCATGCTATCTTCTTTTTTTGTAACCATTACTTTTGTCCTGCTTACATCACTTTTATCCCTTTAATTTTTAGGGCATCATGCATAATATTAACCATCGAGTGCAAGTCCTCCTCAGATGATGCTTATATGACCTGATCATCGGTGTAAAGGAGGCATTTGACAAATCAAATAATTTATTTTCAATCCATATGCACTTTCATTTAAATTTTTTAAACAATCGTCTATGTATAAGTTAAACAGTCATGGCGAAGGTACACGCTCCCCTCTAACACATTTTTCGATGTTAAACCAGTTCGTGTGAGCTCCGTTTATCCTGACACAAGCAGTGGAATCCTCGTAAAGTGATTTTAGTGCTCGTATCAAATTACCGTTCACCTCATAGGTACATAGACAATGTCCACCACAAGTCATTCCTCACCACTCTGTCTTTTCCAAGTCTACGAAAACGCAGTAGACCTTTTGACTTCTAGCCAAGAGTTTTTCGACTATGCCTCATAATGAAAAGACCTGATCCATACTTCTCCTTCCGTTTCTAAATCCTGCTTGTACATTCCATATTTTTTATTAGTTTCATTTGTCACTCTTTTAATCAATACCTTTGCGTACATTTTGTCGACGATGCTGAGTAAACTATACCTCGATAGTTTTTGCAGTCTTGATGCGAACCTTTTCCTTTATAAAACGGAACGATAACTGCCTTGCACCAGTCTCCTGGTACGCTGCCGCTCCTCCAGTAAAAAAAGCAGTACAGCAGACTAGCTACAACGCCCTGTCCAGCCTTTAGCATTTCAACCGTAATTCTATCATACCCTGTAGATTTTCCCAATTTCATACGTTTAACGTTTCTTTTTTACACTAATTTCACTTTAATTGCAACTTTCACTAATGTCCCGAATTGGGTTTACGGCTTTCCAAATAAACTTTAAAAGTATTCCTTCCATCCCTTCAAAACGCATTTCTCTTCTCCCACCATAATAACTCTGTATATTCTTATGGATTTCCAGAAGAATTTAATGTTGTCCGGAAGTCGTCAGATAATCTATCGAATTCATCTTTATCATTTTTGCCGGCACCGCGCTGTGCCCGAGTGTCCGTCACTTTCTTTCTTAATCTTTTATCCACAATCACGAAATCAATCATATACTTCTCTGGCATCCTTCTTGTCTTGTGTACAAGTGAATTTTTTTATGGTTCAGTTTTATACCACAAGATTCTACTCCGAGCATAATTTAAGTAGATTTTCTTTTTTTTTATTCTCTCTATCATCACCGTACATTCCCAGAACACTGTTATATCCATCACGCTTCACTCCTACCCAACTATTAAAATCGCCTAGAATTAATATTCTTTCATTCTAGTTATCCTTATTTAGAATAGCTGTCACACTATTCCAAAACTCCTGCCTCCATTGCAAATAAGACCAACTCAGAGGAGTCTTGGGCTCACAAATTCAAAGTAAGTCACACATTTTCTTTAATCTAGCAAAAAGTGTCACACCAACGCGCTGAGAACCTCTGCTCGTTTCCAGAACTCCTGACCAGTAGATTGTATAAGGTCCATGCGTAGTGGTTTCGCCTCCTCTCTGCTTGGTCTTATTCAAACAAAGAACATAATTCCGTCTTTTGTTCATCATCTTCATCACCTTAATTTTATCATTCAATCCTTCCTTTACATTCAAAGTACCAAAGTGACTATCCGCAGTTCACTTTTTGCCCCCATGGAAAACAAGACGTAAGTGGTGGTGAACCACATCACCGTCATTTCGGCGTTCCCGTGAGATTATGGTTGTGGAAATACAAATGACTAAAAGGGTAGTAAGACGATAGTTCCTATTATAAAGGGTCAGCTTCGTTTGTACAGTAAACGTGCTAAACAGTACGATAATTTGAAACAAGTATGAATTAGGGGTGTATGTGCACATGTGTACAAACATGTAAATTATTATTAATTGTACTTACTAGTAGACAAAATATCGCAAACGTCGAAGGTTTATTTTGTTTATTTATAAGTCATAGCTTAAGCAATTTTATCTTGAATCCTTTAAAATTAATGTTATTAGAAACGTTAAAAAACAATGATGCCCTGAAAATAAATGTAAGCAAAACGAAAGTAATGGTTTTTGAAGCATGAAAAACTGTGGAGTTTCAAATGAGAGAGAAAGAGTGGGACAGGTAAATGAATTTGTGTACTTGGGTTCAAAGTTTACGAGAGATATAAAGTATGACAGTGACATTGATCAAAGGGTGTTGGAAGGAAAACAAATGAATGGGGTACTGTATAGCTTTATAAATAGCCATAAAGTGTCAAAAAAGGCACGTCTGGCTGTGCATAGAGGTGTGTTGGTTCCTACACTTATGTATGGTAGTGAATGTTGGGTTTGGCAGAAGAAGCATGAAAATAGGATTATTGCTGCGGAGATGAGTAGTCTGAGAAGTAAAGCCGGAGTGACTCAGTTGGATAAAGTAAAGAATAGTAAGATTGGTATAAAAGAAGATGTGGTTACAAAAATAGATAAAGGAATGCTTCGATGGTTTGGACACGTAGAAAGGATGGATGAAGGAAGATTGACAAAACAAATTTATAAGGCGAGTGTAAATGGACAAGTCGGTAGAGGTCGACCTCGGAGAACATATATCGATCAGATCAACATTGTTTTGAAGAAAGGCCAGGTCAAGAGTACCAACAAACGACGAGCATGCATAAAAAGGAAGTGGAAGGAAGTGGTCTCTGCCTACCCCTATGGGAAAAAGGCGTGACTAGATGTCTGTATGTATGTATGTAAAAAACAATTGTCGTCTATATCTTGTACTTGATTATACTTACTCTAATTAATTTGTCTATCTTAAATTATTTAGCTTAAATATGTTAAAACCAAGTTCTTTAATAAAATTTTATCATTAGATAAGCTGTATACCTACCTTAAATTTGTAGGATGAGTGTTTAAATTACCCGATGCAATAATTGTAACCTTAAGTTAATACACGTATGATTCGTTTTATAATTATATTAAAAACAATTAGCTAGTATTAATAGATACTTATTTGTTGTTGACAGCATAAATTGACGCGCATTAAAAATCACCTGATTGCTTCCTTATCTGCCTACGATTTCAGGAAGGAAAAATTTAAAAACAAAATTTTTTGCCTATCTCTTTGTAATTAAACATTTTATTGGTAGTTATCGTCGTTATTTGTACCTACAAATAAATTAAATAGCACTACCATGAGATCAACCTTTGATTACAAGTTGCATCGTAATTTTTTAAAACAATGAAATACGTGGTTTGTTACAATTTTTGTAACGTCTTAATGATAATAAGGATTGTTACATTTATGTTTTAAATAATAAAGTTTGTTTATAATTGGTTTACATACATATACATACATAGTCACGCCTTTTTCCCATAGGGGTAGGCAGAGACCACTTCCTTCCACTTCCGCTACGGTTCTTACTCACATCTTTTGCTTACTCTACTTTTATCAGTGCTCCCATACATGCTCGTCGGTTGTTGGTACTCTTGACCTGGCCTTTCTTCAAAACAATGTTGATCTGATCAAAATATGTTCTCCGAGGTCGACTTCTACCGACTTGTCCATTCATACTCGCCTTATAAATTTATTTCGTCAATCTTCCTTCATCCATCCTTTCTACGTGTCCAAACCATCTAAGTACTCCTTTATCTATCTTTGTAACCACATCTTCTTTTACACCACAGCGTTCTCTAATCTTACTATTCTTTACTTTATCCAACCGAGTCACTCCGGCTATACTTCTCACACTACTCATCTTCGCAGCATTAATCCTATTTTCATGCTTCTTCTGCCAAACCCAACATTCACTACCATACATAAGTGTAGGAACCACCAACACACCTCTATGCACCGCCTGACGTGCCTTTTTTGACACTTTCTGGTTATTAATAAAGCTATGAAGTGCCCCATTTATTTGTTTTCCTGCCAACACCCTTCGCTCAATGTCCCTGTCATACTTTCCATCTCTAGTAAACTTTGAACCCAAGTACACAAATTCATTAACTTGTTCCACTCTTTCTCCCTCAATCGAAACCCCACAGTTTGTTATGCTTTCTTCTCTTTCAAAAACCATTACTTTCGTTTTGCTCACATTTATTTTCATCCCTTTGATTTTCAGGGCATCATGTATAACATTAACTATCGCCTGCAACTCCTCTTCAGATGACGCTAATATGACTTGATCATCGGCGCGCGGCGTAAAGAAGGCATTTGACGATCAAATCATTCATTTTCAATCCATACGCACTCTCTTTCAAATCTTTTAAACAATCGTCTATGGGAAACAATGTCTATGGGAAAACCCATAAAAGGTGAAAACTTGTGCAAGGGATGTATTCATGTGTTTTCATTTGCGCCCGTATAAATGTTCTCTGTGTTGATCGCCATACTTTAACTCCAATACACCCACTTAATCTTCATATTTGCTTTGTTGGTCGACAGATATTGTCTGCAGCATTTCCAAAGATTGTCCTCTCAAGGGTACTATGAGTGCAGTAGCCTTCTCTTTATCGTTTCATCCATTATAAGAGGTCGCAGCGTCGAACTGTCTGCGATACATGGACCAAGATGACTGTCCATCGAAAGTTGATGGTTTTACTGAAGTCCCCGATGTGGCAACCTTGTAACGTCGATCATAAGCCTTAAGCGAGGCAATCTAGTTTTGAATGTCCTTTATAAAACAACTTCGATCTCATGCCTAATGTCTTTTACTTCCTCATGTACTGTGTCTACTTCCTTTTTCCACTCACTGTCAATCTACTTGACATCTTCCTTTAATTTGACAATTTGTTCTTCTCTCTCTTTCTTTTTTTCTTTCTTCTTGACGACGCTTTACCTCTTCTTGACGGCTTTTTTCATCCTCCAGTCTCTCTTCTTGTCGACGTTTTTCTTCTTGTCGTCGTTTTTCTTCTTCCAGTCTTTCTTCTTGTCATCTTTTTTCTTCTTTCAAACGGCGCTTTTCCAACTCCTCGAATGGATTTTTCATAAATTTTATAACGTCCCTTATGGCGTCGTATGACCTATTTCTTGTATTTACTATAAATATTTTGACGCAAAAATCCTAACTTTTGACACCAATGTTGCGATATTTTCTTTTGGGTTTGATGAATGTAAACACTCAGTACAATAATAATAATAATAATTACAAAACTATATTTTTTTAAAGCAATATTACTTTCCCCATTTACTTCATAAATTTAACTTCAAAACTATAAAACTAAAACTACGACCTCGAGATTTCTTTTTATAAATGTGAATCAATTATTCTAGAAAGGGGACGTCTATGCTGGAAGAACGAGGAATTAATCGAGATAATTCTTACCGAAAATATCGGGCGTTTGTTATTACAAAACAAAATATTTATCTTTTTATTCGCTGTCGTCTCATGGCAACATTTACAGGGACGGACTCCGCAAATCGTAACGATATGTATATATATATATATATATATATATATATATATATACGAGGATAGTTCACGAATTGTTGTCCCTAACATAGTTGGCGTTGAATGACAAATGAAAATAAAGTGTCAGGCAAAAGCTTATTGTATGACATTAGTGTGTGCCATCAGCGCATTTCTGTATTCGAGTTTTCGAGATATTTAAAAAAAGTAGAGAAATTAGAAAAATAGCGAAATTTTAAATGTTGAATAAGTTTCGAAAAAAAAAATTTAAATTTTTTTTCTTTGGCAAATCTTTGTATTGTGATAAAAGAAAACTTTTGACCAAAATTCATCCAAATTGAAAGGGATCGATTCCAACTATTGGTCGATTTGACATGGAATGACCCATATATTTGAGACATTGTTCGTGCCGTAATACCATACATAATGGGTTCTGGTAATTTAAAATCGCTACATTTAGAATTTTCAGGCATTATGAACTTCTCTTTAAATAATTTACTTCGTATTCGTCTTATTCAAGTTTAGATATTACTTGTGCTACATAATGTTTAATATTTTTTTATCCAGTTTCTTTGGATTTTCTTCTACATCTTTCTTTTTTTTTTCTTTTTTTCTTTCTTCTAAATCAGTCTGAAAAATTGTATTAAAAAAACTGAGCAGTTACCAGTCGATTTCATCATCAGGATTCATTCACATGGCGCCCCCTATAACAAAATATAAAATAATACATAAAGTAATATTCCTTGTCTAAAGTTATACCTCTCTGTCGATTTTAATAACAATTGATAAATATACAGTGATATTATTAGCAAAAATACATCTATCAACAATAATTAAAGTAAGGAGCATGTTTTTCTTGTTCCGATGGTAAAGCAGCGGCTGCGGAATAATTTGGATCGAAACGTTGTCTCATGGATAAAATCGTAATGATTGGACCAGAAAAACATATCGCCAAAGAACCATAAAAGCAATTTTATTAAATTATGTATGTAATACTACTATATTGCTGGTATCTGATAACGAAAGGGCTCTTGCTAGAGTGAGATAAATTTCAATTTGGTTTCTTGTACGCAGGCGTGACAGAGACGCGATATCACGCAGGTTTAAAGTCCCAGAGGTCGAAGTGAAATAGTCATATCGTCAACAACGTTGTGAATTTTCCCTTTGCCAGTTTTACGCTAGAATATAGTAGTATTACATGTATGGTTGAAATGAAACTTACATAACACGGGAAACAGAAGTACTGTGTTAAAATTTATTAGGTTCAGTGCAGCATAAACTCGAAAAAGTACCGCTTGAAACAAATGTCCATGAATTGATTTCAAAATAATTGTTCTGCCTCTTAAATTGTACATAATTAAATGTCTTTCAGCTCTAGTGGTTATTATGGTATCTGCATTAATTTCTGTAATTTTTTAAAAGCTGTTCACTAAAATTATTTTTTGACAGGTATGTCAATTAAGATTTTTTGTCGTTTTGACAGAAGGTTGTTGAAATCTCGACTATGTTGCAAACACAAAATGGGTGACATTGATGTAAAATTTCTATAGGGAAAAATCATGGTGTGGGCGATATCTATTATTGATCGTTTAAACTTCTCGAGGTGTGAACAACAAACTAAACACCATTTGTTTATGTGGGTGAAAAGTGACTTTATATATTATTTTGAGCCATTTAAGCATGGAAAGTGTTATATTTAAACGATATTTAGTAAAGAATTAGTGTTAATAAACCTGGCTGTATGGGGTCGGCTTCAGAATAGCCCCAGGGTAAATCCTGCCTGTCGTAAGAGGCGACTAAAAGGATAACCGTAGGTGGAAGATGGTCTCATCGCCCGGTGAAATACCACCATATCGACTTTGTGTGCTGTGAAATGGATCATTCCATGTTTCAGTGTTCGGTCGATACTTTCCGGTCTCCCTCTTTCCTTTTTCCCCAATTCCTCCTTTATTTTCAGGTGCATCCTAATAGTAATAATGATGAAGTCTCCTAGAGTAAAACACTCCGGAAGCAAAATACCTCTCCATTCGGATTTCCGGGCGAGAGGTACTCGAGGGGACTCAACATTAAAGATTAATTTTTGCAACATCCGTGGACTCAACAAGAACATCAATGACGTCCACCATCACCTACAGACGAAAAAACCGGATATTCTGGCTCTAACAGAAACACAAGTAAACTCGTCCACAAGGTCCATATGCTTTGTCCTGGTTACGAACTCCATTCTCGACTCAGGTTCAAAGGTGGAGTCTGCCTTTACGCTAAGGCTAACCTTTCATGCCAGCGTGAAGAGAGTTTGGAACCGAAAGACTTTGATGTGATGTGGTTTAAGCTATCTGATACCAAAGTGACTAAGTTCCTCTGCTGCCTTTACCTATCACCTAATGAACCTTCATATAACAACCTCTTTGAGTTTTTATCACTCAAACTGGACTACATTTAGGAGAACCATCCAACAGCTGAAACCATAATCATGGGGGACTTTAATTTACATAACGCTGCCTGGCTCAAATTCTCTAACAAAACTGATAATGCAGGTCGTCAAGCTGAGGCCTTCGCCATCACTCATGGTCTAGAACAACTGGGAACAACCCGCATCCCTGATGTCAACAACCAGGCTGCCAATACACTAGATCTTTTCCTCACCACCAATCCTGACCCGTATAGAATAGAAGTTTGTGCCCCACTTGGAAACTCTGATCACACCCTCATCTCCACAACATGCTCTTTCCATTTACCATCGAGCAGCACAATACCACCCCGTCTCATGTGGCATTACAATTCGGCCGACTGGGAGGGTCTTCGTATGTTTTTCTCAGCGTTTCCATGGAAGAGAGTTTGTTTCTCCTCAGTAGATCCAACACGATGTGCTGAGACAATTTCTGAAATCATCATGTTGGGGATGCAAACTTACATACCGAATACCGAAAGAAGAACATCATCCGATAAGACCTGGTTTAACAGAAACTGCTCTAGAGCTGTGGCTTCCAAACAGGCAGCATACCATTGATAGCAAAAGAATCCGGGACCTGAGACCAGAGCAGCATATGTTGAGGCTAGAGGCATATGCAAATAGACAATAGAATGTTCAAAAGATGCTCATAATGCCAAAATAAGATCAAAACTTGTTGAATGTCCTAACGGATCCCGTTCATTTTGGTCTTTCGCCAAAGCTGTGGGAAGAAACTTCACTTCCAGCTCTTTTCCTTCCCTAACCAATGAAGATGGAACACTAGCAACGACTGCCCAGGAAAAAGCCAATATCTTTGCGCACCTATTTGCTGGAAATTCCACTCTGGATTCTTCGGGAAAACAACCCTCGAACATTACACCTATTGACAGTCACATGCCCGAGATCACCTTTCGCCAACGTACTATCAGAAAGATTTTGCTGGGTCTCAACACCAACAAAGCCTGTGGATCTGACGGAATCCCGCCGATTGTTCTCAAGAAATGTGCCCCCGAACTAACACCTGTTCTTTGCAAGTTGTTCAACCACTCTTACAATTTGGGAGTATTTCCGTCCAATTGGAAAATTGCAAGAGTACAACCAGTCCCTAAAAAAGGCAAAAAGACCCTACCCAGCAACTACAGACCTATCGCACTGCTATCTATTATTTCAAAGGTCATGGAAAAAGCCATAAACATCGAGCTCATGAAATATCTGGAAGACTCAGGAATTATCAATGATAGGCAATATGGCTTCCGCCATCAGAGATCAACTGGTGACCTACTCGCATACGTCTCACATATATGGCAGCTATCTATTGAAAAGTATGGAGAAACTTTAGCTGTGGCATTAGATATCTCCAAGGCGTTCGATCGAGTTTGGCACCAGGGACTCCTCGCCAAGCTTCCATCTTATGGCTTGCCCCCTCAGCTGTGTTCTCTGCTTGCTAGTTTTCTCTCAAACAGGTCTCTCCATGTAGTGGTCGATGGAGTTTCATCTGACACTCTACTCATAAATGCTGGTGTTCCGCAAGGATCCATTCTAGCACCAACACTATTTTTACTTCACATCAACGACCTATTGAAAGCAACTTCATGTCCCGTACACAGCTTTGCCGATGATAGTACCCTCCATACCGCTTTCTCTTCCAGGGCCCCTATATCAGCCCGTGAAACCAGAAATGAACGAGGAAGAAATGTTAACAATATAAATATGGACTTAGCAACAATTCTCGAATGGGGATCCAATAACGTGGTAGAATTCAATGCAAACAAAACACAAGCATGTCTTTTCTCTAGAAAAGCCGATCTCACTGTGCCTAACATAACTTTGTCAGGAGTAACCATACCACTGAAGTCATCCATATCGATGCTTGGTATTACTATCAGCAATAACCTTTCCTGAGAAAATCACGTGAGGTCCATTGCCAAAAATGCATCCCAAAAACTTGGTTTTTTGTTTCGTGCCAAGAGCTATTTCACCTCCAGTCAGCTGCTTATGATCCGATGCACAGATCCGACCTGTACTGGAGTACTGTTCCCATATTTGGAGTGCAGCACCTAAACATATCCTGAAGCTACTGGATTCTGTCTAAAAAAGGGCAATTCGTCTCGTCGGTGATGCCTCGCTTACAAACTCGCTCACTTGTCTGGAACACCGTAGAAAAGTTGGCGATTTGTCTCTATTTTATAGATATTTTCATGGGCGATGCTCTTCTGAAATATCAACAATCGTTCCTCCATTGGCAGTCTCTTCGAGATTAACCCGTCAAGTTCAGTCTTCACACCCCTTCGTGGTCACTTTGGAGACCTGTAGAACATCACTTTCCAAAGACTCATTCATCCAACGAATTGCGAGGCTTTGGAACTCATTGCCTAGTGAGGTGTTCCCCGAGACATACAACCTCCAGAAATTTAAGAAGAACACCAACTCCTACCTTCTTTCCCTTGGTTTCCACGATGTTCTCTGAACATTACGGGATATCCCTTTTCGTGGGAATCAGAACATAAAAAAAAAAAATCCGCTAATGCAACGGATTAAAAAAGGTGATATGGAGATAAAATCGCAAAAAATATGCTCTGATCCACAATGCTCTACATATTATAGCAATTCAATTATATCTTTGCATAAATTTCCTTCAAATCCTAAGGCTGCTCAGAAATGAAATATGATCTTAAAGATAGGAAAACCAATCTCAAAGTTTGTCTGTTTGCAGCAAGCACTTTGTGAAAGATGATTTTTTCGGTGGTATGTTTGATATTTTTGTCCAATTAACTATCATTTTATTTGTGATTATTTATAGTGACTTCAACAACACAGAGAAAACGTTTAAAAAATGGATCTGTTCTTAGCAAGAACCTTTCGGCGTTGAAGTATCAACATTCCATAATTAAGAAAGATAGAAGTGACCGAAGTTAATTGGCTTAATATATATAATCCTTAATTGGTCGAACAAGAGGGGCTTGCCACGGGGGAAATTCTCGTACGTTCAACGGGAAATACGAGGAAATATCGGGCAATGCGAGGCAATATCAGGAAATATGGGGCAATGCCGGGCAATATAAGGAAATATTGAGAAATACGAGGAAATGCGGGGCAATATTTGGAAATACGATTTAACTGTTGTTTGAAAATTATTCATAGTATTTATGTATGTATATATATATATATATATATATATATATATATATAATATATTCGAATATATTTTTCTTAATATTGTCGAGGATATTGTTATTTAAATCTTTTGTTCTTTTGCGTAATGTATTTTTTTCTTGTGATGCCTAATGTATTTTTTTGCCAATAAACTATTATTATGATTATTATCATTATTATGAAGGATTGCTTTTCAGTTATAAGATTGGGAAAAACAAATAAAGACTAAAGGTTTCTTTTGCAAAAAGCGTACCTGATACTCGAGCCAGTCGATCAGTACGAATGATTAGGTATATCACAATATACCTAAGCAATGAATTATCATCATTTAACTATATAGACCACTCGAGTCCAGAAGTAATTAATTATCCGATTTATGCAAATGGACATCCTGTCCTAGTCACGCCAAAAATATTTTAGAATTATTTTTAACAACCTACCTATAGGTATTTCATAAGCTACTATTCCCTTCTTTCTTAATAAATTATAGTTTAAAAAAACTAAAAAACACGCTTTTAGAGTTAATAAAACTAAAAAGAAAAAAAAAATTTTAACATAGGAATAAAATTACTGACGAGAAAATTAATGTCACTGTTCTAATAGCGTGGGTGCTTTCATTCCGAAACGCAGAGTTAGTTTAAAAATGTCATACAAAGCACCCCACGCTTTTAGAACACTGACATTAATTTTCTCGTCAGTAATTTTAAAAATTATTTTTTACTTTTTAGTTTGATTAACTCTAAAAGCGTGATTTTTTGGTTTTTTTAAACTATAATATATTTTTCGCTTTTTAGTTCGATTTGTTTTACTTACTAATTAAATTTTGTATTCAATGGTAAAAGCACAAAAAGAATGCATCGGCCGGGAATCGAACCTGGGCTGCCCGCGTTACAGGCGAGCATTCTACCACTGAACTACCGATGCGATGAACTGTTCTAATCTTTGTTCTGCGCGCATACGTAGTTCACGCACTAGTTCTATCTCTCTTACTCTCATGCAAAGGATCCCTGAAAAAATTTATAAATCCTGGCGAAAGTAATCAGAATAATCGGATATTTTGATCGAATTATTGCATTGCCGTCGGTCTTTGACAAGTGTGCAAAGTTTAAATTAAATCTGATGGCTTAAAGTAGGGCAAAATCTAGGCTAAAGAATCAGTTACAAACATATATACATACATACATACATACAAGTTACAGTAAAACTAATATAAGCGTGTTAATAAAAATATGTCTATGCACAATATGATCAATTGATCAGGTACATGAAAAATAGTAGAACAATAACTACAATACCGGGAAAGAGAGGAAATAAGGAAAAATGCAAGCAATGCCAGGAAATGAGCGGTAATGCCACGAAAATTCTGGGGAACCGAGGGGGAACACTAAGAAATGCGAAGCATGACTAGGAAGAATTGGTAAATGCAAGGCATTACGAGGAAATAGGGAAATGCGAGGCAATACTAGAAAATGCGGGTAATAAAAGGGAAATGGCAATATTTTGTGCATTGATTCCGCTCGTGGCAAGCCCCTCGGCCGAACACGTTCACCCACATAATACCAAATGTCCGAAATTGATATTTCAACTTTTATAGGCATTGCAACAAGAATTCCAGGGACAACAGAACATAAAATCTTCGAGAACAAACCAAAATGGATACCTGGAGACACCTGGTCTTTACTGGCATTTAACAAGAATCCAGCGACAATAAAACTGAAACGTCGAAAACAAACCTTAAATCCAGCTTTAAAAAATCAACTCAAATCTCTGAAATAACTAAAATTTCCTTCAATAAAAACTTTGGTTTTGCAGGTGATCAAATGACAAAATATTTGTTGTTCACACCTCGATCCGATATTTAGTCATTGACAGCGCCATCTCGCGTTACGTGATTTTTCCCCAAACACATTTAGTTAAAAAACTCACTAAAGGAAATGGCCATGGTTACAAATGTTAAGCTTTCGTACGGAAGCGCGGTAATTAGTACAAAACTAGAAAAAAATAAAATTTGAAAACAACTCTGAGAAATACATTTTTTTAAATATTTCATTCATCGGATAATAATTATCTTTCTTCTATTACAGATCTCGATACATCATGTTCTTTAAAGCAGTTTCAGTGCGCCAACAAAAAATGTATACCGATATATTATTTGTGCGACGACGAGAAAGACTGCGAAGATGGATCGGATGAGGATCCCAAAGAATGTTTAAGTAAGTTTATTTTAAAATGTGTGATATTTAATACAATTATCAAAAGAGAGTCCTGTCAACATGCAACAGGTGCAGAAGCCCCCAAAACCGTGGCGAAAAAGAAAATGTAAATTTAGTTTAGTTATCCAGGTTGCAGCGGAGAGAAATTTGAAGATTGGGAATTCCGATGAATTTAAGCGAAAATTTCTTACGGTCGACGAAACATGGGTTCATCACTTTGACCCAGAATCCAAAAAACAAAGCATGGAATGGCCCCTCAAAAATTTCGTGCTGTCCCATCAGGTGGTAACCCCCTTATTCTCCAGATTTGGACCCCAGCGACTACCATCTATTCCCAAAATTAAAAGATCATCTTTTTGAATCCGCTTTGCTGATGATAACGAAGTGATGTCGGCGGTAGATAAATGGCTGAAGACTCAAAGTTCTGATTTTTTTTCAAAATGGTTAGAAACACTTCAACAACCATATACTAAGTGTACCTATAAACGTTGCAGTTGACTATGTTGAAAAATAAATAAGTTTCATTATTCTCATGTGTTTGCTTTTATGTTAGGGACAACAATTCGTGAAGTATCCTCGTATACTGAAACATCAGATAAGTACCTAAAGGAAATGTTTTAAATCTAGGACTTTCCGGGTTCCATAAGGGGTGTTGGAATTTCACGACATCGGCTCATAATGAGTTATTTAGAATTGAATACCTACCTTATATGCTACATAACAGTTTTATTTTTTTTCTAATATAACTGCGTATTTTCCAAGATATTTGACTTTTTTGAAGTGAAACTTCTTTAGGCGCGCTCGGCGCTAGGAGTAAATCGAAAAATTGCCCAAACTTGCGTCATGGTGAAAAACCGAACGGAAGTGGGCGGGGCGAGCTGCTATCTAGTCGGGGCGCGCGCGGAAAGAGGTATTGGAAATATTAAGGATATTAAGGTTCGCTGCTGCGAACGAACGCACGTGGCGTATTTTTGGTATAGTAGCGCTTACGCTGTAACAAACTGTACATGACGCCATATTAGCAGGACTGGTAGTACATTTTAGACTCTAACCTAATTGTTTTACAAACAAACATAGTGGCTTCTATCAGTTATGTACTAAGATCGTTTTATTTTATCAGAATAAAAATTGAGCAACAACTTTTTGATTTGACTTATACACCACGACAACCCCAATGAATCCGACAAAATATATATATATATATATATATATATATATATATATATATATATATATATATATATATATATATATATATATATATATATATATATATATATATATCGTTTTAAATCGGCACTCGACATCCGCTTGTTTTGGAATAAAGTGAGGTACTTTAGCAGCTTCCTTTCTTTAATAATTCATTTCTAGGTCGCAAAATTTTTCGACTTGGAGGATCTCTTAGGCAGATTTAACCACACTTTTTATCGTCATCCCTTATTTGTTGTTTATCGACTGGTGAATGAAATGAATTTTTCCAGTGATTATTGTAGATGAAGACAATCACCTTGATGATTTGAAATTATTAATTCATGATATTCCTAGACAATTCTATAATCGAGTAGACTATTACAATAGTTTTGACGACCTTACGTTTTTCAAAAAGTTTCGAGTTACAAAGCCTACTTTATACGGACGGCTCTAAACTAAAGGGGAGAGTAGGTTGCGGTGTCTTCTCAAAAGACCCCTCACTTGCCTGTCGTTTCGTTTGCCTGATTACTGTAGTGTGTATCAAGCCGAAATGACAGATATTACCGAGGCAGCTGTCTGGACACTCCGCAACGAACAAAAGTTTAGCGAGATATCCATTTTTTGCGACAGCCAGGCTGCTATCAAATCAATGTACTCAGTCTACTTGACCTATAGGGCAGCGGTGCAATGCCGAGCCGCCCTGAATGAGCTAGCAACTAAGTTTAGCGTTCACATTGTCTGGGTACCTGGACACAGCGACATACCAGGTAACTGTAAGGAGGACGAGCTAGCGAGAGAGGGCACCACCCTCCCAGCTGTATCTGTCTCATTTTCTGACTTGTATTTTCAACACACTCATAGCTGGGAATTTTTCCCAAAACATCTGATTTGTTGAAAAGTCGTCATTTACGTTTATGCTCTATTGAAAATTCAATGTATTCATGTTATTTTCTGACAAATAAATCATGCCCTCCTTAGAAAGACCCAACTTTACAAAGTGTGATATTTTGATGATACTTTAATCTTTTATGCACTTGTGAGACATTATTAGACTGGAAATTTTACACTTTTTCCAAAAATCCAATATGATGCTCATAAGAAAAATGTAAGTTAAGGTGGATTGCGAAATAACAAAAGACGTTTGAGAAATGTCATACATGCCATCGTATTCGTCTTGAATGTCACATTTTGAGAAGCTATCAAATTAACCGTTTCGGATTTACTGGCGAAAAACGAAATCTTCCATTTTCGGTTTTTCTCCAATATTTCCAAAACTAATTAACCGATATATATATATATATATATATATATATATATTTTTATTAAGGACATTTCGTTTTTCTTCCTCCTCTCTACGTGTCCAAACCATTTAGGCATTTCTTTATCTATCTTTTTTACCACATCTTCTTTCACATCATATCGTTTCCTTATCTCACTTTATCCATCTTTATACTTCTCAGACTACTCATCTCCGAAGCGTTGATCCTACTTTTATACTTCTTCTGCCAAACCCAACATTTATTTCCATACACAAGTGTAGGGACCAGCACTTCTCTATGCACAACCAGTCGTGCCTTTTTTGGCCGCTCATAAAGTTATGCAGGCTATTCATTATTTTCCCTGCCAACACCCTTCGCTCATTATCACAGTGATACTTTCCGTCTCTCGTAAACTTTGAACCCAAGTATACAAACTCATTCACTTATTTCACTCTTTTTTCTTCAGTCAGCACCTCGCAGGTTGGTATTCTATCTTCTTTTTCAAAAACAGATCAAATCATTCATTTTCAATCCATACACACTCATTCAAATCTTTTAAACAATCGTCTATGTATCAGTTAAACAGCCACTATATTTCACCTTATTTTATATCTATACAAATAAATATAATATCAGACAGCCAGGCCGCTTTAAAAGCACTGAGCTCCAACAAGATAAATTCTAAACTTGTATGGAATTGCATCGAATCCTTAGAGTACCTTTGTGCGAACAACAGGGTGACCCTACTGTGGGTACCTGGGCACCAGGGGGTGGAAGGAAACGAAAAAGCCGACACCCTTGCAAAACAGTGGGCCGAATCTGCGTTCACTGGACCAGAACCGGTTTTTGGAGTCACCACAAGTGCCGCCAAAACAATTATTTCGGACTGGGCGGAGAGGAAAATACTCACGTACTGGTCCGACATATCAGGGCTAACCCACTCGAAGGCGCTTTTACCGTTACAACCCTCGAGAAACACAACTAAGCAGATCCTAGAATGGAGCAGAAATGACCTGCGTATTCTAACAGGACTGCTTACGGGACACTGTCGTCTGAGATACCACCTCAGAAAGATAGATCTGAACCAACAAACGGACTGTCGGTTCTGCTGCGTGGAAGACGAAACTGCTGAACATATACTATGTTTATGCGCCGGCCTGGGAAGAATAAGGTTCAACATATTTGGTTACCTAACCTAGAACTTACCGATTTTAAAAAATCTCACCCTATACAACCATGAACTTCGTAAGAAGGGCTGGATTGTGCGGTGAACTGTAGCCTCTAGGGGAGAGCCACAATAGACCTACTAAGGGTCGCGGTGGAGGGGTGACCACGCCCCACTCACATAAAACCTAACCTAACCTATATCTATACAAAACGGAATTTGAAACAATGGAGGTTACTGTATTTATGAGGCTAGGTATTCATGATTTAGAAATGAAAATACCCATCGCATCACACACACGCTTACGTATAGATAAAACTGGTGGCAGCGGACCTCCATTGTCCTTTTCCGCAGTAAAATAAGCGTGTACATTCAATATTAATGCATCTACATATAAATCAGGTCGCGGCATTTTCGCGGTCTATTGGGAATACATACACTACTTGAAATCATAAGTAGGTACCCACTACTAACCCAGGAATACTAATTACTTTATTTACTTTTACTTTATTATATTACGTAACTGACCGCTATCGGTGCGAAGTATTCGCACGTATCACATCTAGTTGATTCATAATCTCTTCATCAGGTGGTTATTTACACCAAGAATATGAGATGAAAGGAGTATTCTATAAATTTGTTTCTCATTACTTTCTACTCTATTAACATAGGTATATTGACGAAAATTCTTACGTTGAAATAAGTATTCAAGATATTTTAGAGTAGATACTTTGATTTGGCTCCATTGGCTATTACTTCACTATTAATTTGAACTATTTGACTTTTTAAATTTACACACTGATTTTATGTTAGTTCTTGTCCACATTACCATGTTTCATTAACCTTGAAATATATTTATTCAAGAAATATCACAATAAGTTAAGTCTGTGATTTATAGGATTATCAATCATAACTAACTAAATAATCTAACTTTCTGCATTCATTCTTTTCTGTTTTATGTAATAACTTTGTTATGTTTACTGAGTCTGTTTTGAGAAGTTTTGGTAGTTTACGTTTTGACCAAATCAGTGAAATGATTGTCAAAATTTGTACATTAAATAAAATTATTTAAAAACCTTACCTTTAAACTTGAAAACTACTTACTCTACCGCAATGATGCAGGAGGACCATATTTACACAGAAAATATGTAATGCAGAATAAAAAAAACATGCTGAAATGATAATAAGACAGCGGCATAAAAAATAAGGTGGGAAACGAGAGTCGCTTTCCGTACCGAACGCCTATGAACATAGCTGTAAACTACCACTAATTAAAGTATTATAACATACATAAACTGTATACCAAGTATAAATAAAAAATATTGGGAGGAATAAAAAAAAGATAAGTTAAATATTTGTATTTTGTCCAGTGAATAATACTTAATGAAACAATACATTACTACACTAATGCCCGGTCTTATAAAACGTTTTATTTCATAAGTAAAATTAACTTAAAGAATAAATTAACTTACTTAATTTGATAGACTTGATAGATTTGCGTATTATAAACACAAAACGACTGTACTTGGCTAGTTAGTTAATCTCCATAGTAAATTATTCGAGATTTTTCTACCAAGTAAATTTAACTACTCGGTGAATAATTTGACAATTAAAAGTGAAAAGTTACGTTGAAAAAATTGTAGTGGTGCTCGTTATAAAATTTATGTTATCATGTCTCCTGCATGATCTTAAATTTCTTATTCTAACTTCCTCTTTTAGAATATTCCGACTAAGTTCTTTCTTTTCCTTTCTAACAAACAGAATTATTTTTGAACTTGTTTTTGAGTTTTTCAGTGTTATGGTTTACCTTAAATTTACTTCTCGTCGGTGATGTAGTTGATCAGTGAGAACATTCTGTAATTGTCTCTAAACTTAAAATTTCGAGAATGTTGTCAAATGGAGCATTTTTGTCTTAGATATTAATAATCTCTGTTTAGGTGCTTAAACCCAATTGGTTTAAGACCCGATAGCATCCATTTGGTACTGCATGCAATAACCCTCCACTCTTTCATTAGCTTGATCTTTTTTTTTTTTCAAGACCATCAACATTTTTAATTTTGCAGCGGACCTAATGTCTGCTCGAGCCATAAAATCATATTTGTTAGCAACTATTCGAATTTAGGCAAAGGAGAAATAATTATTCTTCAAATGGGGAATAAAATTTAACTAACGTTATCAAATTTTATTATGAGTACTACTACTGATTTATTTATCAAAATACAATACAACTATTGTATTATATATTTTAACACTTCCCCGTAATGCAATAGTTAAGCAATTTTTGAAAAACTTAAACCCCTCAAGCAAAATTTGGTTTCAAAAGAGGTTTAGTATAAATATCTGCTATCATTTCAGATGTATGGATATATTCCAATAAGATCTCTTTCCGTTCAATTTTTTTTATTATAAAATAAAAACGAACTTCAATATGCTTCGTTCTTTTATACATAATAGTATATGCAGCAGTTTTCTGCGCGCTCTGGTTATCTTTGAACAATATCACTGGTTTGAAAAATCCCCACATCTCAGAAATCACACTTTTTAGATAAATTGTCTTCTTTACAATCACTTAATGCCATTTTTTCAGCTTCACTAGGTGACATGGCTACTGTGCATTGTTTTTTGCATTTCCAAGAAACAGCAGCATTTGCAAATTTGAATACAAATCCAGTAAAAGATTTTTTGTTGGAAGCATCGCTGGTCCAATCGGCATCGGTGAATCCGGTTAAATCACTTTTATTACTTCTACTGTATACGATTTCTAAATTTGCTGTTACTTTAAGATATTGAAGTACACGCTTGACAGCCTGCCAGTGTTTGCGCAGAATGTTTTGTATTAAACTGACTCAAAAAGAAACAAGCAAAAGAAATATCAGGCCTGATCATTACGCACAGATGCTTCAGACATCTGCTGATATGGAACATTTTCTATGTGATCATGAAAACTGTTTACGAACCTCAAATTAGCATCCAAGGCCTTACTTACTGGATTGCAGTCTTGCATCCCCTAACTTTTCATCAAATCAATAGAATATAGCTTCTGGCTGAGACTAACTTGTCCATTTTTCTTGTCATAGGCGATTTTCATTCCAAGACAATGAGTCATCTCTCCTAAGTCCTTGATTTATTTATTTAGTTTAGTATTTAGTAACGTAAGGTATGGTAATTATACAAAATAAAATAAAATACAGGACAGAGCAGAACAAGATAATCAAACGATATATGCATAATAATAATTTAAAGTTTTATGTCCAGATTTAAAATCCAGTCAATCGACTCTGGTGTAGCCAATCGGAAATCCTCAACACTGCCCAGTTAGGCACGTAGAGTGCAGTCACTTACAATGTGCTGGACAGTCTGGTTATCGGCATCGCAGTCATAGGATGGGGAATTGCATTTGCCCCAGGAGTCTGCTCAGACACCTGTTCTGATCCTGATGAGTGTAGCTTTACGTGGGAGATAGAAGCCAGGTGGTTCCTCGTTTACCATCTCCAGTAGTGATTCATGGAGTTCTGGTGGAGCCTTTTGAAGTATTTCTTCTCGCCAGCTACTCGTTATCTGATAATGGTTTCTGGACAGACTTTCTGCCACAATAATAGGGGGTCGCCTGGATCTTAATCTTTGGATGAACAAGTCTGGTATGTCTGCATGTATTGGAAACTCAGGAATATTGACTATCTTGTTGTATTCATTCAGCAGTGTTTTGGACCTACGCAGATTAGGTGGAGGTATACGGCTCAATACTGAAAGCCAGTAAGTAGGTGTGGGTCGAATGGTGCCAGAAATCATGCGCATTGTATGGTTGAGCTGGGTGTTTACTTTTCCAATGTGGGGACTGTTTGTCCAGACAGGAGCACAGTACTCTGCTACCGAGTACACCAAGCTTAATGCAGAACAGCGGAGAGTTGTTGCATCAGCACCCCATGCCGATCCACACAGTTTTTGGATGATGTTGTTTCTTGATTTAATCTTCCTAGCTGTGGTCCTGATGATGTCTATATAGAAGTTCTAAAAATACTGCAAAACGAGAATCACTGAACACGCTGGTAAAGCTATTCAATCTTATTTACCGAAACGGCAGTATACCTTCTGATTGGTTAAAATCTACTGATGATGGGGGACTCTCAGTTTGGTTTTCGCAATGGCTTTGGAACAAGGGAGGCACTATTTAGCATACAGGTTCTTATCCAAAGGTGCCGGGACATGTCGGTGACCGTTTACGCATGTTTCATCGATTACGAAAAAGCCTTTGATAAAGTAAAGCACGAAAAACTGATCAACATTCTTAGAGAAATAGGACTGGAACAACGAGACCTTAGAATAATAGCCAACCTTTACTGGAACCAAAGTGCTCGAATAAGAATCGATAACACCGCGTCTGACGAGATCAAAATCCTGAGAGGCGTTCGTCAAGGATGCATTTTATCACCACCACTGTTATTTAATTTGTATTCCGACAGGATATTTCAAGAGGCTTTGGATGAATGTGACGAGGGGATATCTGTCAATGGGATTAATATCAACAATCTGAGGTATGCGGATGACACGGTTCTTATTGCCGACTCACTGGAAGGACTGCAGGAGCTGGTAAGCCGCGTGACGGCTGCAAGCTCAGAGGCCGGACTTAGCCTGAACGTGAGAAAGACAAAGTGGCTAGCAGTTAGCAAATCAAACAACGTGGACGGACACCTGACAATTAACGGTCAACGAATTGTGCGAGTAGAAACTTTTAAATATCTTGGGTGTCAACTAAATGAGAAGTGGGACAGCATGCAGGAGATTCGTGCCAGAATAGAACAAGCTCGTGCTTCGTTCCTGAAAATGCGTAAAGTACTTTGCAGCAGAAATTTAAGCTTGCCTCTGCGCGTCCGAGTGCTTAGCTGTTACGTGTTCAGCATACTGTTTTATGGAATGGAAGCTTGGACTTTGACAAATGCGATGTGCAAAAAATTGGAGGCCTTTGAAATGTGGACGTACAGAAGGTTATTAAGAATCACCTGGGTAGAAAGAGTGCGTAACACCGAGGTACTTCAATGCCTCGACAAGCAGCTGGAAGTTCTGTTTACACTAAAAAAGCGCAAACTGGAGTATTTTGGTCACATCTTAAGAAATGACAAGTATCGACTTTTAAAGCTTATTATAGAAGGGAAGATCGAAGGACGAAGAGGCCCGGGTAGAAGAAAGATATCCTGGCTAAAAAACTTAAGACAATGGTATGGAGTGAGCACTACCACATTGTTCCGCCGAGCTGTAGACAAGGTTCAGATAGCGCTGATGATTGCCAACGTCCGAGGAGGACAGGGCACCTAAAGAAGAAGAAGTTGTATTCTTCAGGTGCTTTTTAAATGATAGTGTCCAATGTGACCCCTAAGTACTTTAAATGGGTGCTGTAGCGTAGTAAGTTGTTATTGAAATAAACTTTCAGATTTCTGTTTGCCATATTATTATTAAGGTGGAAGCATGTGACTTCTGTTTTTTTCATGCTGGAGCGGAGTCTCCATTTATCAAAATATAGTCCCAGGATAGCTAGATCGTGTGTGAGAGTAGTCTCAGTGGTTTTAAAAATATTTATGTCTGGTTGCTATAGCTAGGTCATCAGGCAAATTTGCGGGAAGAGGTATCCGGAATGTCAGAGGTGTATAGATTAAATACGGATGGGGCCAGCACTGATTCCTGTGGTAAGATATCATTCAGCCTCTTCTTTTTGCTTATGTTGTCTCCCATACTTACTTAATGATCTGTTATTAAGCATATTATCGATAAGGGTGACTATGGTCCTACAGGGGACAACACGAATAAGTTTACTAAGCAGGCCATGTCTCCAGACAGTGTCATATGCGGCGGTAAGGTCCACGAACGCGACTGTGGTTTTGAAAGCCGGCCTCGATAAACGAAGTAAGTGCTAGCACCTGATCCGTACAGCTACGCTTGGGTCTAAAACCGGCCTGTTCTATGGGGGTTACTTTCTCGATTTTGCTGCCCATTCGGTCGAGGATCAGTCTCTCTAACAGTTTATACAACACGCTCATTAGTGCAATAGGGTGGTAGCTGTCCGGACAGTCACTTAGTTTACCTGGTTTTAGTAGCGCAATTATTTTGGCTTTCTTTAGATGTGATGGGACATATCCAGAAGTAAGAATGTCTGAGAAAAACCGCGATAGTCAGCGTATTGTGCTCTTACCACAGTGTAGCTAGAACTCTGGATGGATTCCGTCAAACCCTGGTGCTTTTCCAGTCTTGACGTTTCTTGGGCCATTGTGACGTCATCTATAGTAAAAGGACAGGGGTACTCAGTCTCAGGTGGGCGTGCAGCTTTTTGTTGTTTGAGCTCTCGTTTTATTTCCGTAGTATGCTTCTTATTTCTTTGCGATCTAAAAGTATTGACGATATGAGCAGCGACCTGGTTGGGTGTAACTGCGGGCGCTGGGCGGGTTATCGGTGCGCTTTAGCCCAGATTTTTTAGGAGATGCCATGCTTTTCTACTTGAGAGCTTGAAATCCATACTTTCAACAGTTTCCATCCATTTCTGTCTGCGGGATGCATCAAGGGAGTTAAGGAGTTCATCAGCTATTTCCGTGTCGCCACTCTCTATGAATTCCTTATACAGTCTCTCACTTTCTGGCTTTCCACAGAAAACCTAGCCTCCGGCTTGCCGACTTTGCGATGTTAGCAACATGGTCGAGCCAAGACATATTATTGGACACCGTGACTCCCAAAATCGAGATGGAGGGACTTGGTTCAAGGGTATTTCCGGACATTGTGATGGGATGATTTGAGGAATTCACTTTCTTGGGAAACGTGGCACTTTGTGTTTTTTGGGCGTTGAACTGAACAAGATTGTTGGTTCTCCACTCGACGATTACTTTAAGATCTCTATTGATGGAATCAACCTGTTCCTGCCTATTTGTATCATTCACCGAAAGTTATCGATAGGATGTGAAAGTTGAGACAAGTGTGCTATCGTCTGCGAAACTGTAAATGGGGTTCGTGGTGGTTTTCAAGAGGTCGTTGATGTGTAAAAGAAATAAGGTGGGGGACAGGATGGAACCCTGGGGGGCCCCGGCATTGGTTTTAAACGCTGCTTGGCGCAGTTTGGTTGGGAGACCGTAGGCAGATAATTTACTTAACAATGCCTGATGCCAAACGCTGTCAAAGGCATAGATATATCCAAGGCTATTGCACGGGATTCACCAAACTTTTTAATATTGTTTGTCCAGAGCTGAGTGACATAAGCCAGCATATCTCCAGTAAACCGAAGTTGTCGAAATCCATATTGTCTGTCATGGATTATCTCAAATTTCTCCAAATATTTGATGAGTTAATCGCTTTTTGCATAACTTTGGATATGACTGAGAGCAATGCAATAGGGCGATAATTTGCAGGAATAGTCTTCTTTCCTTTTTTCGGAATCGGTTGGACTTTAGCGTTTTTCCACATGGACGGAAATACTCCTTTGCTGTATGATAACTTGAAGAGTCTACAGAGAGCTGGGGTGAGCTTTTAAGCACAGGTCTTCAGGACAATTGTCGGAATTTCATCTGGTCCTACTGCCTTATTAGAGTCAAGATTTCGTAGGATTTTCCTGATAGTGCGATGGCGGATAGCGACCTCAGGCATTGATGCGTTTATTTTAGGTATCGTTGGGGGTTGTTTCCCATTATTCCGCAATCCACCCTAACTTTCATTTTTCTTATGACTGACATATTGGATTTTTCGATTTTTGGAAAGAGTGTAAAATTTCCAGTCTAGTGATGTCTTACAAGTGCATAAAAGATTGGAGTACCATTGAAATATCACACTTTGTAAAGTTAGGTCTCAATTTTTTTAAGGAGGCCATGATCCACCTATCCGTCTATTGAGTTTTTTATCTTCGTAAGCTGATCGCATACATTTAAATACAATGACTACAATGGGCAGAGCATGTAGAGCGCATGGAAGAAAATAGGATGTCACAAAGATATCCAAAGGAAACATGGAAGGCAAAAGGAGAGAAGGCAGACCACGACAAAGATGGCATGACAACATACAAAAAGACGCAAGAGAACTCATAGGCGTAAGGAGCTGGAAAAGAGCGGCTGCGGATAGAGAAGGATGGAAAAGAATGCTACACGAGGCTAAGAAAAGAGGAGGCCAAGGCCCACAGAGGATGCATGAATGGATCATCGTAAGCTGATTGTATTTTTGTTCAAGCTTCTTTAGCTGTATTCGCTGCTCTGATGTTAGAATAGCAGTTCGGTTGAACCCTAAGACATATTTTAGTTTATGCTTACTGATCCTTTTTTGATACAACCAAAGTAGAAGTTGTATCGCCTTCAGGATATCCAACAATACTGCACCATAAATCTTCATGTTTCAGGAGCTTACTCATGGCAAAAGACCAATCATTATAATTTTCACCTCCTCGCAATTTTTTAATGTAAGGCAAAGAACTCGATGATTCTTCTGCTGAAGTAGTCATTGATGTAGCTTCGTTAGGCATTATATAATAAAAACCTTTCTTCTAAACGTCAATTTTTGTCAAAAAACGAATTTATTTTCTTTACCTTCAATTGCAGAAATAAGCTTCTTATGCACATGTATCTGGGCCCATAACCTATTAGGATTTTGGCAATGGAGAAAGAATTATTCTTCAAAGGGAAGAATAAATTTAACTGGCGTTATCAAATTTTATTATGACAACTACTACTGTTTTATTTATCAAAATACAGGGTGATGATATTTTCAATTTAAATTAAATTTAACAACTATTGTATATATTTTATCAGCAACTACCTTCCAGATTTCTTTTTTTGTTCTGAGTGACGTTTTGAAAGCTTTTTGTAATTTCTAGTAAACTTTCTTGATCTTGCTCGGTACAACTTTTTCCTCTTTTGCGCTTTTTATCCATGATTACAACAGTAATAATGTAATTTGATAATAAGGTTACAATTTCTGTGGCGCCATTTACTGTCGCTATGAAATAGTAATTTTCCTAACAAGTGCGGAAAGTGATGCTTTCCCGCACGCGACTGCTGTTAACCCGAACGACGCGGAGCGGAGTTCGGGTAAGCAGTCGAGTGCGGGAAAGACACTTTCCGCATGAGTTAGGAACAATACTTTTTCTACAAGCGTAGGAAACAAATTCATTTTTTCAATTATTTATTCATACAAATGGAAACAACTAACAAGAGTAACATTTTCTATCCACTAATTATTCGTAATATTTATTGTAAATGTACAATTTGATGCATTATGTAAATTTATAGCGGAAGCCAGCATATTTTTTGAAGATGGCTGATTTCCTGAAGAAGAAGGTAACTCGGGCAATACATTATCGAAAGAAATCGAATGTGCAGGCACAGGCATCAAATCGTCGCCGATCGATATAGACGTGGATGGTTCTAAAATGCACCCGGAAGACGATGTAGTGTTAAAATTGAGAATTTTGTTGGACATTTCTTTTTTTCGATTGGTGGAGTCTTCTAAATACCCCTCTGCAACTGAAGTCGATTTCCATCCTCCTAGGCGTTTGATATTAGTTATACCCACACCACAGTCAGCAAGTAAAGTGGCTGAGGAACGCCTGAAGCTGTGACCAGTGTAAAGCTCTGGATTTTGAAGGCGCAGATATACTGCTATTTCGGAGGGTATCTTTCCTATGGTATTGATTCCTACACATTGCACAGTACATTTTCCACTTTTGTAATACAAGAATAAACGACGGTGAGTTTTTTTTGGACGTAAATGTACATACTTTCTGTATACGTTCAAAAAATAACCATCATTTGCTTCTTCAGATATCACGAAGGATCTAGAGGAATGATTTTTGGAATCCTTGATATTAACAATTATCAGGTTTTCTTTGTCGTCTATGTCGTCAATGGTGAGTTTTGTCAGCTCTTCTCGTCTGCAAGCACCAGCTAATCCAATAATTGCTACTAACTTAATCATGAGGTATATGTCATCGGGTGCTTCAGTCATAAATTTTGAAACGTCTTCTTGAGTGAAGATTTTGGCCTTTTTCGGTCGAAAACCGACATTCTGTCTTTTAATGAATGCAGTTGTTTTGTAAAATTTGCTAATATCCAAATTTTGCTTTACTTTGAATACACTCTTCAACATTGAATATCTTGCCCATAAAGTGTTCGGCTTCCATGTTTTAGACATTTCTAGAAAATAAGCCAAGAATACTTCTTCTTTATTTGGTGTTTTCACTTTTTTATTGTTGCACCATTCAATAAAACTCGTTCGTGTATTGCTTCTCATACCTTTGTTTAGATTTCGTTGGCAATAACTCTAAGTTCGCATCTGTAGCTGCTTGCACGATTTCTTGTGGAAGTTCTTCATCAGATGAATAATCCATTGTGGCAATTTCACTGAATCGAAAATTTTATATAAGTAACGCTTTGTCTGTCACTCTGACAATTACAAACAAATTTGTGTATTGATCGGCATGACAACATCAATTGTTACCTACTCGTTATCAGATCAATCAAAGCCTATATATAGGGTGATTTTCATAACAATACATTTTTATTTATCAATATTTGTTCATTTTTTCAATAAATAGTGCAAAATGATGGATGATTTTGAACAAACTCACTTAGTATTGCAACAAAAAAGCTTGAACTTTCATATTTTGTCACCCACCACTTATATTTTACGAGGATATCATATAAATGTTTTTCCCGCACTAGTGTGGGAAAACTTTTCCCGCACAACTGTGGGAAAACTTTTCCCGCACAACTGTGTTACCTACTTTTAGATTTTTTATCTTAAATTGCATTTGATTATAATTCAAAATAAAAAAATTCTTTTGACTTAAATGGGTATGCTGCATACTTTGATCAACATAGATTGATTACTTGATGAATTGTTTCGTTAATATGTGGCGCAGTAAATGTTGTGTTAAAGAAAGTTAGTAAAAAGATTTTAAAAAAATCCAGCATGATCGAATTTTTTGTCGACTTGGCATTAGTTTTTTAATTCATAGTTTGCCAAGAATCAAAATCGCACTATTTAATTATAGAACGCCACACCCCAGCATTAGCCAAATATATAAATAATTCTATATAGATAAATAGAGTATTTACGACATGCTGGTAAGTAGTAATCTGATTTTAACCCAAAAAAATTTGCGCTTATTTTTAGACGGTTATTTTTTCCCGACCTAAACGAAAATACTTAGCTAGTTTTTATGTCATTACTGGTATTTTAAAAAAATAATATTCATCATTTTCTCAAAATTAGACATAGATAAAATGAAAACCGCCTAATTACAATAGATAAAAAGATCTAATAATGTTATCATTTAAAATAGTTGATGAAATTTAATAATAAGTAAGTGTTGACGTTACTTATTTTTAAACTTTTAAAATGCGTCTTTGATTATTATCTATCTTTTCCAAAATATTTACAAATGCTTATCATATTCAATTTAGAATATAAATACTTAAATAACATTAATATGATCGAATATGCTGCTCTTTTTTTCGCTTTTATTCGTAAAACTTCAAATATTTCTTTCTGCTGATCTGTAAATTGTTTTGCTCGCCTTTAAGAACTTCTGATTGTACATACATACATATAGTCACGCGTTTTTTCCGTAGGGGTAGGCAGAGACCACTTTCTTTCACTTGCTAGCGTTCTTACACATATCTTTTGCTTCCTCTACTTTCATCAGTGCTCTCATACATGCTCGTCGGTTGTTGGTACGCTTGACCTGGCCTTTTTTCAAAACAATGTTGATTTGATCGAGATATGTTCGTCGAGGTCGACCTCTACCGACTGGTCCATTCACACTCGCCTTATAAATTTGTTTCGTCAATCTTCCTTCATCCATCCTTTCTACGTGTCCAAACCATCTAAGCATTCCTTTATCTATCTTTGTAACCACATCTTATTTTACACCACAGCGTTCTCCTATCTCACTATTCTTCACTTTATCCAACCGAGTCACTCCGGCAATACTTCTCAGACTATTCATCTCTTCAGCATTAATCCTATTTTCATGCTTCTTCTGCCAAACCCAACATTCACTACCGTACATACATAAGTGTAGGAACCAACACTCTGACTGTAACACGTTCATAATTGTCTAAACCAGGAATTCCCTAACTATTTTGAGCAAGAGACCCATGAACTGATACCTCAGACCCCCATAGCCAAATTACTTTAAAAACCCTATCTCCAGTTTTTTTCTATTGATACAAAATACTTACAAATTTAAAAACTTTGCGGTTGGTTGAGAAACTTGACATCATTTTCTCATCAAAATTAAACAAAATAAATAGACATGAAATTCAGTAAATATCGAGTGTAATTAATAATACAAATTACGTAAAAATACTTGAGTAGGTAATTATTTTAAAATAAAAACATTAAAATTGCAAAGTAAAGATAAAAAAAAATTCAGTGTGATGTATGAACCAATCTAGCTAAATCCGGTTCAATATTGGTGAGTTGCAGCTTTAAATCTCCGCTTTTGTTGATTTTCAAAAGGTTTTTTGTTTTGTCAAAATGTTTGTAACCACGCTGAAGCCTTTATCGAATAGGTATGATTATGTGCACGCTTATCGACTTGTTGATTTTTTTACAAGTACAACAATGATACTTCCTACTAAAATATTAGTCATTTTTATAACAAGTTGGTACATGTAGCACAACTTATACGGTATCGTAAAAGTTTCAAAAAAATACTTGTGTTAATTAATAGTGGTCGATTTTTAGACCTCGTCGACCCCCAAAATCAGTTTTCGTTCATGTCGACCCCAAGGGGTCGATGTCGACCACTTTGGGAATCCCTGGTCTAAACGTTCTTGATCAGTGCGGTTAGATCTTCTTTGACCTTCTGTGATTGCACATCGATGCTGTCAACAGCAGCCTAAGTTTGAACGTGGGCGAGGCATTATACAGACGACGATCAACTTTGAAGAAAGAAAATAGAAGTGACTCACATTTTAATTTTCGAAAACAAACGACTAAATTATTTCCAAAACAAAACAAATTAATTGAATACAGCATTCACTATGATTCACTGTTCGGATCTTAATATGAAAGGTGGCAACGCTGATTTTCACGGCCAGAAATTCGCCTTTACCGTAAAAACAAACAAATGTTTTAAAGTTAAGATCAGAACGTCACAATTAAAGACGTAAAAGATATTGCATTTAAACATTAATATTTGTATAGTTACTTGTATCTGATTTACTGTAACAAAAGTAGGTAGGTACCTATTTGTTTGTAAGCGTTAAATATTTTGGAGAGATTCGATCCAACAATATAGCGCTATATGTATGTATGTACATATCGCAGTGTTGGTGTTATTTAAAGCGAAATCTAACATGTTCGTTAAATTTAGTAATAAAGTCAACAAATTAGTTAATCAAATAGAGAAGAGAAAATACAAGTGGAAATCTACCCACTGATCACACACTCACTTTTATTTTTTCGAAAACAAATCATATAATCACTTCCCAAATGAAATCAAATCAATTCATACCTTTGATTAAATAATCATAAATAATACTATCCACATTAATCCACTGGTCACAGTAACACCTTTTTCCGCACTAACCTTTATTTTCACTATCTACATTTATGCATATATTCGAGATTAACGCTTTTTGACATTTATTGTAAAAATAATGGTTATTTGACATATCTGCAAACAAATGAGTGAAAATAGTAGTATGTGTAAGTAAAAAATGTCAAACATATAGTCATTTGTCAGATATCCCTAAAAACAAAAGGATTAAAAAGTATTTGTTTGTTAAATCCAATTGAATTTTTTTAAATTCTTCAAAAATTGTTGACTGTTTAGCATAAGAAATTATTTTCATTACTTTTGTTTTTTTCTTAAATTTTGTTTATCTAAACGCTTGAAATTTCCCTCTTTTTTTTGGGAACTTTAGAATAAAAAGTCTATAAAAACACGTTTCTATTAAAATGCAACGTTGTGTAAAGATTCCATTGAGTTTTCGAGTTTTGTGGACACAAACGGAAGAAAGCAAATTTTTGATATAAAAAGTTGTGTCTTACAAGCTCTTTTAAGGTAACCCTGAAACCCATTGAATACTAAATAGAAAATTTAAAAACTAATATCATCAAATAGTATACACACGTAGAGGCAGTAAAGTAAGAAATGTCTCTGAGCACATGTTTGTAACAATAGCCTCAGACACAGCAAGAGAATAACGGGGCTACTAAACCTTGTACTTGCTACTCAGGCCTCAGATCTGGACAGGAAAAAGCTCAGGCTGATAACAGGGCTCGTTACAGGGCACTGCTATCTGAGGAAAAATCTGCAAAACATGGTAATCTTTGTCTTTGTGGTGATGAGGAGGAAACAGCATCCCACGTCATATTTGACTGTGACGCCCTCGCTAGGTGGCGCCGCCATTATGAGGATGATACGACTCAGACTGATGCTGCACGGGCTAGAAACTTGATACGAGGCATTTTTCAATCAAGCAAAACGTATTACCTCGATCAAGCTTACCCAGGAGACTAGTTGGCTCAATACCAACTAGGCTAAAAGGTGGTTGCAGCGAAACACAATAAGCTTATAAAGCTGCAGTGTGGGCTCCTCTAACCCGACTGCTTTTTACTAAACACAAAAAAAAACGTTAAAATATCAATTCAGATTTTTTTACTATGTAAGGAGTGGAAAAAATGTATGCAATTTGAGATGTAGGTAAATTTGATTAATCTCGGAATTTTGTTACTAAACCAATCTTCGTCTGATAATAATGCTTACATCCCTTGTAGCATAAATAACTATTTGCAGGTTGATATTTCAGTAAAAGAATGAGCGGAATACGTATTAAAATAAAATTCGGCTTTTCATATTAGGCTGCAATGATGTATCAACTATTGAGTTCAAATGTTATCTACAAGGATGATCCAATGCTATCAAATAGACAGCATATGAATGTTTCCTCTCAGAATCATTCTAGTTTTTGCGGAGTAACAATAAGTTTTTACTTTTATTCTAGTATGAAGTTTTTGCTGGTTATTATAACTAATATAGTTAGCCATACTTTCTTTGTTTTTTGTTTTGATGCCAGTACTGAAGGTTAGTTAGTTAATTAATAATTTTTCTTAAACTATCAATTAAAATTTTTATTTAATCTACTTAAACATTTTAAATTCATTAAAATTTCTTTAGTTTTGCGAAAAAATATTTAAAATATTTTTGTTAAGTAGTAAAAATAGCTGTCAAATAATAATGCCAACATGAATTAGCGAAATCAAAATATTAAAAAATAACAAAAAACCTGTTGCTGTTTTTATCGAATATATCGCATTTGCATTGCTTAATTTACTCTTTTATGTAATAGTAGAGGATCCGAAGTAAGATCGACCTTCACCCATCTGTGTAATGGATAAAAATTATTTTATAAGTAATTTAGTATGTTAAAAATTATAAAAAAATGGGTTACCTGAAAAAATCCTGGCCAGGCTATAATTAATTAAAAATTCAAATATCACTTTTTTTTTAATTTCTACCGATGAGTTTAACGAAAAATGTTTACATCAACCGTAAGTACAAAGCCTATAGAATATGCAAACGTAGGGTTGCCAATATTTTTCCCGGTCTATCTATTGGGTAGCCAGGTATAAACAGGTATTTCGGTTCTAGTTATTTTCACCTACTTGTTTAATCTATAAATTAAACATAAAATAAAGCGCTGTTTTATTGCGAATACAATGATATAGGGTTGCCCGCAAAAAGTCTGTCCTGAATGATGGTTGTCGAATTTTAAAAAATAAAATTTTAATGCAACTGTGAACGTGCGTATTATTGTAATATTTATAGTGTAGAGTAAGAAAATTTTTGTGCTGAACAATATATACTTCGTTTTCTGATTTTTATTCATGACATTTGTAAACTCTAATGCAGCATTTATAATTATTTTCAAATTATTATATTAACCTAACATATATTAACTTTCAAATTATTATATATTTCATTACTTTCGTACGTATACTACCATTTGCTCCAAAATATTGTTGTTTACTAGTCTATCACTATCATTCTCTATTGCATGAACTACTAACATACGCACTTTCTGCGGTCGCGCCGCGCGCAGCTACAACTCTGTTCTGTGTCTTCGTCTATCGCCCGAGATATTTGTCTCGGACCTCTTTTTCGCTCGTTCACAGTCGCATTAAAATTTTATTTTTTAAAATTCGACAACCATCATTCAGGACAGACTTTTTTCGGTCAACACTATATCATTGTGTTCGCAATAAAGCAGCGCTTATTTTTATGTTTAATTTATAGATTAAACAAGTAGGTGAAAATAACTAGGACCAAAATACCTGTTTATACCTGGCAACTCAATAGTTAGACCGGGAAAAATTTAGGCAACACTACGTTTGCATATTATATAGGCTTTGTACTTACGGTTGGTGTAAAATTTTTTCGTTAAACTCATCGGTAGAATTTGAATATTTAATTAATTATAGCCTGGCCAGGATTTTTTCGGGCAACGCGTTTTTTTATAATTTTTAACATACTAAATTACTAATTTTTATCCAATAAACAGATGGGTGAAGGTCGACTTTACTTCGGATCCTCTGCTACCAGAATTCCTGGCTACATTATATGAGGCACACATTTTGTCAACGGTGTTCACACTACCTTTTGTCTCATTGTAAAAAGTAATGATTTCAGGCGTACACTTTTCTTTCGTGTTTGCGTCAATTTTGTTATCAAAATGCATGCTGTAGACCAATAAAGCATTTGATAATTTTATACTATCGCGGTCCCCTCGTCTTTGGCTCTAGAAAATCGAAAAATCAACATTTTTGATTAATTTTTTTTAATCTTCGTTTTTATGGCCGATTTACGACAAAAATTACGAGAATAAAAAAAAATTAAAACTTATATCTATTAGTTTCAGGGCTTTAAATGTTCATGTAAACGCACTCATTCACGTATAATTTTTGATAACTTTTTTACAAGTAATCAAATGAAGTTTTTATGTATTTTTTCTTAATCTACACAAAAAGACGAACAAATTAAAAAAAAACTTATACAAAAATGTTGAATTTTCATGTTTTTACAGTTTATAATAATAACAATAGTATTCCAAGATTCGGATGCAAGGAGGAGAATATGTTGGGATATGTTGCAGAGTTTATGTTTAGATTACGTTATAGCAATCATTTTTAAAGATTGCATAATTTTTTTTGTTCTCTTACAAGAATTTTTGGACGGTAATATAAGTGGTTGATTTATTTTTGTATATGATACATAGTTAATTTTCTTTCTTTTCATCATTTTAACATTATTTATCTGACAGACTTTTTGCGGGCAACCCTATATAATTGTGTTCGCAATAAAACAGCGCTTATTTTTATGTTTAATTTATAGATTAAACGAGTAAATGAAAATAACTAGGACCTGTTTATACCTGGCAACCCAATAGTTAGGCCGGGAAAAATATAGGCAACCCTACGTGTGCATATTCTATAGGCTTTGTACTTACGGTTGGTGTAAAAAATTTTCGTTTAACTCATCGGTAGAAATTAAAAAAAAAAGTGATTTTTGAATTTTTAATTAATTATAGCCTGGCCAGGATTTTTTCAGGCAGCCCATTTTTTAACATACTAAATTACTTATAAAATAATTTTTATCCATTAAACAGATGGGTGAAGGTCGATTTTACTTCGGAATTTAGACCATAAACATTTTATTATAAGTGTTTGTATTTACTAATAATTAATTTAAAAAAACATTTTTAGTGCTGTGTTTATATTTATTTGTTATTAATAGTATATTACGTAACAAGAGTGCCTAAGTTTCACGAGTGCGTAATGGGCTTATAACTCGTGTAACGTATACTATACTTTTACTACGCCTATCTATTTTCTTCTATTAAATAAAGGAAATCGCAATTATTTAACACAGTAATATTTATTAAAACAATGTTTGCGAGTGCAGTCATAATTACAAAATCCTCCGTAGAAACTGCTGCTCCAATACAGTCCACAACACTTCACCAAAGTTCACATACCATCATCAGAATCTACAGACTTCTCAGAACTCTCTGTTGAATCATCAGAATCTAATGAATGTAGATCAATTATTACAAGTTCTATAACATTTTTCACCATCCCCTCCAGCTTCCACATCTTATCTTCTTTTTTTACAACGTGAGAAATTGCGTTCTGCCAATGTGTTGCTCCTATTTGTTCCAAACTGGTTTGGAGTAAATGCTGAACATCACCAATTTTAAAACTGACATTCTCACGTGCTACATATCCCTTCACTTGGGCCCAAATTAATGCAATGGGGTTAAATTCGCAATGATAAAGTGGAAGTCTTGAAACTGTAATACCCTGAATAGCTGCCATTGTATCTACAATATTTTGGCGGTATCTATCACGATGCTGCTTAGTTAGTGCCACCAATTCTGCTTTCACCATATCTTCGGAGAACGATATTGCTTTCTCCCGTAGCCAGCTTTGTAAAATCATTTTCTTTTGGCCATTGTAGGAACACGTTCTACAAGGCGACTGTGACATGAAGCATTATCTAACACGATAACCGACTTAAGCTCTACACGCTGAAGAACGTTTTCGAACCACTTTTCAAGGCTTGCAGCATTTAAATACTTTCCAGTTTTTTTAGATACAAACACCAAAGCAGTATCTGGTAGGAACCCACTATTTATATTTATGAAAAATAAGGCAAAACGTGGCTTGCAAGTTCCAATTGTAAATTATTGTCAAAGGGTATTGGTTTGCGACAGGAATATCGAGAAATGTGTTTTACAGAGTACACAATGAGGCTGAAAGAGTGAAGACAGGTAAACAACCTTGTATTTCATCTCCAAAAACATCTAACGGAAGGCTAGAGGTTTTTTCCAGAAGGACAGGGACAGAGAATTAATGAAATCGTAAATAATTTTTCTTGCTCCCAAACCGAAAGTACGATCTTTCCGGCCGCATTTCAGTCCCGAAAGAACGACTTTGGTGACCTGCTTACTTTTGCGCGCTATCACTAGAGTGGGCTACTTTGGATGGTTGGGTAGAGAGCTTGTGTATTCATTGGGCCAAACTTAATCTTACATCTTACTCAATAAAATCAATAATGTCTCACATCTACATTGTTGTTAGTGAAAAATAAAACGATATAATAAATAGAAAAAAAAAAAGATTTATGGATTAAAAATGGAGCGCTATTTTAATATTATTTATTATTACTTTTGTTTCGACTTGGGGAGCACGGATGTGATATACTATTTCTATGATATAAAAGCAACGCCCGAATTTAACAGCAGCTTTACAAGAAGTGACAAAAAACACCCGATAATTGAGATATGTACGACTAAAGTGTAGAATAAAACTATACCGATGAAACATATTTGCATACTTCTCATTTTATAACGAATGGTATCTAAGAATATTTTTACTCGACTCACATATTCCTGATAATATAAACCGATAGTTTTTGAATTGTTAAATAAAACTAAAATTTGTGAAATTATTTTTTAATATATTTGGTACCAATAATTTTTTTATTTTGTAACCAGTGAAAAGACCAGCCCTTAAAGTATCCATTTAAATTGTTTTTGTTTACTTTCAATTCCAAAACATTTTCTAAAAAATTATATTTTTGGCAACTGTTACAAAATATTTACAATACGCCATTGGTAACCAATTCGGTTTAAATCGGCACTGGCAGTAACGGTGCTGTATTAATAAAGTAGGGATGTTGCAAGTGTGCCTTTCGTTAGCTAATTATCTCTATCATAAAAGTTTTACAAGAACTTCTGTAAACATTTTATTTTTATTGAATGTGAAGGATGTTGGATCTAAAAGATTAATTTGTTTTTGTTGCACATCAATCATAAAACTAGTCTAATTCGTGGTTTTATAAACATGACCTTTGTTGACACAACTTTAGCCGATTTATCACATGCCTAATAAACTTTTGTCTTAATATTTTATCACATCAATATACCTAATGATTGCAATAGAAGATGTGACTTAAACTATGTCACAGGTATTAAAACGTAATAAATGTTTTGAATTAATTCTGTCTCTCTCTCTTTCTCTCTCTGTCGTTTAATTTTGTATACCCAACAGATTTAGTAACCTTCGGTTTTCCGTATGAAGAAAATTGATCACACCGTAAACATAAAAAAATCCTTATTGATCGTTAATTATACGAATCACGATACACAATGGTACTTAAATGTTCTCCAATTATTTTTATATTAATTTTTCGTATAATTTAATATTGAGTGTAAAAGATTTAATCCTTATCTGACCATAAATGTTGGAAATAAACAATAGATATGGATCAAAATACGCTGTGAATTTTTCTTGTTATTCATCTTAACAACTTTGACCCACACACATGTGACCTTCATTATTTATATTCGTTATAAATTTAGAATCGCGTAATATAGTACTAGACAGTTATTTACTTCCTAATACTGATTAAAATTAAAATATACATTTTAGCTACTAGTTTACTACAGGGGTTCCTAACCTTTTTGTACTCTAGAGCACATTTTAAAATATCGGTAGGGTGGCGGGCACCACCTATTTTTAATCGACAAGCTCCTTCCATAACTTCTCATTTTCCCATAATTTTTTTTCTTATACTCATAATTTATTAATAAATAATAAACAAAAATGTTTCAAATTAATAAAATTATTATTCAAATTGCATACACATAGAGAAAATGTATTTACAAAACGTAAACAAAGTAAACAAAAAACACAAATACAAAGGAAACATTTTATAAAAAAATATAATATCAATATGTCAATGTGATCTTTGGTATTGCATATCGTTGGCCAGTGCCTCATAATTAGGAGAGTATGACGATAATCCTGTTAGCAAGCAATCATAAAAATGCTCATCGGTGAGTCGAGATCTATATCTTGATTTTATTAAGTTCATGTATGAAAACAATGATTCACATAAATATGTCGAACCGAAAAATGATTACATTTTATATGCCGCTTTTTTCAAAAGTGGAAATTTTTCTCTGTCCACTGTACTCCAAAAGTCCTCTAATATTAAGGATTTTAGCAAAATATCATTTTTAAGGTCCAAAATTTCTAACTCTAGTTCTTCTGTCTTACTTACTTACTCCGTAGCGCTACAGCCCCTGATGGGCCTTGGCTGAGGCAACAATTTGCCTCCATCTATCTTGGTCTTCCATAACTTCTAAACTATTCCCGATGCCCATTTTCCGGAGGTCCGATGTTATATTATCACGCCACCTTAATCTTGGTCTTCTAAGTGGTCGTCTTCCTTCTGGTGCTCTGACCCATATTAAGCGGACCATTCTATCCTCTGGCTGTCTTCGTACGTGCCCTGCCCATCTCAACCTTTGTGCCTCTATCGTTGTCAGATGTGATTGTGGACCCTAAGTATTTAAATCGTCTTACATTTTCAAAGGTGTATCTGTCCATGGTCACATTTTGTCCTACCCTAGCTCTGCCTGGTCTTGAGACATGTATATATTTTGTTTTGGCCTCGTTGACTTTAAGCCCCATAAATGCCGCTTCTTTTTCGGTTTTGTAAAATAGTTCTTTTACTTTTATGACGTTTATGCTCACTGCGTCTATATCGTCGGCATATGCTAGCAGCAAGTTTGATCCACTGGCCCCGAATAGCTAAGTTTCGATTTTGGCTTCTCTTACTACTTTCTCCAATGCGATATTAAAAAGCGTGGGGGATAGTGTGTCTCCCTGTTTAAGACCTGTGCTCACCTGAAACACATCTGAGAGGTCATCACCAATCTTTACCCTGCACCTAGAACCCTCAACACAAGCTCTGGTTACTCTGATCAGCAGTTCTTCTGTCTTACCTTGAACAAAATCTGCAATACATGCTGCCATTTCCATTACATTTATTTGGTAAGTAAAAGGATTGATGCAGACGGAAACAATTGGCTCGATATGTGTAAACTGCAAAAATCTCTCTTCAAACTGTTTTTTTAACACTTGAAGATGCTTAATAAACAATGACCCGTTTAATTCATTGTTACCTTGCATTTTATTCATATGTGAAAAATGCACGAGAGAATTGATCTGCAGATGTGATATCAGCAAATCCAATTTAGCTTTAAATGACTTTACAGAGCTTATCATTCCAGCTATGTTTTTGTCTTTCCCTTGCAACTCCAAATTTATAGAATTCAATTTTTCCATGACTTCTATGAGAAATACCAAATCAATCAGCCAGCGAGAGTCGGCTAGTTCATCATAATTTTCCTTTTTATCGTTTATTAATGTTTTTTTCTGCAGCCGTCTTAAAAACAAAATTTTAGCTTTAGATTTATTAAATCGAAAATACCACTTTACACAAATCGTACCGAAAATAATATTTTCGGTACGATTTTTTTCACTTTCGAAACAATTTCTTTACTTTCGGTACTGTTTTGGATATCTATGTAGGCGGTTTTGACAATAACATGAACTTGTATTTTATTATGGCAGCGATTGTCACGTAAAATTGGTTTATGTTTTTTCGATTTTTAAATCCAAAAAATGGAAATCAGTAGTGAAAGTAAGGCTGAAATGATCCCACATGAGATAAGTGAATCTGTTAAGAGAAGCTACTTAAGAATTATTGCCGGTAAAGTCAAGAGAGGTATGAATTGGTTTACAATTTATTTAAAAAATGGGGTAATGATAAAAATGTGCATATTATAAATGAACAAGTGATTCTTGCATATTTAATCGAAAAATCTAAAATATTAAAGCCAACAAGCATCTGGAGCAATTACTCGATGCTTAAGTCCACAATTAATATTAAAAATAATATAGATATAAGCCGCAATCCCAAAGTTATTGCTTTCCTTAAAAGAAAATCTATTGGCTATAAACCAAAAAAATAAAAAGTATTAAATAAAAAAGAAATAGATCACTTCTTATCAGAAGCTGGAGATAATATCTACCTAATGTCAAAGGTAATATAATTAAATCTAATTCCTCTTCTTCAATATGATTAATTTGTTTATTTTAGGTTGCATTAATAATTGGTTTGGCAGGCGCTTGTCGTCGTGAAGAGATTTGTAAAATGAATCAACACTGCCACTTCTGTTAATATAAGTAATTGTCATAATTGTGTAATTAATATTCATAAGTAATGTATTTATAAGAGTTATTGTTTTATGCAATTGACTATATAAAATTCGAAATTCTTTTTAACATACAAAAAGGCTACAAAAAAAATATTGTACGTAACACGATCCAAAAGTGATTTTACGGGACTCGCAGGATTCCAGGACTCACCTACGGCTCGTCCTGGAAACTTCCCACTCATCCCGTAAAATATCACTTTCGCAACTTGTTACGTAAATTACCATTATTTTTTTAATTAAACTCATAAATCTTGTAAGAACCTTTCCTTTACTGAGCCAACGTACTTCAGTATGCAGAATAAGATCATGTTCTTTATCTTCAGTATCTTCTGACAGGGCCTTGAAAAGTCGGTGTTGCAAAGGAGCTGCTCGAATAGAATTGATTAGTTTTGTAACTATTTTCATAACGTGTTCAAATGGCAATGTTTTACAACACAGAGCTTCATTGTGGGTAATACAGTGGTAGGACATAAAGTTTGAAAATGATTCATCCTTCTTGCAGAGGGCAATAAATCCTTTGTTTTTACCTACCATTGCTGGTGCCCCATCGGTGGTTATCGCAGACAGCTTGTGCAAAGGCATATTTATTGACTTGGCGTATGTTCTGAATGTATTATAAATATCCTCATCCCTTGTCTGTCCTTGCATAGGTAATATTTGCAACATATCCTCTTTTACTGTGAAGTTACTAAATACCATTCTCACCATAACTGCTAACTGTGCGGTGTCTGATATATCTGTTGACTTGTCAAATTGTAGCGAGAACCAGTCACATATTTCCAACTGAGTTTTTATGTCTGTTGAAATTGCATGTACTCTTCTTGTGACGGTGTTATTTGACAACTCTAAGTTTTTTTTTTTTTATGAAAATAGTCGCAAAAAGGGTAGACCTATCGTGTGGGCCGCGGACGGCCCGCATTGCGACTATTAGAAGGGGAAGGGATTATAGAAAGGAAATGATTGTGGACACGCTTTTTAAAAAGTTGCAGGTCATAGTTCTCTGGAAAAACTGATTTTGGAAGCTTATTCCATTCCGTAGCAGCCCTGTAAAAGAAGGATTCTTGATGAAGATTGGTAGAAGTCTTGTATTGCTGAGACAATCTTACGTTTGTTAGAAAATCCATCAAACAAACAATCGTCACCGGTCAAAAATAGTTCCTTAAACAACTCACCATCAATGAAAGGTTTCTTTTTTTTTGCGAGCATGTGAGAAATTTTGGTAGAAGCAATGGTGGCCTTTTTAGAATTTTCCTCATGTCTAGTGAAAACAGTCTGTTGTACAGTTAGACTTGATTTTAGTTGACATATTTTTTTCTTCCTTACTTCAGATTTAATTGGATAATTTACATCAAAAGTGGCATGAATTTTCTAAAAGTGTAGTTCAACATTATGTTTTTTCGGCACTGCAATGCTACTACCACACAACAAACGAACGCATTTATTTTTCAAATTAACGAAACAATATTATTTCTCCCAGTCAGTGTTAAAATTATGGGTTCGTTGTCTTTTACTCGGTTCACTCATTTTAGGGATAAAAAAATAAAAAATAAATAGTAATTGAACTACAATATAATATCAATGTTATGTTCTACATTGTATGCATAAATTTATTATAACAAGGACTAAGTATAACTATCCCCACAATCATAGATTATCGTTTTTTTTTTGGTGAAAATAGTCGTGTGGGCCGCGGACGGCCCGCACTGCGACTATTAGAAGAGGGAGGGATTATAGAAAGGAGATGATTGCGAACCCGCTTTTTAAAAAGTTGCAGGGCATACTGATTTTGGAAGCTTGTTCCATTCTATCGCAGCCCTGTAAAAGAAGGATTCTTGATGGAAATTGGTCCTTGTAGTGTCAATCTTGAGAGTAAATGGGTGAAACTGATCAGCGTGCCGAGTACGAGAGTTTTTATTTTTCTGGAGCATCTGCCATGGAAATATCTGTATAGTAATGTCTGGTCTGCAACTCTTCTTCTATGTTCTAGTGGGTGAAGGGTATCTGTGAGAATTGAGCTGTTTATCAACCGAATAGCCCTTTTCTGAATGAAATCTAGAAGACGAAGAGAATGTCTTGGTGCTGAACCCCAAATGTGCGAGCATTACTCCAGTAGAGGTCGGATTTGAGCCTTGTTGATCAGGAGTAAAAATTTTTCTAGCTTTCCACAGAAAACCTAGCCTCTGACTTGCTGACTTTGCGATGTTAGCAACATGATCATGCCAAGACATATTATTAGACACCGTGACTCCCAAAATCGAGATGGGAGGGACTTGATTCAAGGGTGTTTCCGGACATTGTGATGGAGTGATTTGAGGAATTTACTTTCTTGGAAAACGTGGTGCTTTGTGTTTTCTGTGCGTTGAACTGAACAAGATTGTTAAGTTATTAATACAATAGATTACGTCAGACGAATATGTCTTCTAGCTAACTGCAATCACAATGACAACTAGAGATGAGTCGTTCAGGACTGATCATAGAATACACTCTACAGATAGAATGTAATCTCTCTTAGTGACGGCTGGTACAACGAACAGCGCCACCATAATTTTCGGGAGCCGAACTAATTTATCGACTAAAGGGCGTGACGGCAAATTTGAAATGTATATTCTATTCAGGTTTTTAATTGAACTATTTATATAGGAATACAAAGCACAAAATTGATGGAGTAGAGAATGTCCTTTTACCATTTTAAATAGCTTTGATAGACTACTTCACCACTGTGCTATGTATTTCTCCAAAATAGATTTGCTTCAATGTTTAGTAATTGCAGATGTTTAAAAAAAACTAAATGAATTATTTCTTTATCTTATAAAAACGGTTTTTCTTATAAATTTCTCTTGCTTGTTTATAAAGATTGGAACAATTTTTTGGCAATGGTCGACAATCCTTACCATTTATTAAATTATTCAAACCATTAAAAAAATTGAAGATTATCAAGCGAATTAAATTGCTTAAAATTGATTTCAGCGAATTTTCTGAGTGTTCAGATTGAATAAAATTAAAATTTCTTTGTCCTTAACAGTTTTGAAAATAACTTTTAACAAATTTTTAGAACTCGGTTTTCTGGCAAGAATGAACCTTTAAGAATATTCTCGATAAAAATTACCTGTTACAATAAGTTAGCCTATTGAGTTTTTGACCACCGTACTCCTTATGCCCTTATGCTGGATTAAATTATGGAGATCACTTAGATCTCCTTCATTTTCTCTTTTTAAAATGTTGTATTTACAAGCTACACAAGATTTGATGCTTGTCCTCGGCTTCGTTATTTTATCATCAACTTTTTTTTTTATGTTCTGGTTCCCACGAAAAGGGATATCCTGTAATGTTCAGAGAACATCGTGGGAACCAAGGGAAAGAAGGTAGGAGTTGGTGTTCTTCTTAAATTTCTGGAGGTTGTATGCCTCGGGGAACACCTCCCTAGGCAATGAGTTACAAAGCCTCGCAATTTGTTGGATGAATGAGTCTTTGGAAAGTGATGTTCTAAGGTCTCCAAAGTGACCACGAAGGGGTGTGAAGACTGAACTTGACCGGTTAATCTCGAAGAGACTGCCAAAGGAGGAACGATTGTTGATATTTCAGAAGAGCATCGCCCATGAAAATATCTATAAAATAGAGACAAATCGCCAACTTTTCTACGGTGTTCCAGACAAGTGAGCGAGTTTGTAAGCGCGGCATCACCGACGAGACGAATTGCCCTTTTTTGGACAGAATCCAATAGCTTCAGGATATGTTTAGGTGCCGCACTCCAAATATGGGAACAGTATTCCAATACAGGTCGGATCTGTGCCTTATAGATCATAAGCAGCTGACTGGAGGTGAAATAGCTCTTGGCACGAAACAAAAAACCAAGTTTTTGGGATGCACTTTTGGCAATGGACCTCACGTGATTTTCTCAGGAACGGTTATTGCTGATAGTAATACCAAGCATCGGTATGGATAACTTCAGTGGTATGGTTACTCCTGACAAAGTTATGTTAGGCACAGTGAGTTCGGCTTTTCTAGAGAAAAGACATGCTTGTGTTTTGTTTGCATTGAATTCTACCAAGTTATTGGATCCCCATTCGAGAATTGTTGCTAAGTCCATATTTATATTGTTAACATTTCTTCCTCGTTCATTTCTGGTTTCACGGGCTGATATAGGGGCCCTGGAAGAGAAAGCGGTATGGAGGGTACTATCATCGGCAAAGCTGTGTACGGGACATAAAGTTGATTTCAACAGGTCGTTGATGTGAAGTAAAAATAGTGTTGGTGCTAGAATGGATCCTTGCGGAACACCAGCATTTATGAGTAGAGTGTCAGATGAAACTCCATCGACCACTACATGGAGAGACCTGTTTGAGAGAAAACTAGCAAGCAGAGAACACAGCTGAGGGGGCAAGCCATAAGATGGAAGCTTGGCGAGGAGTCCCTGGTGCCAAACTCGATCGAACGCCTTGGAGATATCTAATGCCACAGCTAAAGTTTCTCCATACTTTTCAATAGATAGCTGCCATATATGTGAGACGTATGCGAGCAGGTCACCAGTTGATCTCTGATGGCGGAAGCCATATTGCCTATCATTGATAATTCCTGAGTCTTCCAGATATTTCATGAGCTCGATGTTGATGGCTTTTTCCATGACCTTTGAAATAATAGATAGCAGTGCGATAGGTCTGTATTTGCTAGGTAGGGTCTTTTTGCCTTTTTTAGGGACTGGCTGTACTCTTGTAATTTTCCAATTGGACGGAAATACTCCCAAATTGTAAGAGTGGTTGAACAACTTGCAAAGAACAGGTGTTAGTTCGGGGGCACATTTCTTGAGAACAATCGGCGGGATTCCGTCAGATCCACAGGCTTTGTTGGTGTTGAGACCCAGCAAAATCTTTCTGATAGTACGTTGGCGAAAGGTGATCTCGGGCATGTGACTGTCAATAGGTGTAATGTTCGAGGGTTGTTTTCCCGAAGAATCCAGAGTGGAATTTCCAGCAAATAGGTGCGCAAAGATATTGGCTTTTTCCTGGGCAGTCGTTGCTAGTGTTCCATCTTCATTGGTTAGGGGAGGAAAAGAGCTGAAAGTGAAGTTTCTTCCCACAGCTTTGGCGAAAGACCAAAATGAACGGGATCCGTTGGGACATTCAACAAGTTTTGATCTTATTTTGGCATTATGAGCATCTTTTGAACATTCTATTGTCTCTTTGCATATGCCTCTAGCCTCAACATATGCTGCTCTGGTCTCAGGTCCCAGATTTTTTTGCCATCGATGGTATGCTGCCTGTTTGGAAGCCACAGCTCTAGAGCAGTTTCTGTTAAACCAGGTCTTATCGGATGATGTTCTTCTTTCGGTATTCGGTATGTAAGTTTGCATCCCCAACATGATGATTTCAGAAATTGTCTCAGCACATCGTGTTGGATCTACTGAGGAGAAACAAACTCTCTTCCATGGAAACGCTGAGAGAAACATACGAAGACCTTCCCAGTCGGCCGAATTGTAATGCCACATGAGACGGTGTGGTATTGTGCTGCTCGATGGTAAATGGAAAGAGCATGTTGTGGAGATGAGGGTGTGATCAGAGTTTTCAAGTGGGGCACAAACTTCTATTCTATACGGTTTAGGATTGGTGGTGAGGAAAAGATCTAGTGTATTGGCAGACTGGTTGTTGACATCAGGGATGCGGGTTGGTAGCTCGACCAGTTGTTCTAGACCATGAGTGAGGGCAAAGGCCTCAGCTTGATGACCTGCATCATCTGTTTTGTTAGAGAATTTGAGCCAGGCAGCGTTATGTACATTAAAGTCCCCCGTGATTATGGTTTCAGCTGTTGGATGGTTCTCCTGAATTTAGTCCAGTTTGAGTGATAAAAACTCAAAGAGGTTGTTATATGAAGGTTCATTAGGTGATAGGTAAAGGCAGCAGAGGAACTTAGTCACTTTGGTATCAGATAGCTTAAACCACATTACATCAAAGTCTTTCGGTTCCAAACTCTCTTCACGCTGGCATGAAAGGTTAGCCTTAGCGTAAAGGCAGACTCCACCTTTGAACCTGAGTCGAGAATGGAGTTCGTAACCAGAACAAAGCATATGGATCTTGTTGGTGGACGAGTTTACTTGTGTTTCTGTTAAAGCCAGAATATCCGGTTTTTTCGTCTGTAGGTGAAGGTGGACGTCATTGATGTTCTTGTTGAGTCCACGGATGTTGCAAAAATTAATCTTTAATGTTGAATCTCCTCGAGTACCTCTCGCCTGGAAATCCGAATGGAGAGGTATCTTGCTTCCGGAGTGTTTTACTCTAGGAGACTTCATCATTATTACTATTAGGATGCACCTGAAAATAAAGGAGGAATTGGGGAAAAGGAAAGAGGGAGACCGGAAAGTATCGACCGAACACTGAAACATGGAATGATCCATTTCACAGCACACAAAGTCGATATGGTGGTATTTCACCGGGCGATGAGACCATCTTCCACCTACGGTTATCCTTTTAGTCGCCTCTTACGACAGGCAGGATTTACCCTGAGGCTATTCTGAAGCCGACCCCATACAGCTGTGAATCTTCGCCCTTGTGGTTTTTTGTTTCTGCACTTTAATTGATTTCTGAAAAAGTTTCTTGATATCTCATCCAAATTATTTGTGAGAGTTTCAAAGGACTCTGTGTTAGAAAATGTTTCAGCAGCTTGTAGCCCAAATTTCAAATTTGGATTTCTCCTTGCAAGGACTTTGGATTTCCTTTTCATCTGTGTTGTTTGTTTATAAGGAAACCTCTTCCTAGGTGATAGAGCTGCTGCTTTTCTGGTTTTAAATTCGGTCAGGCCATCTGTATCATCAATTTGCTGTTCAGATGAAACAGTAGCAGCTCTGATATCTGTATCAAAATGTGAATCAGTACTACCACTACACCCAGGGACTGCTGTTTCTAAATCATCATTGGAAGAATCAGTATTATCTAAAAAAACATAAAATTAGAATCTTCAAGGTAAAAACTACTTTGCATACATATAGATTTATAAGAAATAATTCAACATCCAGAGGATCAGTAAATTTATTGATTGATTACCTGGTAAAAAAAACTTTGTTTAGTCTTTTCTTTGGCCCAAAGTCCTCTGGTGCAAAATGCTTTTGACACTTTTGAAGCATCTATTGTTGATGATCTTCACCGAATTTTTGAACATCTCAGGATATTTATCTGAGTTTATTATACGATGGCGACTATGCTCTTTGTATGAGTTACATCCAGGAATGCAGCAACCACTTTTCGTAATTGGAGGCATCCTGAGAACAAGAATTCATAAATTATTATAGAAATAAATGAATCCAGACAAAAAACTGGTACTGATAAATCTGTTGTACAAGCGACTTATGATGTATTATGAGTGTTATTAGATGTTTTACTTACTTGATTAGGATTTGAAATAATGAAAATATCAATAATTCTCAGACAATTTCAAAGAAAAAGCAGAAACTGAAGCTGACCAGGATAGATAAACTGAACCGAACGAACTGAACATACAAACAAAATGAGCAATTTATCATTTTTATTTTATCCTTCTATAATGGAACATGAAAATACAGAAAATAGTGCACAAAACACAAAAAATTGCCTTGACAAAATGACAGCATCTATCGTAAGGCTATCTATCTTATCGGGAGCCGAAATGATCTCGTCCGCCATAACAGTTTCGGTACGAACCATAAGAGTTTTCATTCTATCTGTGGAGTGTTTTCTAAGGGACTGATTCGGTTCCGGGAACCGGATCTTTAAGGTGACCCGTAAGAGCCGGGTCGTAAAGATAGTAGGAGCCGACTCTCGGATCCGAGAAAAAGCATAACCTCCGCGACAGGTCTCGGAAAATTAAGATTGGCAGATCGCGCTTGGCTCCAGCGTGAACTACTACTTACTAGATGGCTAGAGCATTGGGCTCTCGAAAAACATTTACCTGGATGTTTTATACGTAAATGTCGAAACAAGTTTCCAGTAGAGCCATTTGTAACACTTATTAGTCGGAAACAATAATTGCACTTGCCTTTATTTTCTCGTTCCTCAAAATGATTCCAAATTTCACTAATCTTCTTTGACATGATTGAAAAATATGTGTTTATATAAGTCGAAAAGAGTCTTATATTTCCGCTTTAATGTTTGTGAAATTGTGAAATATATATTACATACAAACCGGCCGAAATCAAAATAAACTTCCTCTATTCGTCTGTGATTCACAGATTCACAGCAATAGTTGTGTTGTACCTACCTATCTCTTAAACAAAAAAAAACAGTCCACAGCTCCACCTATAGTCTTTCTTCTTCATACTCTTCCTTCATATAAAAATCGTTGAGATATTAATACAGATTTCTAAACCATAAATAGTCGGCTTTATAGGTATATTAAGAGAAGATAAATGACCAAACGAACAAGATTGAAAAGGAAAAATCTTCGCCTGTTTTCCGCGTTTTAAGTTCAGTGTTTTCATGCTGTTGATGTCAATTACTGTTTGTTTTTTTTTTGGAATTGCGATATTTTATTATAATTTGGCGATTTAAGCTTTTTTTTGTGCTACAGTATTAATTAATATTAATTTGTGGAGCAAACATGGTGAAGTAAGTTATATCTTATAAGAATGAAGTTTTCCTAACCTCAAATTTGTTTCCAGCAATAATTTGGTTTGTCATGCTTGCAACAAAAAATAACAGTGTATCGACTAAAAATCGACATATTAAAAATGTAACATGTTGAAAAGAAGAGATCATTTCAAATTAAACGTCCATTATGACCCGAAGAACACAAATTAACGTTTATGAGGATTTAATGAAAGATTTGTTCATCAAATATGTTAAAATATATTACTTAATAAAACAAACATCATAATAATCGAACCAAAGACCTGTTTAGAAAAATTAAAATAATCACTCGTAACTTTAAACCAAGGGCTTGGTCCATTAAAGATAAGAACGGCACCCTAATAACTAATATAAACGATGTGCTCGACGTCTGGAAAGACTACTTAATGTACATCACTCTATGATGGTGATTACGAATCTCTTGAGCAAATAAGCCCAGAAAATGAACCGAATATCCTTTTGAGTGAAGTAGTCGCAGCAATCAGAGCACTTAAGAAAGGCAAGTCCACCGGAATAGATTCGATCCCTGCGGAGGTCTGGAAGGCCCTTGAGGAGAGGAACATTAAATACCTACATCTGTTATGCCAGCAAATTTGGAATAACGGAGTCTGGCCAGACGAATGGTTTAAATCCACTATAATACCCATTCATAAGAAGGGATCAACGATGGACTGTAACAATTATCGCCTGGTTTCCCTGATCTCACATGCGAGCAAAATAATGCTGTATGTTCTTCGATCTCGGTTGGTCCACTTCCTCGATTACCAAATAGCACCTGAACAGTCAGGATTTGTCAAAGGGCGAGGTGCACGAGAACAAATACTAAACGTCCGAATACTTATGGAGAAGGCCAGGGAATACTATGCACCCATGTATATGTGTTATGTCGACTACGAAAAAGCGTTCGATAATGTAAAATGGTCAAAATTGTGGAAGATCTTGTGCGTTGCGGGAGTACCTACCTGGTAAATCTCATAAAAAAGTTATATGAACAAAGTAGAGCAGTCGGCAAAATTGACAATCGTATTTCCAGAACAGCAGATATCAAAAAGGGAGTTAGACAAGGGTATATTTTATCACCTCTCTTGTTTAATATATATACGGAATGTTTAATGAGAGAGATACTTGATGAGTGAAAAGGAGGCTTTGCCATAAATGGGAAAAAATTTCAAATCTTAGATATGCTGACGACACTCTTCTGATTGCTAACTCAGCAGAAAAACTTACAGAATTGATACAATGACTCGGGAGGACATCAAAAGAGTATGGTCTAAAAATCAACTATGCCAAATCTAAAGTATTGATTGTTGATAGATCGGATAAGACAGCCAAGAGACCACATCACATTGCCAACTGTGAAGTGGTAGATCAGTTTGTTTATCTGGGTGCCCTTATCCACTCTTCCGGCAGCTGCGAGATGGAAATCCGCCGTCGTATTCAACTTGGCCGAACAGCAAAGAGTCAATTACATAAAATTTGGAAAGATCGATATATATCCATCAATACCAAAAAATCACTGTTCCATGCCTTAGTGTTCTCCATTTTCTGGTACGCTTCCGAGACATGGGTTATGAAGGCAGCCGACAGTCGTCGGGTCGACGCCTTTGAAATGTGGGTATGGCGAAGAATGCTAAGAATACCGTGGACGGCACATTGTACCAATGTGTCAGTTCTGAACGAGATTGGACCATCAAACCGTCTTAGTAGCTTGACATTAGCGCGAATACTGAACTTCTTTGGACATATAACTCGTCACGACAACATTGAGAGACTGATTGTCCATCTTTTTATAAGTATTACAAAATGTATTGGAATTGAAAGTGAACAAAAAAAAATAAAAAAGGATACTTTTGAGATCATTAAGGGATGATCTTTTTACCAGTGACAAAATAAAAAACATTAATGTTACCAAATATATTGTAAGTTGAGCAAAATAATAATTTTTTTTTTATGTTCTGGTTCCCACGAAAAGGGATATCCTGTAATGTTCAGAGAACATCGTGGGAACCAAGGGAAAGAAGGTAGGAGTTGGTGTTCTTAAATTTCTGGAGGTTGTATGCCTCGGGGAACACCTTCCTAGGCAATGAGTTCCAAAGCTTCGCAATTCGTTGGATGAATGAGTCTTTAGAAAGTGATGTTCTGCAAATATCTATAAAATAGAGACAAATCGCCAACTTTTCTACGGTGTTCCAGACAAGTGAGCGAGTTTGTAAGCGAGGCATCACCGACGAGACGAATTGCCCTTTTTTGGACAGAATCCAGTAGCTTCAGGATATGTTTAGGTGCTGCACTCCAAATATGGGAACAGTACTCCAGTACAGGTCGGATCTGTGCCTTATAGATCATAAGCAGCTGACTGGAGGTGAAATAGCTCTTGGCACGAAACAAAAAACCAAGTTTTTGGATGCACTTTTGGCAATGGATCTCACGTATGAAACGATTTTAGAGTAGAAACATTTATTGTCTCTCCAACCGTTATTCTCTTGATCATTAATATTTTATATAGTCACTGCCTAGCGAAGACCACCAGGAATTAAAAGCTTATCCTTCGCCAAGGAAATGGGACAAGGAATGTTAGTTGGGAATGTTAGTTTAAAACGTTGTACCTAAAATAAATAATTCAAAACCTGAAAGAGAAAAAATTAATTAAAATATTTGTAAGAGAAAGAGAAAAAAAAAAAGAACCAAAAAGTGTTTTTTTTTTTGTAAACAAACCTGTGCAATTTAATTTGTTGTTTGGAACATATAACTACTCTTTCTACTTTTCTTCTCTTGCATGTATTAGTGTCATTTTTATTTTTATGCTTCCTTAGCATATCCTTGACTTCTTCTAAGTTTTTGTCATATAAGTTAGTGATGTAATTAACAATTTTGTTAATTTCAATCTATAAATTAACATTTTACTACCTAAATAATTGGAAAACAATATATAAAGTCTGAATAATTTACCTCAAGCTTTCTTTTTAAATTAATATCATATTTTTTACTTGGAAAGCTTACTTCTAAACACAGTTTTAAATTCTGTTGGTAATTATTTTGGCTGGTGAAAGGTTCATTAACTATTAAAACATCTTCTTTATCCTCTTTAGAATTTTTTACAACAAGACCGTGAAGATCATTTAAATGTTTAATTAAATCCTCGTGGTTGGCAAACGGTAATTTGTCTTTTTCGGGACATAATGGACACTTAATATGAATTGAGCTCTTCTTTTCAACAGTTTCATGATGTACAATTTTAATGTGTCGATTTTTAGTCGATACACTGCTAAATTCTTTGTTGCAAGCATGACAAACCAATTTATCGCTGGAAATAAATTTGAGGTTAAAAAACAATTCATTCTTATAAGATATAACTTACCTCATCATGTTTGCTCCACAAATTAATAACAATTAATACTGAAGTTTGTAGCACAAAAAAAGGCTAAATCGCCAAATTATAATATCGCAATTCAAAAAAGTAAGGAAGTAATTGACATTACTGACAATCACTGAAATAAACGCGAGAAACAGGAGCCAAACCAAGCATGGAGCATGCGCAGATTGTGTCACACCGGATTGGTCGGAGTGTTCCGGAGTGATCGGCATGAATGCACTCTTTAATGTATGCTAGTCATGTGCCATGTGTTTTGGCGCCTTCGGGGTTCATCGGCTCAGTTCGTGGCGTTCGTTCACTCCGGATTTTCTGCGTGTATAAGGAGTGATGAGCAAATAGCACTCCCCGTTCCAGGCTAGCGTGTAAAGTGCAGTCTAGCTCGCAATATCGCAAACATACGAACGCATTTAATAAACCTTTTAACTCGAAAAAATTAAAACTCTTAACAAATAAATAAAAATAATTCACATTTTTAATTAATGTTTATGCTAAAATTTCTGTCTCCGTCGAATAGTGGCGGACACATACGAATCGCTCCGCGGGCGCCATGGTGCCTGCGGGCACGGGGTTGGGAACCCCTGGGTTACTAGATCGTATTCAACGTAGTAATGAAAATAGTGTTTTTAAAAACAATCACGGATAGTACAGACAATGTACGACAGTTAGAGAATTTCTCAAAATTGCAGGTTATGTTTCGTTCGTAAATTGACAAACAATAGCATTCTAAAATTGTTATTATTTATATTTCGAGAGCTGGCCGCTCAAAGTCCTACCGTATCGAGTTACCGGAAAGAAGCAATTTGTAGATAAAGTAGGTCTACCGAGGCGCAACCTCTCACTTTTTTCAAGAAATTTTTTTGTAACGATCTTCTGGCCTGCCAAATATATCGGTTACCGAACGAAACTATTGTGTTGGGATAAAGACCAATGAGTAGAACTTAAAACTATTCTGCCACGCCTGACTTTGGCGGATCCCGATGACAGACAAAATTTAGAAGACAATTGACATTTACCTCATCGAGTTACCGAATAAAACTTCTTATGGTAGGTCAAACTAAACTGTTTACCTACATTTTGATCTGTCAGCATGCAACTTGAAATTTTTTTGTGTTTGAACAATTTTTGAAGTGAAACTTTTATACGCGCTACGGGAGTAAAAAATCAAGGTCGCGTTACAAGACAAAAATTTGTAACGATTCCTAACGCGCATGCGCGTTATGTGGTAAAGGAGAGATAATTACCACCGTGACGTCTATTTGTGTAGTCCACATGTTTTTCAAAAAATATTTAAAAAAAACTACACAAGATGTACAATCTATTGAAGCACCCAGTAATGTACAGATTACAAAAATAAATTAAGAATAATATTCATATGCAAACAATAGTGTATGCTGTTCTATAAATTCTTCCATCCAATCTTTATAATATTCCTTATATATTCAATATACTTGATTTAATAATAGCCTTTTAAACGTTAGAAGTTTCACTTCTAATATTCACACACAGTGCACACATCTTTTTTTTGTCAACGAATTATTAACTAAAATTTATTTTTTATATTTAAATTAACGTGCTCGGCTACTATGGCCACTTGCACAAAACGATTACATTGCTATATAAAATACAATAAGGTCATATATAATGGATTGGTTAAATTTTACTATAAAGCTGCACATCTTTAAGAAATTTCAGTAAGCTGTTAGTTTGCTCTGAATTATTTAGCATATATCGTAGGCTTGATGAGAGTGATACTGTTATCTCCTGGCTGAGAATTGGTGACATTCAGTTAACATTTAAACTAAATTATTTTTTTTCCTAATTTAATGGCGCTGGCAGAGCCAAAAGGCCACGAACTAAAATTAAATAGCTTTATTCGTGCTTATATCCGTGCATCTTTTAAAAACGTTCACCCATAAATAAAGTTGATCTATCCGTTTTATTTACAAGTACGATGATAGTTCACGAATTGTTGTCCCTAACATAGAAGCAAACACATGGGAAAAATGAAACTAATTTATTTTTCAACATAGTCACCTGCAACGTTTATACACTTAGTATATATATATATATATATATATATATATATATATATATCGGTATTTCAAACCCTTTTGAAAAAAATTCAGAACTTTGAGTCTTCAGCCATTCATCTACCGCCGACATCACTTCGTTATCATCAGCAAAGCGGATTCCACGAAGATGTTCTTTTAATTTTGGGAATAGATGGTAGTTTCTGGGGGCCAAATCTGAAGAATAAGGGAGCTGTTCAAAAATTTCAAATCCCGCATTGTAAATGACAGCCATTGCAAAACAACTTTTGTAGGCCGGAGCGTGTGTTGTCCTGGTGGAAGAGCACATCTCGACTCAATTTTTCTTTTCTCATTCCTTTGATCGCTTTGCGTACTTTTGGTATTAAATTTGCATAAAATTTACCTGTTATGGCGCGCCCACGCGGTAAGTAATCCACGAAAATGACACCTTCAACATCCCAAAAAACTTTAGCCATAATCTTACCAGCTGATGGGACAACACGAAATTTTCGAGGGGGAGGGAAACCCCTATGCCGCCATTCCATGCTTCGTTTTTTGCATTCTGGATAAAAGTAATGAACCCATGTTTCGTCGACCGTAAGAAATTCATCTCGGGATTCCTGTTAATGATCTCCAAATTTGTCTCCGCTGCAACCTGGCGAACACGCTTCTGGTCTGCCATCAGCATTTGTGGAACCCAACGTGCAGATAGTTTTTTAAGACCAAATTTCTGATGTAAAAATTTTTCAACGCTTTCAACAGAAAACTTACATGTCTCTGCTATAGCCTTGACTGTAATTCTTCTGACATTTATTGCCATTTTATGGACTAAATTCACATTTTCTTTGGTCACCACAGTTTCGGTGGCTCCTGTACCTGGTGCATGTTGACAGAACGCTCTTTCCAGTTTGAAATCGCGTGACCCGTTCTTGATTTTGTGGTACGAAGGGGCAGAGTTACCCAATTACTTCTACTTTACTTCTTATAAATTTTTTGCGGTGATAACCTCTTTTTACAGAGGTATTTTATCGCATCTTTTATCTCAATTTTGTTCATTTTTATAAAATCACGCACATCTTAATGGAAAAAAATTAATATTTAACATACACGAACTGATGAGATGATGCTAATTGGCACACACTAATGTCATAAAATAAGCTTTTGCCCGACACTTTATTTGCATTTGTCATTTAACGCCAACTATGTTAGGGACAACAATTCGTGAACTATCCTCAAAGATACCTACAATTTTTGTGTTAAATTTAAATTTCAGTATATGTACCCAATTGTCTCTGACTGTAATTTTCTTAAATAATATTAAACTAATAAAGATAAATTGGACCTTACATGAAATCATAATAATGTCATTACCTTATCAGAATGACTCTAGCATGGAGCATAAAGATAATGGAGAAATTGTAACCAGCAAATTATCTACAAGCGAGATATCGTAGAAAATCTTTAAAAGGTTACCATTTTCGGTAGTAACCTAATAGGCTTCCGGCCAACCTCTGGCTAGAAAAGGAGTGTGGTTCGGATCTTAACCAAAAAAAGTAAATTTGAACGGCAGGATTTAGTTTCCCTCATTTGAGAAACTAATTACTTTTTCCACAAATCAGATAAAAACTAATCAAAACTATCAGTAAAAAAAATAATGAAAAACCGTTACCCAGTGTCAACTAAAAACTAAACTCTGCTTTTAGTGGTTTTTAAAATAAAATTTTCAAATTAAGAAAAGATCGACACAATAATATAAAAACTAAACCAATAAAAAATTGTTTTCTAGTTTGGTAAGTAAATAGCTTATTTAATTTTTCGACACTAAAAAAAATATTAAATACTTTAAAACTTTATAAATTTACAATCCTGTCCTGTTATTTATCGGAATACGAGAATCGACCACAACTAGGGTGCATATTAATGACCGCTTTGTTGGCCGCCGCCTTAGTCTAGCAAAGTCTCGAACACCGCGTCGCGAAGGTAAAACGATTGTTTGGGATTCTGGAGAATAAGGTGGAGTAGTCTGGAATTATGATTTAGAAATATAAAAAGGACAGCGGTCGTAAAAAAGTCAGTTTTAAAAAGTGTTTAGTTTTTTTTTTATTTTCCCACTTTATTTGCAATCTGTTACAAATTTTAACAATAAGCAAATAGTTTGTTTATAAATTTGTCATGAAGGAAAAGTGTCCTGTGACAATTTCCTATAAATTATCACTTAAAACAAAAGTTAAAAAGTAAGTTTAAAATTTGGGAGTACATAACACTACACTGTAAAAATCTATCTTTTAAGCTAATCTTTTGGATGCTTATTTAAACGAATGTTTTACTTATCGTAGTAGTTTGTTATTTCCGATTTCACAGAATATATCTGCAGGTCTCTCGCTATTATGTAGTTTGGAACAAACCATGGAGCGTTGGTCATCAGTCGAAGAACCTTTGATTGGAAACGTTCTAAAATTTCTATGTTGGAGAGTAATGCCGTTCCCCACAGCTGGATCCCGTAACTCCATATTGGTTTTAGGATGGCTTTACAAATTAGAAGCTTATTTTTCAAGTTTAGTGTTGATTTTCTTCCAATCAGCCAATAGAGCTGCTTTAGTTTACAATCCAGCTGCTTACGTTTTGAAAATATATGTTTTCTCCATGTGAGTCGTCTATCAAGGTAAACTCCTAAGTATTTCGCTTCGTCATGGTGTGGTAGTTGACTGTTGTTAAGTTTAATTGGTGGGCAGTTTCCACGACGGTTCGTTAATGTAACTTGGACAGATTTGGTGGTGTTAATTTTAATGTGCCACTTACTGAGCCACAGTTCTATTTTATATACGTGGTCTTGCAATTTTTGGGAAGCAATGTTTTTGTCTTCATGAGATGTAAGGATGACTGTATCATCTGCGAATGTTGCTGACAGGCTCTTGTCGCGAGTATTTAAGTCGGAGATATATAGAAGATATAATAGTGGCCCTAGTACGCTGCCCTGCGGAACTCCAGATTCTATTTTTTGCAAAGGTGTGTATTCTCCATGGTGTTTTACTAGGAAATGACGGTTTGTGAGGTATGAGTTGAGGATGGTAAAGTAATTAAGAGGTAAGGCTTGTTTGAGTTTGTATAGAAGGCCTGGATGCCAGATCTTGTCGAAGGCTTGCGTTATATCCAAGAAAACTGCAGCGCAGAACTTTTTTGTTTCCAGATCTTCACTGATCTTCTGGACGACCCTGTGTATTTGTTCTATAGTTGCGTGTTTTTGTCGAAAACCAAATTGATAGTGAGGTAATAGTCGATTTTTTTTATTATTGGTTGTAATCTTTCTACAAGAAGTTTTTCAAAGAGCTTTGACAATATAGGTAACAGACTTATGGGCCTATAAGATTTGACATCTGTTGTCGGTTAACCTGGTTTCGGTATAAGGATTACTTCGGCAACTTTCCATTGCGTTGGAAAATAATCTCTTCTGAGACATGCTTTTATTATAAAGGTTATGAACTTTACTGCTTTGTATGGTAATTCTTGCAAGGTCCCAGCTCTGATGAGGTCATAACCTGGTGACTTTTTTGGATTTAGTTTAGTCTGTATAAAACTGGCCACTTGCAGAACAGAAAACTTTTTTAAGGGAGGTTCCAATTGATAAGTGGTATTTAAGTATTCAAATACTTCTTTTTCGTTTTCAATATAATCCTCCGTTTGCGTCTTGTATGGTTGAAACACCTCTTTTGGATGATTGGAAAAGTGTAATGCTTTTTCTATATTACTTTTAATCCATTCACTTTCATCTGTACGGAGTGGAGGATTGTGTGTTTGTGGTCGATTTAACTGTTTTGTTGCTTTCCAAAGACTAATCAGTTGCCTCTGTTGGAGTCAGGTTTTTTAAATACTGTTGGATGCCGGTATTTCTGTTTTTATTCAGGAGGTTTTTCAGTTCCTGTGCTGCTTTGTTAAATGTTTTTTTGTCTTCTGGAGCTCTTGTTATCTGCCAGCGTTTCCTAAGTCTTCTTTTGTTAATTATTTTTTCTCTGATACAGTTGGTAGGGTATCTAAGCTATGACAATTTTTCAGTGCTGGTGTCGCTTGCCATGCGCTTTCTTGTGTGATATTTATAAGATGTTGTACTGCCTCGTCAATCTCCAATTCAGATTATAGAGATACGTTTAAATCTAGATTGTAGTTAATGAGCTCTCGAAATCTATTCCAATCAGTAAATTTATTAGTTAAGGTAGGCGGTCTACAGGTTTCTAGAATTTCGGTACTTATGGTAATTAATATTGGAGAATGATCTGAAGAAAGGTCAAAGCAGGATTTTGCACTTATAGCGTTCGACGGTATAGCTCTAGTAATGCCAAAGTCAACTAGATCAGGTACCTTGTTTATGTCTGTTGGCCAGTATGTTGGCTCTCCTGTCGAGCAATATTTTAGATTTTTATCTGTCATGGCCATATATAGTTGTCTGCCTTTTGGCGTTTATAAGTTATGAAATTTAATTAGTTCTAAAAGTTGTAATTAGTTGAATATCTAAGTGATTTATAAAAGTAAAATTTATTGTGTAAAAGTATTGGAATAAAAATTGTTTTCTTGCGGTATCGAGAGTTTACAATCACCGAACCGAAGAAAGAAGTAATATCGTAACAATACTTTAAATCCCTGCAATCGCCGACAACTATAATTCTTTCCAAACTTTAACCACTGACTAAAATAATAACGGTATAACTTAAATGGTCGTCTTGCTCCCGATTAACTTCGGAGAGGAAACATATTGCACAATTACTCCTATTTCAATACTAAATGCACCGATATAATCCATAAATTGGTCGTTTGCTTCATAGCGTACCAGACGACTGGTGCAAGGCCGTTATCGTGCCGCTTTACAAAGGAAAAGGTTCACAGCAGGACTGTAAGAACTACCGAGGCATTAGTTTACTCAGCATAGTCGGCAAATTGTATGCAAAGATATTGATTAAAAGAGGAACGAATGAAACTAAGAAGATGATATGGGATGTGCAAGCAGGATTTAGAAGAGGAAGAAGATGTATGGATCAGGTCTTTTCATTACGAGGTATAGTCGAAAAATTCTTGGCTAGAAGTCAGAAGGTCTATTGCGCTTTTATAGACTTGGAAAAGGCCTATGACAGAGTGGTGAGAAGTAAATTGTGGTCGACATTGTCAATGTATGGGATGAGTGGTAGTTTAACACGGGCACTGAAATCACTTTACGAGGATTCCACTGCTTGTGTCAGGATAAACGAAGCTTGCACGGATTGGTTTAACATCGAAAAGGGTGTGAGACAGGGATGTGTGGCTTCGCCATGGCTGTTTAACTTATACATAGACAATTGTTTAAAAGATTTGAAAGATTGGATGGTATGGATTGAAAATTAATGATTTGATCGTCAAATGCCTTCTTTACGCCGATGATCAAGTCATATTAGCGTCATCTGTTGCAGGTGATGGTTTATGTTATGCATGATGCCCTGAAAATCAAAGGGATGAAAATAAATGTAAGCAAAACGAAAGTAATGGTTTTTGAAAGAGAAGAAAGCATGACAAACTGTGGAGTTTCGATTGAGGGAGAAAGAGTGGAACAAGTAAATGAATTTGTGTACTTGGGTTCAAAGTTTACGAGAGATGGAAAGTATGACAGTGACATTGAGCGAAGGGTGTTGACAGGAAGACAAATGAATGGGGCACTGCATAGCTTTATGAATAGCCAGAAAGTGTCAAAAAAGGCACGTCTGGCTGTGCATAGAGGTGTGTTGTTTCCTACACTTATGTACGGTAGTGAATGTTGGGTTTGGCAAAAGAAGCATAAAAATACGATTAATGCTGCGGAGATGAGTAGTCTCAGAAGTATAGCCAAAGTGACTCGGTTGGATAAGGTAAAGAATAATGAGATAAGAAAACGCTGTGGTGTAAAAGAAGATGTGGTTACAAAGATAGATAAAGGAATGCTTAGATGATTTGGACACGTTAATAGGATGGATGAAGGAAGATTGACGAAGCAAATTTATAAAGCGAGTGTGAATGGATAAGTCGGTAGAGGTCGGCCTCGGAGAACATATCTTGATCAGATTAACATTGTTTTGAGGAAAGGCCAGGTCAAGAGTACCAACAACCGACGAGCATGTATGAGAGCACTGATGAAAGTGGAGGAAGCAAAAGATGTGTGTGAGAACCGTAGCGGAAGTGGAAGGAAGTGGTCTCTACTTACCCCCATGGGAAAAAGGCGTGACTTTATGTATGTACTTATGTATGTTGCTTCATACCTCGTTTGAATACTTTTGACCCACTCCTGTACAATTTATCAAAAAGAAAGAATCCCCTCTCGTCCCATCAAGAAAAATTTTATCTAACGTCAATTTTACACTTTTAACATGTAGAGTCTCCACCACCCAAAATAATATCCGAAACGTGGGCCACTTAAAAGTTGCAGTAAAACAAATCAGCCGCGTGTCGACTGCGCCAAACTTGTTTCTCCGTCCCCATGCTGAGAATCTTTTCTAATAGAGGGTCGTCATTACTGGTTCATTCTATGTATTTAGTTAGTTTAGGTGTTAAGAGGGATGACGGTATTATCCTACCTCCACACATTGTAAAGGTGGGGTTCATTACGCCTTCCCTTAGTGGGTTGAAAACTACTCGGGACTCCCCAAAACATCGTCGCCTTCATTTGGACCATGTCAGACACTCCGTGAGGAGGTGAATAGAGGTGTCGTTGGCTCCCTTGCATCAGCTACACTTTCGTCTCCAGGCCCTAAATATGTTCGTGTAGCCTACCTTATATTGTGATTTGCATCGAAAGTCGGAAGAGTGTTTCAATAAAAAGTCGTGTTGTTGTTACTATTAACTACTATTAGTAATGACCGCGCGCCGCTTAAAACAATAACAAAACCATGTTTTTGCTAAGCTTTTTTTGTGCCTAAGTAAAAACATAAAAAAATACAGTAAACCAACTTGTATTGAACTCCTGTACAAAATTAACTCAACAATATGAAATTATCCAAAACAATCATTTATCTTTTTCTTAAATCCGGTTTTAAAGTTTATCGAGTATTTAAATAGTAGGCTATGCATATTTTGTCTCGTTGTTAATAATAGCTATCAAAACAATTCGTTTAGATGTTCTGAGGTAGTAAATGCTTTGATACTTGCACATCATTAATTCCTGTCCTTACGATATCCATGAATGCTAATGAGAATATTGTACAGTGCAACAGAAGTAGCTTGGCGGGCGAAGAACATACAAATCTGCGCACAACGAAAACATTCGAATAGCGATCCGATCGGCGACGACGAAATTTTCAGTAATCGTGAGTCTCAAGTACAATCGGAGGAAGAAGTTTACGAATGTAAAGTATATTCAGCCGAATATTTGTTATTTTAGAGGCTAGTCGCCCGCCAGGCTACTTCTGTTGCACTGTAATAGTGATGACTTTCGGTATATTTTTGGAACTCAAATTATTAAGTCTTAAGAATAATTTCAATTCCAATCTTTAGAGAAATATTAAAGCTAATTCTCTTTTAAAATATCCGAATTATTTTGTTTCTAAATTTTAATGTAACCAAAGTCCATTAAAAACATTAAAATTAATTTATTATAGCAATTTGTACGATTTAATATGTTAGGTTAATTTTGTCCAGAAGTTTATTTAATATATATATATATATATATATATATATATATATATATATATATATATATATATATATATATATATATAATACGGTTATATATGTATAATCTATATATAATCTATTGTCAACACAACGTGTAACTGGTAAACATTCTGATTTGCTTGATCTGAAATTTGTTATTGGTTTTCCCAATACGCATCGTTTTCTTACTAACATTATTCATTGCTTAGTAATTCGGTTCTACGAGGATATTTCACGAATTGTTGTCCCTAACATAGTTTACGTTGAATGACAATTGCAAATAAAGTGTCAGGCAAAAGTTTATTTTATGACATTAGTGTGTGATTAGCATCAGCGCATTAGTTCGTATATGTTAAATATTAATTTTTTTCCATTGAGGTGTGCGTGATTTTATAAAATGGACAAAATTAAGATAAAAGGTGCGATAAAGTACATCTGTGAAAAGGGGTTATCACCGCAAGAAATTTATAAGGACATGGTATTGGGTGACTCTGCCCCTTCGTACCAGGTAATCAAGAACTGATCACGAGATTTCAAACTGGAAATGAAGTCCTGTCAACATGTACCAGGTGCAGGAGCCCCCAAAATCTGTGGTGACCAAAGAAAATGTGAATTTAGTCCATGACGTGGTATTAAATGACAGAAGAATTACAGTCAAGGCTTTAGAAGAAACATGTAGGTTTTCTGTTGAAAGCGTTGAAAAAAATTTTTACATCAGGAATTCTGGAAGGAGCCTTCCTAAAGCCCATCGATATCAGAAACTTAGCCCCCAAGAAACTGATAAACTTTGCTTGAAGTCTCGGAATCCCGGGCCTCGAATAGATTAAGGGTTATGCACAAAAGATCTAATAGGTCGAGGTGCTTGATAGGCTGCGTGGCTTTCACGACCGCCCCCTACAATCTACAACACACAGTGACCATGTAGTTCCAGCAGAGCATCCAACTTGTATATCGTGGGGAACCAAAATTTGTTTTTAAATTAATTTTATATAACTCCGGTTTGGTTAACTAGGGTTCTGCTGGTAATTCCTTTTCTCTTAACCAATTTAGCATTTCTTCTGTCTTGGACGTCGTGGTTATATTTTTTCGGGCAGACATTATGACCTCTTGCAGTTTGATTTTTGGGATAATTTGATTTTCAAAAGTGGCATTAATATTGAAGTTCAAGCCAGGAGCGTCATACTTGACAGAAAACACAGGAAAAAAATGCTACAAAGTTTAACCCTTCTAGGAATACCCCGAAAATTAGTAAAAATGATGGAAGTTACCATGACCGAATCGACAGCAGCTGTAAGAGTACAACAACAGCTCAGCGAAGAACTTAAAGTGAAAGTCGGGGTAAGACAAGGAGACGCTCTGTCGGCTGTGCTTTTAAACCTAGTGCTGGAAGCAGCTATCAAAAAAATTGGTAAAACTGGAAGCATCGTAAATAAAACCACACAAATACTTGGGTATGCGGACGACATTACAATAATTGCACGTGACCTCGCCTCACTGAATCAAATCGCCATAGAGCTTGAACCACAGGTAAACAAAGGAGGCCTGCAAGTGAACATAGCCAAGACGAAATATATGTACTGCTGCAGGAATCCTCCAATACAACTACCAAATATTAATGTAAACGGTGGTCTGATCGAAAGCGTCAAGACTTTCAATTTCCTTGGCACGTAAATTACCAATAATGGTAACGTCCAAGATGAACTAAGAGCAAGAATCTTAAAAGAAAATAAGTGCTATTATGCCTATCCAAAACTAATAAGGAGCAGTATACTAAACAGAAAATCTAAGATCACAATTTATAAAACACTTATAAGACCAGTAGTAACATGACCACTAACAAACAACGATGAAAATCAATTGAGAATATTTGAAAGAAGGATCCTTAGAAGAATATACGGCCCAATACAGGAAGACGGTATGTGGAGAATAAGAATGAATCACGAAATTGATGCACTTATAGAAGGAAGGGATATAGCAAGATACATAAAAATTCAATGGATAAGATGGTTAGGACATGTATACAGGATGGGGAGGAGAGAATTGTGAAAAAAATCCTCGAATGGAAACCTTAAAACACAAGACGGAAAGGGCGACCCAAGAAAAGGTGGTAGATAGACGATGTGAAGGAAGACCTTAAAACTCTGAATAAAAAACTGGAGGAGAATAGCGGTAGATAGAACCAGATGGAGGAACATAGTTGAGCAAGCCAAAACCCACCAAGGGTTATGAGCCAAAAGAAGAAGAAGAAATAATACAGCAAGAAGGTAGAGCACACGCTACCATATTTATAAATCAAACACACAAATTAAAAGTCCAAATAACAATAAAAGACACTCTAAATCACCATATCAAACATAACCTCGCAAGATATTAGTCATGCCTTAACAATATGGCGGAAGTGGTGTCGCTTTGGTCACGAGATGTCGTCTCCGTCCTATTCAACTTCTTTGGTTTTATCATATATTTAATACTCCTATATTGCTAGTCCCCGTAAGTGGAAGTGCATTCTTCTATCCCACTTATTCTTACTCGATCCGTTGTGCGCAAGCGTTGCGACTGTAGTGGGGAAGCTTATAATGCAGTTATAGTAAATATTTTCTTGTATGCTTCATAGCTTAGCGGCAAAGCTCCATTCTCGGGCTTGCGCATTTTTTTTTTTTTTATGTTCTGGTTCCCACGAAAAGGGATATCCTGTAATGTTCAGAGAACATCGTGGGAACCAAGGGAAAGAAGGTAGGAGTTGGTGTTCTTCTTAAATTTCTGGAGGTTGTATGCCTCGGGGAACACCTCCCTAGGCAATGAGTTCCAAAGCCTCGCAATTCGTTGGATGAATGAATCTTTGGAAAGTGATGTTCTGCAGGTCTCCAAAGTGACCACGAAGGGGTGTGAAGACTGAACTTGACGGGTTAATCTCGAAGAGACTTTCAAGGGAGGAACGATTGTTGATATTTCAGAAGAGCATCGCCCATGAAAATATCTATAAAATAGAGACAAATCGCCAACTTTTCTACGGTGTTCCAGACAAGTGAGCGAGTTTGTAAGCGAGGCATCACCGACGAGACGAATTGCCCTTTTTTGGACAGAATCCAGTAGCTTCAGGATATGTTTAGGTGCTGCACTCCAAATATGGGAACAGTACTCCAGTACAGGTCGGATCTGTGCCTTATAGATCATAAGCAGCTGACTGGAGGTGAAATAGCTCTTGGCACGAAACAAAAAACCAAGTTTTTGGGATGCACTTTTGGCAATGGACCTCACGTGATTTTCCCAGAAAGGTTATTGCTGATAGTAATACCAAGCATCGATATGGATGACTTCAGTGGTATGGTTACTCCTGACAAAGTTATGTTAGGCACAGTGAGATCGGCTTTTCTAGAGAAAAGACATGCTTGTGTTTTGTTTGCATTGAATTCTACCAAGTTATTGGATCCCCATTCGAGAATTGTTGCTAAGTCCATATTTATAATGTTAACATTTCTTCCTCGTTCATTTCTGGTTTCACGGGCTGATATAGGGGCCCTGGAAGAGAAAGCGGTATGGAGGGTACTATCATCGGCAAAGCTGTGTACGGGACATGAAGTTGCTTTCAATAGGTCGTTGATGTGAAGTAAAAATAGTGTTGGTGCTAGAATGGATCCTTGCGGAACACCAGCATTTATGAGTAGAGTGTCAGATGAAACTCCATCGACCACTACATGGAGAGACCTGTTTGAGAGAAAACTAGCAAGCAGAGAACACAGCTGAGGGGGCAAGCCATAAGATGGAAGCTTGGCGAGGAGTCTCTGGTGCCAAACTCGATCGAACGCCTTGGAGATATCTAATGCCACAGCTAAAGTTTCTCCATACTTTTCAATAGATAGCTGCCATATATGTGAGACGTATGCGAGCAGGTCACCAGTTGATCTCTGATGGCGGAAGCCATATTGCCTATCATTGATAATTCCTGAGTCTTCCAGATATTTCATGAGCTCGATGTTGATGGCTTTTTCCATGACCTTTGAAATAATAGATAGCAGTGCGATAGGTCTGTAGTTGCTAGGTAGGGTCTTTTTGCCTTTTTTAGGGACTGGCTGTACTCTTGCAATTTTCCAATTGGACGGAAATACTCCCAAATTGTAAGAGTGGTTGAACAACTTGCAAAGAACAGGTGTTAGTTCGGGGGCACATTTCTTGAGAACAATCGGCGGGATTCCGTCAGATCCACAGGCTTTGTTGGTGTTGAGACCCAGCAAAATCTTTCTGATAGTACGTTGGCGAAAAGTGATCTCGGGCATGTGACTGTCAATAGGTGTAATGTTCGAGGGTTGTTTTCCCGACGAATCCAGAGTGGAATTTCCAGCAAATAGGTGCGCAAAGATATTGGCTTTTTCCTGGGCAGTCGTTGCTAGTGTTCCATCTTCATTGGTTAGGGGAGGAAAAGAGCTGGAAGTGAAGTTTCTTCCCACAGCTTTGGCGAAAGACCAAAATGAACGGGATCCGTTAGGACATTCAACAAGTTTTGATCTTATTTTGGCATTATGAGCATCTTTTGAACATTCTATTGTCTCTTTGCATATGCCTCTAGCCTCAACATATGCTACTCTGGTCTCAGGTCCCGGATTTTTTTGCCATCGATGGTATGCTGCCTGTTTGGAAGCCACAGCTCTAGAGCAGTTTCTGTTAAACCAGGTCTTATCGGATGATGTTCTTCTTTCGGTATTCGGTATGTAAGTTTGCATCCCCAACATGATGATTTCAGAAATTGACTCAGCACATCGTGTTGGATCTACTGAGGAGAAACAAACTCTCTTCCATGGAAACGCTGAGAGAAACATACGAAGACCCTCCCAGTCGGACGAATTGTAATGCCACATGAGACGGGGTGGTATTGTGCTGCTCGAAATGGAAAGAGCATATTGTGGAGATAAGGGTGTGATCAGAGTTTCCAAGTGGGGCACAAACTTCTATTCTATACGGGTCAGGATTTCAGGTCTAAATGACGGAGATAGATGTATGTATGTCTGCACCGTTGGGTTGTCTTCCTCTTCCAGACCCCTACTAGCAGTATAGGAGTATTAAATATATGGGTTTTATCCAGTGGTATCTTATATTATGTTCTTAATTTAAAAACTCGACATTACAACGAAGTTTTAAGTCACTTTTTAAAGAGTGTTAATGGCATACCTTCCTATTGATAAATAAAAATATTGTTCAAAAAACACTCTTTACAGATCTTATCTTTCTATTAGCTAATTAGTTTTAAGGTCTACAGTTATTTCTGCATTATTTAAGCAATGAGTAAATTTGAACAATGACCCATGAATTGCTTTCAACGGCTGATCTTTTCGGTTTCAATTTAAAAATTTGAAAATTATTTTTAAATTAACGTCCATAATTAAGTCCACTCCTGTTTTCGTTTCTCGTTCGGGTTGAGGATTGGCAATTTTACGATGTTGTCATTTTACATATGCTTAGCTCTGATGTTTTGAAGTAAATTTTCTGACCGAATTCCGTGTGACTATACAGCTAGCAACAGATGCCGTTTGTTTACACTTAAAGACAGCAAATGTATATACAAGACGCGTATCGGACCCATTTAGCTATTTTCATGTAGATATATAGCTCTCCGTATATTATCAATGGTCAATATTAACCAGCGGAAACGCTACTAAGGGTTACTGAAAATATTGAACAATTTAATTATAATTATTAAATAATATATGTAAAAATGTATCTAAAATTTATACAGGAATTTTCCGACAATAATATGCCTGATCTTTAAAAAAAGCGTAGAATTACAATTATTATTTGTCGCATTCTCTAACAATCATTAAACATACAGATTAGTTTTGTGTCTTACAGTAGCCATAATATTTCTAGAGATACAACAACAATACGATAGTATTGGCAACAAGAACAATCCAATGCCATCACCTTATATTATCGCCCCACTACGTGCAGAAATTTTCTCCAATGACTGAAGCATATTAAAGCATATTTGGTCGAAGTATGTACATTAATGTACCTATTAAGATTTAAAGAATTTTGCAGCAAAACAAGATTGGTCTTAACTCCGATGATGATTACTGTACCTACTCTATAAGAATGAATCTTCTGCACTTTCTGCAATCGTACTTCATTGCCCAGTACTCTCCACACGGTTATACCCTTCAACATTTTGTATCGTAACGACAAACATGTTTTACATAACCTGACATTAACACTATAATTGGAATGTAAAATACGTCAAGGTTTTTCGCCCTTACTGCTACGAAGTGTTAAAAGGTAGTAGTGGCGTGGTATTAACAGACAGTTGATTTTCTGAAAGTTTGTGAGAATACTGAAAATTGAAAACGCTAAAAAAGTGCGTAATATGGTGTAGCTCCGTCCTGTTGAAGGTATATATTCTGTTCATCTAGCACCATATTTCCCTGTTCATCAACTTGTCTTTCTAGTGACTGAGTAATAAGTGGATCAATTTTATTTTCTAAAAATTTTAGGTACAATTCTCCCCGTAAGTTTTGGTCAATAAAATGTGGTTTAAGTATCTCATTTCCTAGAATACCAGCCCATACATTGATCTTCTCTGGAAACTGAGTATTATTCTGTCGAAACACGTGAGGATTTTCGTCATCCCAGTACCTACTATGTTTGTTAACAAAGCCATTTAAATAAAATGTTGATTCATCACTGAAACAAATATTTTTTTACCAAATTTGCGTATTCTTGTATTTTTTGGGACATTGTTTCACAAAATTCAAATCTGCGGTCATAGTCGTCTTCACTAAGCTGATGATGAATTTGTATTTTGTAGAAAGAAAAAACTTATACACTTTGTCTATGGAACGAATAGAAATATTTGTAAGTTATGATACTTTTTTAATGGAATAGGAAGGATCTATAGCAAAATGATCTATTACTTCAATTTGTGCCTATCCAACAGTGGCGTAGGTCCTTTTTGTTATGGTCTAATGTTATTTCACAAAATTTGTTGTTATCAGCAAAATAAATCGATAGAATAAATTGTTGTTTATATGGCTGATTTGCATTTTTCTTGTGTTTTTATTTGATGCATCATAAGGTAGGGGTTGCTATTTGACATTTTAAAGAAGGAATGTGGGTTGTTAAAGGGGTGCCACTTGAAAACTAGTCCAGTCATTCATTATAGGGGGTTCACCTCGGAAAATCGAGATACCCAGTAAATTATTACGTAAAAACTTGTATTTTGGCGTCCTCAAACTATTCTTAAAATTCGAAAAATATTGGATGTCAGCAAGTTTTAAAATCATGGGTCAAAGGTCACAAAAATCTATTTTTTCTACTTTTTTTGCAAATATCTCGATTTCTACGGGTTTTACGCTAATTGTATCCATTATCAATATTGTAGAGAATTAAATTCTCTACAACTTTTCTATTTAACATTTTTTCATACCTCGAATTGTTTTTTAGATAGAGGGCGGAGAGCGCGCGGTCAAAGAATCATATGAGGTCAACTGATAGTCCCGATCAAAAACTTGTAATATTAAGGTTCTAAATTATTGTTAAATATATAATTATCATTATTTATTAACTTTTTCATTAAATTCAATCTATTTTCGGTTACTTAGCTATTATTAATTAGGTTTCAATTTATTTAATAGCACTTACCTGGTCATTTAATTGAGAAATTGTTAAGGAATACTTAAATTATATTTTAATTCTAATGTAATTTATGCTAATGATTTTCTAAATAAATAAAGAAGAAAAGGAAGAAATTTTTAATTAATGTTTTCATTAAAAGTGTCATTCGATACATATGTTATTGTCAAAACGAGTAAAAAAGTATAAAAATTCTGAGAGCAACAAGCTCTAATTTCAATCCTCTCCTTCTTCTTCTTCATCATCTTTTTTTTCTTCTTCTTCTTCTTCCTCTTCATCTTCTTCCTCCTCTTCATCTTCTTCTTCTTCCTCCTCTTCATCATCGTCGTCATCGTCCCGCTTCCTTATCGTCTTCAACGACATTTGTCTCCAAGTCCTGTGATAAAAAAAAACGCTTCCGTATGGCAGCCATTATTGCATGGCTTATTGCAGTACATTTTGTTTTTAAATGATCAACTTTCCCTTTCCTGTTTTTTAAGATGACTTCTAAGAAATGCAGTAATGTTTTAGAAATTTCTTGATTAACATCATCTAACATTTGACTGGGAGGTGGATAAGACTTGGTTTCAACAATAGATGATCGGATATCTTCTCTGATAATTGCTGCTGCAGCTTCTACAATTCTTAGCCTTTCTGCTTCGGGATCTAATTTTTTACTTTCATACCAAGCTTTAGATAGAATATGAGCGTGTGCATCACGGAAAGAAATTATTGTGAAAGCTCCTACTTTCTTCGTTATTATAATATCCGTTAAGTACTTCTTTTGTAGTTTCGTAATGATAGTTTTACGACATGTTTAAGCTCTTTGAGCGTAAATTGTGAATCGTTATTATTTTCAATGTAATTAAAAATCTCTAACATTGCTTCTGTAATTTATTATTATTATTATTTTGACGAGGTTTTTGCTGAGGCGACGATGATGATACTTTATTTGAGAAGTTTGTGAAGCAAATTGCGTGATATCTAGCTTCAGCAGCAATCAAATCATGCGGAAGAATGATACGACTTTTCAGCAATTCTCCAAAATCATCACCACGTTCTTCTGCTTTTTTTATAATCGAGGTTTTAAACTCAAGGGTACTCACTTTCTTTATCTTGCGTCTATATTTTTCTTTCTTCTTTTTTTCTGTAGCCTCATCAGCAACTTCACCACAAAACAAGCATTGCTTCTTAAAATCGAACACTTCATTTCGTCTTTTATAAGGTACAGATGGTGAAACTGTAGTTTCTTGGTCTTCTAGGCACCGTTTTACTGCTTGAATACAATGTTTATGGGTATAATTATTTCGGCACTTTTCATGCACTTTCACAGAGGTTACGGATTTTAAATAGTCAATGTGACCGTCATTTCGTTCAATACTTGAAGTTCTCAAAGTTTTCATGCCACGCACTACTTCAACAAATTCACTTTCAGAAGAATCTGACTTATTACATATAAAACACAACTCAGCCATAGCTCTTAAAATTTTGCGTCCGTAGTCACCAAGATAGGAAATAAAACTAACGAATAACGGAGGTTAGTAGAAACTGGTCCCCTGAAAAAAAAGACAGTCGTATAGTAACTATACTATACAAATGAAAATCTGTCCCTACTGACTATATAAACAGAAAGGTTCGTACCGTATAATAGGGGTCCGATTCCCAGGTATAATTTTTAAAGTTATGAAAGAACTTAAGAGTTTACGGATTTTAAATAAGATTTACTTAAATATTTTCTACTTCAAATGCAATTAGTGTAAATGAGAAAATAGTTAAAATATAATTAAAGTATGTCTCTTCATAGTTTTTCATTTACAGTAAGAGATTAGGAGTGTTATTGAATTAATAAATTTTAAAATTCTTAGAGAGAAAAATTAAATTTAATGAAAAAGTTAATAAATAATGATAATTATATATTTAACAATAATTTAGAACCTTAATATTACTAGTTTTTGATCGGGACTATCATATGATTCTTTGACCGCGCGCTCTCCGCCCTCTATCTCAAAAACAATTCGAGGTATGAAAAAATGTTAAATACAAAAGTTGTAGAGAATTTAATGTTGCGGTTATTGTTCGATTTTATTTTTAGTTCGATAAATAAATAACATTCTGATTAAATTTATATTGCATACATGTGTGTTGATGACTGTTAATTGAATAACATTAGCAATTGTTGACAGTTACACAGTTTATCGTTTTGCCAAAATTGTGATAAGACATTCTCATTTTATGGTTAAATTTTCAAGTAGTGGATCCGTCAAAATTCAATTAGTGAAATTATGATTCATTCGGTTATCCAGCTATTAAAAAAAATCTTTTAAAAATGTCTATTTTAAAACTTAGAATTTCAAATGCTTAGTTTAATTTATTTGATTAAAAATATAATAAGTTCAGATTTTTATTTTAATGAGTCAAAAGATTGGAAATTCGTCGTTCTTATTATAGACAGAGTACGAATAATTGTACCGAAAATAATTAACTTGTGCAAATATTACGTTCCATTTATTTTTACAATGATGATGAAAAATCTGTTTGGCAAGCTTAGCTACTGATTAGTACATAAGTGCGTAATATTTTAATGCTTATCATTAGATTTGCTTTTTCTTACGTTTCAGGAGATTTTTAGAATTTCACTTTTTAATACAATTATGGTTAAAAAAAGAACTACAATATTAATTTTCGGCTATTAGCAAATACCCATATGTTATTACCAAATCTTTCTAATAGCCAAATTGTACCGACAATGTCGTAAAAAATTGCAAGTTTTTGTTTTGCACAATTACTTGCAATACTAAATTCACTTCCCAAACTGTATTCTTGCAGTGACCACTGTAGAGTAAGAGGGCTAGAAATGGGATTACCAAATCCCTCTGGTTGGTAAGACTATGTCGTTATCTGTAATGTTATTAATATTATCATTCATGGTTAACTCTGAGGAGTAGGTTAAGCGTGTCTGTGTGTTGAAAACTTCAATGGCATTATTTACTGAACAAACAAAACTTAAAATCGTTAATAGCAACGATGACTCATCTGTAAATAATATGTTTTGTAAAAAAAGAATCCTTTTTATTTTGCTTTTTCATTATGGTTTCACAAAATTCCATGTTTTACAGATTTGGCTATTGTTTGGTACAAGGTGGTTGTTTGTCGCGAATATTTATTATATTTTGTGCTGGTCGGCTGGGTTTCGTACACATCAGCATTTTGCATTGCAATTTGTGTATTCCTTAATTATTTTTCCATATCTGTATAAATTTTGCTCGCCAGCTCTCTAAATATAATATCACCACTACCAATTACTCAAAGTTAAAAACTTGTTAACTAATAAAAATGGCCAGTCTTCTGCAATCATGTTCTCATTAATGTTTCCGAAAAGTCTTACTATTCTGTGAAATAATCTATAACTAGTAAACTGAAATCTTCGAAAAAAAATTAATCATTTTTATAATCAGCTTTTTACAATTCGGCCATAGTCGTCCCACACACACACACATGCTCACACACTTTCATTTCAAGAATGCATAAATCGTTTTGGATAATTATGAAATTTTAGCCAAATTATTAGGGTTAATATAGTTTGTCTTATTTATAGTTAATAATAAATACTATTCCAATATATTTTATTTTAGGTAACTCAACTTGCTCAAAAGATCAGTTTAAATGCAACAGCGGCAAATGTATACCAAGTTACTGGCAATGTGATAATGAAAAAGACTGCAATGATGGTAGTGATGAAGATGAACAATTGTGTCGTAAGTATTAAATTTATGTTTATTTAAAGAATCTAATTGTCTTAATTAAAATATTTGTTTATTCCTTAATAAAAACACTCTTGCTACCGAGATTGAGATTAAAAATTTAGTCATAATATTGTTACGATTTTATTGAGTCCGTCTCTGTCATTCTTGCCGATGGCGCCGACCGATTCTAGGGTGAATATTTAATGAGCATAGAAGACAATGGATAATTCGAGAAATTACTGGACCCTTCTCGTGGTTATTCGTAGAGGTATAATAAGGGACAGCGGGCGGACAGAGTTAGTATTAGTTTTAAAAGTGTTTATGATTTAAGAAATGTAAATAGTTATAAAAAGTTGTAAAAGTTGTATATCTTAAGTGAATATCTAAGTGATTAATAAAAGTAGAATTTATTGTATTGAAATAAACATTGTTTTGTTACTGTATCGAGAGTTTTAATCGCCGAACCCATGGAAGAACTAAAATTCTTAACAATATGCAAAATGAATTAATTGTAGGAAGAATGAAATGAATTAATTTTTATTTCTTAAAATTAATTTATCGGCGCACGCTGCTGACATTTTACACATTCATTGAAAATGACGGCAATGTGGTTCGCCACCCATCACGCCTTGTTTGCCATAGGGGCGAAAAGTGGACTGTGATTAGTCACTTTGCTACTTTTAATGTAAAAAGAGGTTTGAATGATAAAATTAAGGAAATATACACAATGATGAATAAAAGACGGATTGATGTTCTTTGTAAGAATAAGACCTATGGGAAAGGATGTGAAACTACTACATATGGACCTCGTACAGTCTATTGATTAAGATTTCCGGAATCGAGCAGAGGTTCTCAGTGCGTTGGTGTGATACTTTCTGCTAGAATGAATGAATGTGTGACTGACTTAAATGTGTGAGCCAAAGACTCCTCTAGGTGAGGCTAAAGGATGGACTTACTTGCATATTTCTACTAGGGGTTTAAGCCCAACAAGATGCACAGTGGAAACGGTCTTCAAAAGCCCAGAAACGAGGCAGTAGTTTTGGGATAGTGTGACAGATATTCTGAATAAGTGTAACCAGAATGAAAGAATATTAATGCTAGGCTAGTTGTTGGATATGTCATTGCTGTAGTTATGTTAGGAATGTACGGTAATGACTAAAGTATGAAAACGGAGAAAGTCTGCTTAAAGCATTTTTGCATCTTCTTTCAAATTATTCCTGAGTCTGCAAATATTTTCATCATTAGATAATCCTAATATTTGAGTTGTACTTTCAAACTGTTGATAGGAATTTGGCCATCAAATCTACTTCAAAAGATCCGTCTTCCTCACTAATTTCCTGATCTTCTTCAAGTCGAATCTTTTCAAGGGCCATCTATTTGCAATCATTTCCCTGTTTTGTTTAATTTTCCAAAGCAGAAGCTCTTCTTCCTGTTGCAACAAATTGGCCATTAATTCATCTGTGCGTACTTGTGGTTCCAGTTTCTTCGTCAGTAGTGTAGAATTCTTTGTACTCGTAGTTTTCTTGCTAATAGACGTCTTTGCATCCATTTCATCGTCTATTCTATCACCTTCACTGGCTTTGGATAAAACTAAACCTTTTTTTGGCTTCTGCTTCTAGATAAGCATTACTTTTGCTTCTGGTTTACATATTGCCAATTTGTTAAAGCGAGAAGGACCAGCAAATGTTACTTTTTTTAATTCGGCTGAAGGATCAGCATGAAAATCTATATATAAAATTTAAGTTCGTTCTGTCTTTTCAAAACTTGTTTATTATTCTGTCATGTATAATATTATCAAGACTTTTAGTTCTTCTGTGGGTTCGGCGATTAAAAACTCTCGATACAGTAACAAAACAATGTTTATTCCAATACAATAAATTCTACTTTTATAAATCACTTAGATATACAACTTTTACAACTTTTTATAACTATTTACATTTCTTAAATCATAAATACTTTTCTTTCTAATACTGACCCTGTCCGCTCGCTGTCCCCTTTTTATACCTGTACGAATAACCACGAAAAGGGTCCAGTTATTTCTCGAATTATCCATTGTCTTCTATGCTCATTAAATATTCACCCTAGATGCGGTTGGCGCCGTCGGTTAACAGAGACGGATTCAATAAAATCGTAACAATATATATTTTTTCCCATTGCTTTATTTAAAAAAATATTCAAAAACATACAGAGTCTTCCAAAAATAAAGAAAAATATAAAAAGAAATTTCAAATCTAACGTTCATAGAATACAAATAAAAGAAATAAAATCAAATTCCACTTGTACACAAGACAAGAAGGATGCCAGAGAAGTATGATTTATTTTGAGATTGTGGATGAAAGATTGAGAAAGAAAGTGATAGACTCTAGGGCATACCGCGGTGCCGGCATTAACACACACCACTTCCTGGTAATAAGCCGAATAATAGATCTCTTTAAGCGGGGGCGGCATCTTGTGCAGGAACCAATAAGTGTACCAGAGCGTATAAAAGATGAAAATTTGGAAGATGTAAAAGATGAGTCCGTAGGTAAATTGATCAAGAAATTTGACATTTTAGATGAAGCATGTAAGGTTAAATAATTATGTATGCCATTCAAGGAATTGTGAATGTTGCTATTGAAGTGTGTGGTGTATGTAAAAGAAGGAAAATATGTAAGTCAAAGAATATGTGTGTAGAGGTTCAAAAAGCAGTGTCAGAAAAAAAGAAAGCCTGGTTAAATTGGTTGGCTACAAAAGCCAATAAAAATACAAACAAGGCAAGAAATGAGTATAAAAGGTTAAAAGGATTGGCAAAAGAGGTTGTGGCAAAAAAGACGGAGAATGGTAAAGATGAATTCGATAGAAGGTTATTTGACGACTTTAATAACAACAATAAATTCTTCTGAAAGTCTATAAGAACATTCAGTGGTAAAAATACGACCTCGCAACTGAAAAAAGTTAGAAACCAAGATGGTAATATGGTGAGAGGAGAGGAATGTGTTCTAAAGAGATGGAAGGAATACTTTAAAAGTTTATTTGAGAAAGAGGATGCGCAAGCCCAATTTGGAGAAATAAGTGAAAGTTGCAATGAAAGTGGAATTGGTGTGAACAAGATTATGGAAGCGTTGAACAGTATCAAATTAGGGAAATCTGTAGGGGATGACAAAATTACGGTTGAAATGCTAAAGGCTGGACAGGGCGTGGTAGTTAGTTTGCTGTACCAGGAGACTGTTCTCTATCTCTGTAGCTTACAACCCGTGGTGGGTCTTCGCTGACATTACAATTTGCCTCCATTTGCTGCAGTCCATCATCAGTTCTTCTGGTCGTTGTACATTTAGGGTCCGCTGCAATATTATCTTTCCACCGCATTCTTGGCCTTCCCAGCAGCCGCTATCCTACCGGGGTCTCTTCCTACACCAGTTTTACGACACGTTGGTCTTATCTCTTCACTTGTCCGGCCCATCTCAATCTCTCTGCCTTTATTATTTTTACTATATCTGGTTGGTTATATAGTTCTTGCACTTCCCTGTTAGTTCTTATTATGTATTGTTGTGTGGCGTTCTCCTTGATTGGTCTATATATCCTTCTAAGAATTCTTCGATCTGCGATTTTTAGTCGGTTCTCTGTTTGTTTTGTCATCGTCCATGTTTTACATGCATATGTCATTACAGGTCTTATAATTGCGTGATAAATTGTTAGTTTCGTACGGCGGGTTACATTTTTCGATTTCATTATTTTTTGTAGTGCAAAACAGCAGCGATTGGCTCCCTGAATTCTGTATTTAATCTCTCGTGATACATTGTTATCTGAGGTGATTGTATCTCCCAAATATTTAAACTCATGGACCCTTTCAAAATTATAGTGGTCCATTCTAAGTTCTATTTCAATAGTTCTAGAGTTAAAGGGTAAAGAAATCAATTTTTCAAAATGGAAGGCTAACTTCACGCTCCTCCCCATTTTTGAAAAAGTGAATTTTTTTTCGGAGTTCTGGGTAGATTTTGCATACTTCTAGAGTTCCTAATGCTTTTAGAAAATAGTTTCGGCGAATTTAACCCCAAAAAAATATTTCGAAAAAAAAATCCGTCCCCCCCCCCCACTTTTTCAAAAATAAATTTTTCTTCCAGCCATTTTGTTTGCTTCAAAGAGTTCTAGAGTTCTCCAAAAAAGAAATTTCGTAAAATTCAAAATCCAAAAAATCACAGCATTTTTAAAAATGTAATATAAAAGGAAATTTTTCATCACAAGTTCCAGGAGTTCTAATGAGAGTTCTGTTCCTTCCTCAGAGAGTTCTACCATAAAGTCATACAACATTTTTCGATCAACTTAAAATCCAAAATTTTACAATACTTTAAAGTTTCCAAAAAAATTTAATTTTCAAAATTTTAAAAGTTGCAAGAGTTCTGATAAGAGTTTTGTTTCTCCTTCAAAGAGTTCTACCAAAAAGTCCTACAACATTTTTCGATTAAATTAAAATCCAAAATATTACGGGTCTTTAAAGATACAAAAGTTAACATACAAATTATTTATTTTTTGATAACTTTAAAACCCCGTAGAATTTTGGATTTTAATTTCATCGAAAACCGTTGCAAAATTTTTTGGTAGAACTCTTTGGGGAAGGAACAGAACTCTCATCAAAACACCTAAATCATTAAATTTTTTTGGTAAATTTAAAGCTTTCTAAAATTTTGAATTTTGTTTTAATCAAAAATTGATGTTGGACTTTTTGGTAGAACTCTTTGGGGAAGAAACAGATCTCTTGTAAGAACTCCTACAACTTTCAAAATTTTGAAAATCAAAATTTTTTGGTAACTTTAAAGTCCTGTAGTATTTTGGATTTTAAGTTGATCGAAAAATGTTAAAGGACTTTTTGGTAAAACTCTTTGGGGAAGGAACAGAACTTTCATCAAAACTCCTGGAACTTTCCCATTACATTTTTCAAAATGCTGTGATTTTTTAAATTTTGAATTTTTCAAAATTTCTTTTTTGTAGAACTCTAGAACTCTTTAAAGCAAACAAAATGGCTGAAAGAAAAATTTATTTTTGAAAAAGTGGAGGGGTTTATTTTGGGGTTAAATTCGCCGAAACTATTTTCTAAAAACATCAGGAACTCTAAAAGTATGCAAAATCTACCCAGAACTCCGAAAAAAATTCACTTTTTCAAAAGTGGGAAGGAGCGTGAAGTTAGCTTTCCATTTTTAAAAATTAATTTTTTTACCCTTTAAATGTAAGAACTATTCCTAATACCTATCAGGAACTCTAGAACTATTGAAATAGAACTCATAACTCCAAAAAAAAATTCAAATTTTTAATAGTGGGGGTGGAACTTCACAGGAACTTATAAAACGTTTAAAGTTTTATATTTTATAAGAAAATCACTAAAAAAAAACTAAACCTCCAAACAAATTCACTCGCATTATTTTAATTTAGTACCAACAAAACGAGCTAAACGAGCAACGTATTTCGGCTTTAAGGCTGTTCGCACTTCTTTCTTATCATCCAGAAACCTTTAAAGAAAGGCCTACAAGTATAAATACAGGCTTATTACAAATACAAAAAACTTTTAAAATTTTTCTGAAAAAGAAGAACGAGTTATGAAAAAAAAAAATAAATTTAAATTAAAAATATAACGTTACAAATAATGTTAAAAGGAAAACCTTCCAACGGTGAATATCTTCAATAGGAGGAAATCCAATTTTTCCTGCTAAGGAAACTTCTGTGTCTGAGTTCACAATAACAGGAACGTGATTGTTTAAGATCTCATGGCGATCATCCAACTTATGATGGAAATTTGTGTCCAAAAGTGCTAAATGTTACAACTATTCGGCGTTCTTACAAGTATTTTCGTTTCAGCCAATTCCTTTTAAATAAGAAACTAATGGATCGCTGATTGACAAATTTTAATGTAAGGTTCTCACAAACGTTTAGGCACCAAAAAACTGCGTACCAAAAATCTGAGAGTAGCACAACAAAAAAACTCCAGGACTCATGACCGAGGGAGGGCACCAAAAAAACTCGGGCATCATAACTGAGAGCGGCATAACGGAGGGCGACCAAAGGCTGATAACTAGAATAAAATTATCTACTAAGTATGTTTCTTTTACAAAAATATTCAACATTAACGACAAAGTTCCCGGCATCAAAAATTTTATCAAACTAAAATAACTCGACAGAAACTCGCCATTAAGACGATATTGACATGCCCTCCATATTAAAAATCTAATTATTCTACTCACGCTGTTAATATACATTACTTTGCAGCAAAATTTTGGGGACAATTTTAATAATTACAGTTAAATGTCGGAAAGTTATTTACTTTTTTCAAATAAAAAAAATAGCTAGGAAATTTTTTTTATTTTGAAAATATTATGATTTTGGTGACTTTCCGACATAATTTACATTAGAAGTAACAAAATATTTCAATTATGTATTACCATAAATTGTTTAGTTTTTAAATAAAGTGAAGAACTAACATTAAATTATCGTCCGCTGCGAAATTGTCGAACGGTGTAATCAACGACAAATGTTCGCAGAACGTGCCTAATGCAATGTAAGAGGAAGTATATGAGAGATATGTCATCACTTATTTATTGGATGTTTGGGGAGATTTGAAGCTAGACTGACAGAGCGGTTAATGGCGGGCGTGAGCAATTTCGTCTTAATGCAGAATTATAATTAAAAGCAAGTCTAAATGTGACATAAAATTTCTATTACTTTTTCAAAGAACAACATATATCGTTTTTGAAAATAACAAAAATAAAAGTAATGCAGCTTTTTGGATAAATAATAGCAATTTTTAACAATTCAAATTATCCTTACCAATTATATCACACACTTGACCTGAGTCTACGATATAATTATTTTCAGCCTTCTTGGGTTTTACTGAAAATTTTCAACTGCGATTTGTGTTTGAATAAAAATTTTTATCTGCATCGATTAATAAAACACTCGATGGGACGGCTTAATACAAGGGCCGGCTTTAATAAAATTATTCTTAAAAATCTGAGAAAAATTCCTGTTACAGCCGATAATTAGAAAGGCGTCTAATAATCTCAAAACAAATTCGGGAACAGGAGAGAATTCTCTCGCTCTTTCGGGTAATAAATTGTAGATATATAAAAAGACAGCGGTCGCAAAAGTTTTAAGTTTAAGTTTTGAAGTAATTATAAAGTGTTATAAAAATATTGTATACAGTTGTAAATATCTAAGTAATTTGTCAAGTAAAATTTATTGTACTGATTGTTTAAAATCATTAAACCCCAAATATCCAAAAAGGATGAATCCACAAGGTTCTGTGTGGACTATTTATTCTTCTTATAGTACATCTCCTATCGGAGGTTTGCTATCATCACAACTATCCGGGTCTTATTGACTGTAGCTCGGAAGAGTTCAACATTGCTACAATTAAACCAGTCCCTAAGGTTTTTAATTCAAGACACACGAGGTCTTCCAATATTTCTCTTTCCACCAATCTTTTCCTGAACTATCAGCTGGAGAAGTGCGTATTTGGGTCCTCTCAGTATATGACCTAGATATTGAAGCTTTCTCTTTTTTATGGTGTTAATGACTTCACATTCCTTATTCATCCGATTTATGACTTCCATATTGGATATCTTTTCTGTCCAGGGGATACGCCACATTCTACGGTAGCACTACATCTCGAAGGCTTGTAGTTTGTCCGTGTTATTCTTCTTGAGAGTCCATGCCTCCAATCCATACAAAAGCGCGGAAAACACGTAACAACGTAGTATCCTCATCCAATCTTGATATCTCGACTGGTGAACAACTTTTTCATTTTTGAAAATGTTGACCTGGCTATCTCTATTCTCTTTCTTATTTCTCTTGTTTGGTCACCCGATTGTTCTATCCAGGCTCTCAAATATTTGTATAACTGCACATTCTCTATTAAGATGTCTGCTGCTGACACGTTTCTATGGATGTGATTTTGAGGGAACTTTGTAACTACCAATAACTTGGCTTTCTTAAGATTTATCATTAGACCGTATTCGTTACATCGATCATTTAATTTCTCTAGAACATGTTGTATGTCTCATTGATTGCTCGTTAACAAGACGGTGTCATCAGCATATTGCATATTATTTATAACCTCTTCGTTAATAACTATCCTTGCTGATTCTTCTTGCAAGGTTTCTTTAAAAATGGCCTCGCTATACAGGTTGAATAGTATTGGCGATAGGATGCATCCTTGTCTTACACCACGACGGATTTCCATTTCCTCTGTAGACTGGTTTTCTACCTTTGTATTCGCTCTTTAGCCCCAGTATAGGTTGCTAATTATTCTTACATCGTCCAAGTCAATGTTTTTACTGAGGAGTATCTGATGTAACTTGTCATGTTTCACTTTGTCAAAAGCTTTTTCACAATCGATGTAACATGCAAACACATCTTTGTTCATATCGAGACAGCGCTGGAAAAGAACGTTTATCCCAAAGAGCGCCTTTCTTGTTCCAAGTCCTTCGCGAAATCCAAACTGCGTGTTGCTCATGTCTCCCTCAAGTTTTCTGTATATTATTTTATAGATGATCTTTAAAAACAGCTTTAAGGTGTGAGTCATGAGTGCAATGGTCAGGTAGTCTGAGCATTCTCTTGTGTTTGGTTTCTTAGGTATAAGTACAAAAGTAAATGTCAGCCATTGCTTAGGGATTTCTTCCCAATCATAAATGTTGTTAAAGAGGTCCAGAAGAATATCTATCACATCGTCATCAAAGATTTTGACAAGTTCTATGGGTATTTGATCAGGACCAGCAGCTTTGCCGGGTTTTATAGTTTCCAAAGCATATTCTATTTCTGATCTTAATATTTTTAGGTGTACGTTGCTCGATTTTAAGACCGGCCTTGCAGGTCTTTCGTCGTAGAATAGTTCCGAGAGGTATATATTTTCCACCTCCTTCGCTTGTCTTCCACGTCAGTAATTATACGACCGTCTATATCCTTAATTAAGCTACCAGCAGTTTTGATTTTGTTACAACCAGATATCTCCTTTATCTATTTATGCATGTGAAAGCCGTCAAATTTTCTCTCTAGTAATTCTATTTCCTCACATTGTGTCACTAAATATTCCTCTTTGGCTTCTTTTTATTTATTTTTGTACTATTTTATGTAGTGCCTTATATTCCTCCACTTTGCCCTTTCCCTTTCTTCTCTCTTTCATAAGATCCAGGATTTCTGATGTTATCCAGGGTTTTTTTTGTTTCTATTACTTATTAAGTGTTCTTTGGCTATAGGTTCTAATCGTGTTTGCATCTGTTCCCATCTTTCATCCACACTGATCACGTTTAGTTTGTTGATGTCTCTCATACATTCGTTAGTCTTCTTCTTTACTGAATTATGGATTTTAGGGTCCTCAAGAAGTTTCGTATCGATATAATTGTTTTGACATTTTGGTATCTTTTTCATCCTGAGACTGAGTTAAGCTATTACTGGGTTGTGATCGGAATTAATGTCAGCAACTGGGTATGTTTTCGTAGCCTTTACTGAGTTTCTATAGCGGTTGTTGATGAGTATGTAGTCTATTTGGTTTCTTACCTTATTTTCTGGACTATTCGCAGGAGATTTCCAGGTATACAATCTGCGTTCTGGTAGTTTAAAGAAGGTATTTGATATCATAAGATTCTTGTCTTGACAGAACTTTATTAGTCGATCACCTCTATTATTCCTCTCTCCTATGCCAAAACTTTCTGTGTGTGCTTCAACCTTGACTTTGCCCACTTTGGCGTTAAAATCTCCCATTACTACTGTGACATCATTGCTCTTTATGCTTCTAAAGATAGTATCCCGCTGAGCATAAAATTCTTCAACTTTATCATCTTCCTTCTTACCTGTTGGTGCATATGCCTGTATTATATTCATCTTTTCCCCATCAAGTAGTGCTAACGCTCTTTTAAGTCACAAATTTTTTCAGTACGGACCATCTTTGGGTAGAACTTTAGAAGAAAATAAATAATTCCTGTACCAACGAAAAGAAGTTTTTATTTTCGTTCATAATTCTTTTTTGCACACAATAAACTCCTCTCTTTTTTTTGTACTCACTCCCCGATAACTTTTTGCGTCACTGTCACTTATCTTGTAATTCTGTAAACAAAATTCTATATGTAGGTACTTTCGCATTTCGTGTAGAATTCCTATAAATCTCGCATCACATCTATTATCTATGAGAATAAAAAATAATCACTCTACGAATTTTGAATCGTAAATTATAAAACACGAAGAGTTTGGATTAATGCAAATGCCGATCGAGATCATATTGTGACGTGACCGTCGACCGTATGGACCGTCAGAAAGACACCAGTGAGACAGTGAAACAGATGCAGGGTGCAGCTGCACTAGGTCCAGCGCCTGACCGATAATGAAAGAAACATTGTTCTAATAGAGGCGGCTCGCTTTGTAATTTATTAAAAACAATCAACAATTCGCGTGTCCCCATTCATTATCATTTTTCCTACCATCATATAAAGTATTACATATTGGTGTTTTTTCACTATTCTATTCTTTGTTGCTTTGGGATTAAAGATGCCGCCCCTGAAAAAATGCCGCCTGAGGCGACCGCCTCACCTGCCTCACCCCTAGCGCCAGCACTGCACTTCAGCCAGCTTAGTCTTCATAAGGGAACTTCGTTTGCCCTGTGATTTGGTGTTTGGGTCACCAAGTACCGAAGAGAAAGAAGTTCAAGATTATGCAGATAAGTTACAGGATAGCTAATTTAAAATCCATGAAACGGTTTGTTAGAAATAATAAAAAACGGATTCTACTCAAAAACTATATTTATCGTAAAGCGTATTCAAACTATCTGTCGGTAACAAAAATGCGTCTACTTATTGTCGTCCCTTTATCAAGACTGCCGCCAGCCCCCGTATCCCGTCATTCTCTTTAGATACCTGCTCTCCAAATGTGTTCGTGTGCCCATAAAGCTCGCGTTGCATACAGGATGGATCCAAATATATCTTACACTCGGCCATCCTGCATTAGAGGTCTGTCTTTAGACCTATCGCTGCTGAAAATAGAATTATCTGCTCCTAAAGGAATATATTATACCTAGAAATAATTTACACATGACAATATCTATCCGTAATAAAAACAATGTGAGCGTAACAACTCCCTTTTGCAATACAGTTTTAAATATTAATTACTATATGTGACAATACCTGTCCGTAAGAAATCGAGTATGAGCGTAACAACTCCATTGTGACAATATCTGTCTGTAAAAAATCGAATATGAGCTTAACAACTCCATTGCGACAATATTTGTCCGTAAAAATCGAATGTGAGCATAACAACTCCATTGTGACAATATCTGTCCGTAAGAAATCAAGTGTGGGCGCAACAACTCCATTCAGAAAAATACAATTACGTTACAATAAAATGCTTGACAACATCTGTCCCACTATATTTACAACTACAACAAAAAAAATAAAATACCGTAATACTAAAATGTTTTGACAATATCTGTCTATTTAAATCGAATATGAGCGTAACAACTCCATTGTGAAAAATACAATAACGTTACAATAAAATGTTTTTTTTTAAGCAGTAATCACCTAATTTCTGACCTACCCTTGTTTCGTAATTAGGTGCGTCTTTTAATAAATTAGCAAATGGAACACACTTACGAAACTGGTCCAGCACACTATTCCTGATTTCTGTCCAACTGATTTTCACCTAAATGAAAACGTGATGAATTTCCTCAAGACAGTTTAAAATCAGTGGAACAACAAAGTGATCATCCCATTTGTATCGACTAGCCAAAGTTTTAACCTTCCGGACCCACTCTTCGGCCGTAATATCATCACGCGAAGGGTCAAAATTGGCACCAAACTCTCATCACCAACGCGCACTTCACAAACAGTTCTGTTTTTAACGTCACTTAGTTTTTTTTTTCAAACGTTTCACCTCACGTTTTAAGTTTATCGATGATGATCCACTACTGTCCGAACTTGAAGAACTTGAGTTAGTGCTTGAACTCAAACTACTACTTCTTTGTCGGCGGCGACGTTTTTTCTTACGTCCACGATTACGACTTTTTCGTTTTTCCATTTTTATCAATACTTTTTTTTCTTTCAAAATAATAAAATAAAAAAATATATAATAAGATGTTTCCAATCCCACCGCTGCTTGTAAGAAATAATCAAAAACGGATTCTACTCAAAAACTATATTTATCGTAAAGCGTATTCAAACTATCTCTCGATAACAAAAATGCGTCTTCTTATTGTCGTCCCTTCATCAAGACTGCCCCCAGCCCCCGTATCCCGTCCTTTTCTTTAGATACCTGCTCTCCAGATATGTTCGTGTGCCCATAAAGCTCGCGTTGCATACAGGATGGATCCAAATATATCTTACAGGCTAGGAAGATATTTAAAAAGGAGTTTGAGTATGGCTGTATAACCCACAACGAAAGAAAGACGTGTCTTTCAAGTTGACACCATCTTGGGAAGGGCCATATAAGGTGATAACAAGAATAAATGAGCCCAGAGCCAAGATAAAAGTCGTCCACCTAGAAAGGTTTACAATGGAGAGGTTGCATAAGTATTTGATCGGACGATCAAATTAAATTGTTTAGTTATTGTACTGAGTGTTTAGAATCATCGAACCCCAAAGAGTAAATATCGCAACAATGTGTTTGTATTGAAATACAATAAACATGTTTTAAAATTCACCACAAAATATTAAATCTATTGTTCGATCTCAAATTTATGTTTTTACATTTCAAACTTATTTGTTATGGTTTTTTTTATAAATTTAAGTCATGACGCCAGTAAATATTCGTGTCGCAGGTACATATTTATGAATAATCGCCGTTTAAATTGTAAATTAGTGGTTTGACGTAAAAATTCAGAACCATACAGCTCTATAAAGTCAGGTGATATTAATTACGACGTAACACACGAGTAGTTGTTGTTTATGTTAACAAAACTTTATACGTGTATGCTTTAATTGTTTTTAATTCAAAATCTTTCAGGTAACAAAAATTTAAATGATATTTATGCTTAAAAATATGTTTACTGTTAGCAATGCGCTAATTGTGTTGTTTACATAAATGCGACATTTGTCAATGGCGTAGATAGTGATTATTAGGAAGATTTGAAATAAAAAACAGTTGTTGCTCATGTTTTTGAAAAGATAAACATAGGTATGGAAATTATGTTTTATGCGCATTGTCATTTTTAGATGTTTGTTTATGCTTAATTTATTGATAAAATAAATCAATTATGATAGTAATTATAAATAAAAGTAAAATTGGGAATTTTAAATATAATTAAAATGTTCGACAAAGCGTCTTTCGTGTACAGTATATGACCTGCCATAATATAACATGTACCTAAACAACAAAAATAATAAAGTGCTTACATCGTTGTAATTTAGTTGTAGATCGATAGAATTAGCTTTTGTCAGAATAGAATTTGCCCTTAACAAATTTTACTGATTCGCTATTAACAAGAGTTTGAACGCTATCTGGCAAATAAATTTAATAAACCAGTTTGTAAGTAATGATAACATGGAATATATTCTTTCAAGGTTATTTTCTATTTCCTCTCATGATTGCTGTATCACAATATTGAATATTTAAATTTTTATTATTGTATTATTGAATTTGGAAAGATGATTACTGCTTGTTTTATCTCTTTGTATTGGTACAACAAAAGTGAACACTTATATGTTTTCGTTAAAACTTCAAATTACATAAAATATTCTTTATTTTCATAAATAATCTACAGCGTATGTGTAAAATAATAAAAACTAATTGTTTCAATCTATTTTCTTTTAAAATCTTTATTAAAAGGAACGTATAGACTTAAGATTACTGAGAATAAATGAATGAATGTTGATACCAGACAACTTCGCTAATGTTAGGAGCAAAGGAACAATGTTGATGGCTGAATAAAGTTTTTTTACATTGGATTGTCCATCACAAATCCCACATAAAATAAGGTATCTCCTTGTTCAGTCACTTTTGTCTGGATTCCTGGTCACTCGAGAATCAAAGGCAACGAAAAGTCTGATAAGCTGGCGAAAGCTGGATCGGGGAATAAGTTCTTGCGCCAAGAGCCGTCCCTATGGATTCTCACAAGGGCAATCCGGGGCTGGCTCAGGGACCAAAACTTAATGTATTGAAAAACAGAAAGGGACAAGTATAGTCAGGCACTGACCCTCATAGGGAATTCTTTCCGAGAAGACCTAGCCGGAAGCATTAGCAGTACACATACTGACATGCACAATCTGGGGCTGGCGAATACCCCTTATTTTGTCTAGCCAATACCCCTAATTGTGTCTTGTGTGGAAAGTAGGAAACCAGACTTCATATCCTCGGAAAATTCCCGGTTCATGCCAGACTAAGGCTGACTTTGCTGGACTCAACTTTTCTTGATCCCAAACAACTTACTACTAATCAGCGACCTGCTCCTTTTATGGAGGAAGACAGGTATAGCAGATCGCTAATTGCTACCACGGAGAAAAACAAAGGACGGTATCTAAGTGCTGTTGATGCGACTCGGAATAATCCATCTTCCTAGTTTATTATTATTTTGCGCGTCGGATAGAGATATGGTGTGATACACACCTTATCCAAAGGTCATACTCCTTAACCTCCGCCACTGTTATTTTACTTATGATTTCATTTCTCCAAACAATGGTAGTAAGAAACAATGGCCGTGTTCGAAGGAATGCCACTGTTTAGAATCAAAGCTCGTGGGACCTTCACATCCTTTTTCTTCTTATAGTGCATTTTCTATCGGAGGTTTGCTATCATCACAGCTATTCGGACCTTATTAACTGCAGATCGGAAGAGTTCAACATTGCTAAAATTAAACCAGTCCCTTAGTTTTTTAAGCCAAGACACACGGCGTCTCCCAATATTCCTTCTTCCACCAATCTTTTCCTAAACTATCAGCTGAAGAAGTGCATATTTCGGTCCTCTTAGTATGTGACCTAGATATAGAAGCTTTTTCTTTTTTATGGATGTTAACGACTTTACATTCCTTATTTATCCGATTTAGGACTTCCACATTATATATCTTTTCTGTCCAGGGGATACGCCACATTCTACGGTAGCACTACATCTCGAAGGCTTGTAGTTTGCCCGTGTGATTTTTTTTGAGAGTCCTTGCCTCCACTCCATACAAAAGCGCGGAAAATACGTAACAACGCAGCATCCTCATCCTAAGTCCAATCTTGATATCTCGACTGGTGAACAATTTTTTCATTTTTGTAAATGTTGACCTGGCTATCTCTATTCTCGTTTTTATTTCTCTTGTTTGATCACCCATTGTTCTATCCAGGCTCTCAAATATTTGTATGACTGCACATTCTCCATGAAGATGTCTGCTACTAACATGTTCATATGGTTGTGATTTTGAGGGAACTTTGTAACTACCAATAACTTGGCTTTCTTAAGATTTATCATTAGACCGTATTCGTTACATCGATCATTTAATTTTTTTAGAACATGTTGCTCGATTCTAAGACCGGCCTTGCAGGTCTTTCATCGTAGAATAGTTCTGAGAGGTATATTTTCCACCTCCTTAGCTTGCCTTTCACGTCAGTAATTATACGACCGTCTGTATCCTTAATTATGCTACCAGCAGTTTTGTACCAATTTATGTAGTGCCTTATATTCATCTACTTTGCCCTTGCTCTTTCTTCTCTCTTTCATTAGATCCAGAGCACCCACAGTGATGTATTTAATTAAATATATCGTGACTTAAAGCGCTCATTGGAAATGGTAAGAATAACCCACTTTTATTTTGCGTTGTTTCAACCTATAAGTGACAAAATGCTAATATGAAAAAGCTTTTGACAGAAAAAGAGCTGCTGAAATCATTGAAAGTGGACTCTTAGATATAGAATATTTGAGGGATGACGACGATATGAATGGGTAAGAGAAACAGAAAAACGTTTTCGATGGAGAAAATGGGGTTGAAAACCGGAAGAGACGGAAATAGAAAAAAAAGACCTTTTTGAGGTAATGAGACAATAACAGTAGTATGGAACAATACATGAATGTGATGGAATTGGACGAAACCATTAATGTTTTAATAACCACTGATGTTCCAATGAATGGTGATAGTACAATAAAAAAACGAAAACATAAAAAGCTATAAGAATGGAAACATATGAAAAAACACAAAAAGAAAATATAATTTGGATAAAAGATGTTACTTACCTTTCCCCAAATATCGATTGGTATACCTTGGTAAGTCAATTGAATACATGCTATAACTCAATAGCAGATGTGAAAAAAATGGGTAATATTACCAAAAATACGTAAAAAAAAATGTGTTACCGAAAGGGTTAACTGGATAGTAACGAGAAACTACATTAAACACATAGGCCGGGAGCCGGCGACAAAAAATTGTGTCACATCTTATTCATCGGGAAACCCTATTATAGTCGATAAAGTACATCTTTCTGATGAAGAAAAGTCATTTCTTATACCTGAAGTGTGGGACAACCCTGCGGGGAAGTGAAAATAAAAAGCGGGGGGTGTGTCAAATGTTATTCAATTCGAAACTTATTTTGTAGGTAGTTTTTCATGAATAATTAATGATAAAATATTTCTTACACCTGGCAAGCGGGACATAATTGTTCTTACAGGTAGTCAATTATGTAATGTTTTACGAGGGTGGTGACAAATCTTATTCACTCGGAAATTTATATGAGAGTTAAGTTTAAATTAAAAAAAAATTTCTTAAGGCTTGAACGCAGACCAAACCAGTTCTTACATCGACCTGAAACTAAAAATTGAGAGCGCGCGCAATGCACTTTTGCCGCGTTGCGCACAAGTTATTTTTCTTTGACGTTGCTTTAAAATTCGAGTTTGTTACTTGTTAACATACAAACAGATGAACAATATAAAATTTAGCAATTTTCTATTGTTTATCAATGATAAAAAAGTGTTGCAGATAGTTAAAAATTCTCTTTTCATAAAATGTCTCAAATCTACAAAATTTTATTCTAGAGCTGTAATTTCAGATCAATCAGAGAAACTTAATGACGATAAAATCGGTCATCCTATGGATGACTTGAAATTAAATTCAGACATCGACATCAACTCCTCATCTGAAGATTCTGATAGTGAAGAAGAAAGTGAAACGATTTAATAATTACACATTCTTTCAATAAAAATGATTAACATTTTACAATATATAATGATTATACTTCTTATTGTCTATTTTTTCCATATTCATGTAAGACATATTTATTTTTAAACCAATATCAAAGAAAAATCATCTTGTGCGCACCGCGGCAAAAGTGCATTGCGCGCGCTCTCAATTTTTAGTTTCAGGTCGATGTAAGAACTGGTTTGGTCCGCGTTCAAGCTGTAAGATTTTTTTCTTCTTATTATTTGTAGTTTAAACATAACTCTCATATAAATTTCAGAGTGAATAAGATTTGTCACCACCCTCGTGAAATATTACATGATTAACTACCTGTAAGAACAATTTTGTCCCGCTTGCCAGGTGTAAGAAACATTTTATCATTAATTATTCGTGAAAAACTACCTACAAAATAAGTTTCGAATTGAATAACATTTGACAAGTGCTGCATAAAAAGTTACATGTTTATTATCATTTTTTGGATCTATGTCCCACTGACCGACCTCGGCACCATCATGTACCTTTCTTACTCGATGAAAACAGCTAAATCTATTAATACGGCGCACACTGATCACTGATTTAGGTGGACAAAAGTAAAGTCAAAAGTTTGGAATTTCTAAGTGCCTGACCTTTATATTATTAGTTGGTTAGACGCTTAATACTAATATTTCCCGCCATACCATGTTTACAAATAAATAGTAAATGAGTGAATGATTTCTGTTTATACAAGTGCCTAATAACCGGCAGTGGAATTATCTTTATTCGATGGTCATTTATTATGTTCAAGGTGTACGTAGTGAAAAGTCTTTTTGCTTTTATTTCACAATCTACATTGCTGAGACAGGTAAGACATACTCGTTCCATACTCGTTCCACACTCGTTATTGAATATACATTGCAATTTACCTGTAAAGTTAATAAAGCATTTTGTAAATATATGCCTCTATTCAATAACGAAAAACTATATAACCCCCAAGTTACCCCAAGGATTTGTTTCATCAATCCTTCTAGTCTTTAAATGTTGCAAAGAATTTTTGCGATTTTTTGCGTTTTGGGTGATACATAATTTTTTTCTGACACAACACTCCGAATCACGAGGAGGAAATTTTTTGAAAAGTGGGTTAAGTTTCCTAAAAAAACCGCCAAGACCACTTGCTGAAATTTATTCTTACTTCTGCACATATTAATAATGAAAAAGATGTGGAGATTAAACCTTTGAAAATTAGAATTTACCGTCTTTCCGACAAAATTTCGGCAAGGTGGGACAAATGTCACAGAAAACTGGAAGATTGTTTCAATAAATACTCTAGTTGGCTTGATTCAGATGACTTTGGATTTTATTATTTCAGTTATCCAACCTACTTGTCAACCTTTAGGACGCCCTGAAAAAAGTTTCTAATGTTCTAGTGAGAAAACAAAAAAAGAAAAGTCAGCGAGTTATTGAAGGTAGACTGCGAAAAGTTAACTTTCGCTGGACAGCACGCGATTGATGTTTCTGGCAAGCGTGGTGCTTCAAAAGTTGTGAAAGAGGCATCTACCTCTCAATAGCCATCTTCTTCTACAAGAAAGTCGACCTCTACCAACATTCGACGTTTTTCCCCTGAAGAAGCTTTGGCTCTCTTTTTCGATTGCAATTCAACAAAGTTTCCTAAATGATTTAAAATACATCTATCAGCAGATTTACGCCACTTCCAGCCGATAATTAGATTTGTTGTATTATTTTTTCCGTATTCTGGCACTTCAAACGTTAAATATAGGAAAAAATTAATTAGATTTTTTTTATTATTTTTTCCGTAATCTGGTATCCCAAAGGTTAAATATGGACAAGTTTCAGAATTTTGTCCACCTAAATCGGTCATATTTTCCAATGTGCGGCGGTGAATAAGATTTGACAATGATTTTGTCGGCGGCGCCCGGCCTAACACGGTATTAAAAAGCTAAATAATTAATACCAAAAATAAATTAAATCTTCATTTAATCCTTATATCAAATTTTAATTTCATTTTCAGCAACGATAGATAAATTAATAAATATATTTTTTTTACAGAAAAAAAAGTATGTAACTTAGACGAATTTACCTGTAGATCTACTCCTGGAGAATGTGTTCCTCTTACCTGGATGTGTGATGGTAATTCCGATTGTTCGGATGGGAGTGATGAAAAATCATGTAGTAAGTAAAATTGTTGTACCTATTGTTATAAGAGATAGAAAGTAACTAACATGTATGAATAATCAATTATTAATTGATTAACTGGTGGGATAAGAGAATTATTTTTAATATTTATTTATGCTTTACATATTTTAGGATTTTTTATTTAAAAAAAAAATTATAATGTTTTGAGAACATTGATTTTAATTTTCTAATTTCGCACGTCTTAGAATATCATTTATTCTATTTATATAAAATAATATTATCTATTAGATGGTTAAAATAATAAAAAGAATTAATAAACAGCATCGGACAATTGAAGAGTTTGCGTTTCAAATAGATGGTGGAAACTAATAAAAAAGTAAAAAAACAAGCGTTGGGAGATAAGTACGAACATATTACACGAAATATTTATTAAAAAGGTTTTCTTAGAATTTGTAGTCGATATAATGTTAAAATTTATGTTTAATGTACAAACAATTAGTAAATTTGAGTTTTTTTTCCTTGGCACACACTCCTAAGGGTTACAACTCTTTTTAACCTAACCACCAAAGGATTGTATCACAAGGGTCACTCGCTTCTTGCCAGTGGTCGTTCAGGGCATTTTTTCAAAGACGACTACAAGGTGGACCACGGTTAATAAAGATGTGATTTTTATTTTCTTCTTCTTCTACTTGTTAGAGATCTGGGTGATCTGTTGATTCCGGACTTGCCTCTGTAATATTTTTCGAGATGTGGACTGCCAGCTGTCTCTCCATCTTTTTGGTGGTCTTCCGGGTGGACGGATCCCTGTGTGGTAGTCTATCGTCGGTCATTCTCTTCACGTGGTTATACCATTCTCTTCTCCGAAGAGAATGGTTTTATTTTCGACGTATCAAAATTGGTACGCTAGGTATATTATAGATTTATTTCAACTACTTAAAAAAAACGTGTTCTAACCGAGCAGTAACGGTTTATTGGATGATCCGTTTTCTGCACGCACCAAACTTGGGATCGTTCGTGAACTAGTTTCTGAACGGTTTTTTCGGTGCATTGCATGGTTGAATATAGAAACTGTTTGGACCAATGGGTATTTCATCAGCTGTTGCTGACACTTATTTTTCATTTATAAATTAATCAGTTTTTTGTTGAATGCACAAAAGTGTTCCAACATTAAGATTTCTTAGTATTGCTCAAGGGAGTAAATTAAATCCAAACAATCCCGAATACTATTTCAAGGTGATATAATAATTGCTGTTTAGAACAAATATTTTGTATTAGAAATGTTGTGCATACCATTTACCAAATGAACAATAAATATTAAAAAATGTAAGATCAACAAATACATTACATTACATTTTTGCGGTTGGGCCATTGGTATAGGCACCTATGTCACCTAGATCTTTTGATCCTCTGTGACTACCGCTGTGTCTTCAGGGCATTAGAATTCCAGTACGCTGGTTTTGGCAAACCGCTTCGAGGGTTGTTTTCCCGACGAATCCAGAGTGGAATTTCCAGCAAATAGGTGCGCAAAGATATTGGCTTTTTCCTGGGCAGTCGTTGCTAGTGTTCCATCTTCATTGGTTAGGGGAGGAAAAGAGCTGAAAGTGAAGTTTCTTCCCACAGCTTTGGCGAAAGACCAAAATGAACGGGATCCGTTGGGACATTCAACAAGTTTTGATCTTATTTTGGCATTATGAGCATCTTTTGAACATTCTATTGTCTCTTTGCATATGCCTCTAGCCTCAACATATGCTGCTCTGGTCTCAGGTCCCAGATTTTTTTGCCATCGATGGTATGCTGCCTGTTTGGAAGCCACAGCTCTAGAGCAGTTTCTGTTAAACCAGGTCTTATCGGATGATGTTCTTCTTTCGGTATTCGGTATGTAAGTTTGCATCCCCAACATGATGATTTCAGAAATTGTCTCAGCACATCGTGTTGGATCTACTGAGGAGAAACAAACTCTCTTCCATGGAAACGCTGAGAGAAACATACGAAGACCTTCCCAGTCGGCCGAATTGTAATGCCACATGAGACGGGGTGGTATTGTGCTGCTCGATGGTAAATGGAAAGAGCATGTTGTGGAGATGAGGGTGTGATCAGAGTTTCCAAGTGGGGCACAAGCTTCTATTCTATACGGGTCAGGATGCGGGTTGGTAGCTCGACCAGTTGTTCTAGACCATGAGTGAGGGCAAAGGCCTCAGCTTGATGACCTGCATCATCTGTTTTGTTAGAGAATTTGAGCCAGGCAGCGTTATGTACATTAAAGTCCCCCGTGATTATGGTTTCAGCTGTTGGATGGTTCTCCTGAATTTAGTCCAGTTTGAGTGATAAAAACTCAAAGAGGTTGTTATATGAAGGTTCATTAGGTGATAGGTAAAGGCAGCAGAGGAACTTAGTCACTTTGGTATCAGATAGCTTAAACCACATCACATCAAAGTCTTTCGGTTCCAAACTCTCTTCACGCTGGCATGAAAGGTTAGCCTTAGCGTAAAGGCAGACTCCACTTTTGAACCTGAGTCGAGAATGGAGTTCGTAACCAGGACAAAGCATATGGACCTTGTTGGTGGACGAGTTTACTTGTGTTTCTGTTAAAGCCAGAATATCCGGTTTTTTCGTCTGTAGGTGATGGTGGACGTCATTGATGTTCTTGTTGAGTCCACGGATGTTACAAAAATTAATCTTTAATGTTGAGTCCCCTCGAGTACCTCTCGCCCGGAAATCCGAATGGAGAGGTGTTTTGCTTCCGGAGTGTTTTACTCTTTAGATCACTTGGATCCAGTATCATGCGTGCCCCAGGTTTAATACCTGTACACCGCTAGCATCGGGCAGCAACACAGAATGTGTATGCTGCTCTCTTCCTCTTTGCCGCATAGTCAGCAGTTTTTCTCAGCTGCCAGCTTAAGTTTAAAGAGGTGCGCCCTTAGTGCGATGTGGCCAGTGAGCAGGCCAAGCGTGCTGCTTAGTCTACTCCAGTTCATCTTCCAGAGTGCTTGCCCTTTTCTGGAAGGTTTTTGTTAAAAAATAAATAATGTTTATGATTCAAAAATAAAACTCTTGATACTTACTAAAGCGGTGTAATAAAATAAACCGTTAGGTAAGGGAGACCACCCCAGAGATTGAAATCAATAAACATCTGGTGAACATATTTATCGGCCCTCTACTTTAAATAGAAAGGGTATTTCAAAATAATAAAAGTAATTTTAGTCTCTTGTAAATATTTATACTGCTCCATATGAACTGTGGCATAGTAAAAAGCCTAGATTAGAGTTTTTAAAAATATTTAACTCTACTGTTTATGTCCATATTAAAACTAGGAAAACAAAATTTGATGAAAAATCATTTAAAGGAATCCTAGTTGGATATTCTCCAAATGGATATAAAGTATGGAATGTGGAAACGGAAAGTTTTTTTGTGGCTCGAGACGTAATTGTTGACGAGACGTAATTGTTGACGAGACTACTTTCAAAATCACCAGACCTACAAAAGGTGATACAAATACAACCCAACTAAGAAAACTGACTTAAACTCAGAAAAATTAGTTAATTCTAAACACAAAAATATTCATGGCGAAACACAAACAGATGAATCCACTTTTGAAAATTTAAAAAAAAGTGAAAGAATCAAAAACATGCCTCGGCCTCTCTATACTGATTATATATATATATATATATAATCCAGGATATCTACAGCTGTCGCTGCCTTCCTGCTTTCAGCCCTTGTCTCCAGTTGTCCTTGTCCTGCCAGTCTACGTCCTGCAGGTTTCTTAATTCCATCGCCTCATCCACTTCGTCTCTCCATGATCGCCTTGGTCGACCTCTCTTTCGTCTGCCTAATGGACTCCACTCAGTTACCCGGTGTATCCAGCGATCCTCCGGAGTTCTTCTAACATGTCCGTACCACGTTAGTTTCTTTTCCTCTATGTGTTCTAGTATGTCTTTTTTTTACCTCCATTCTTCTCCTGATCTCCTCATTTCTTATTCGATCTAATCTGTTCACTCCACAACTCCTTCTCCAAAAGTCCATTTCTGTGGCTACAATCTTCCCTTTTTTTTGTTGATCACCCACATTTCAGCTCCATAAGTCATTATGCTGCGAACTATTGAATTGAATATTCTCGTTTTATTAGTCTTGGTTATGTGGCGGTCCCATAATATTGGGTTTAATTGATTAATACATGCCCTAGTTTGACCTAGTCTATTTTTTATTTCTTCCTCTGTTGTTCCACTTTTTGATATTATAAACCCTAGGTACTTAAATTTGTCTGTTCCTGAGATCTGTCGGTTATCATCTATTTCTAGGTGATATATCCTGTCTTGTGCCGTTGACATATATTGGGTCTTTTCGAGGTTGATTTCCACTCCATTTTTCCCATATTCCTCCTCTAGTTTTCGCATCATAAAACCTAAATCCTCCTCATCTTGAGCTATGATTACTTGATCATCGGCAAAGCTTAGAGTATACAGATGATCATTTCTAATTGGTATTCCCATTCCTGCACATTTTCTCTTCCATTGGCTTAGTGTCTGTTGTAGAAATATTTTGAATAGTGTGGGTGATGTTGAGCATCCTTGGAGGAGACCCTTAGTTGTTTTGAAGGCATTTGATAGTTTATTTCCCTCTTTAATCCTTACGGTATTTTTTTTGTACATATTTTGGACTGTTCTGATAATTCTCTGCGTTATACCCATTTCTAACATGGCTTCCCAGATTTTAGACCGAGGGACAGAATCATAGGCCTTTCGGATATCCACAAATGCAAAATGTACCTCTCTGTTCTAGGCCATTTTTTTCTCTATGAGTTGTTGAATTGTATATATATGGTCCATACATGATCTTCCAGCCGTAAATCCTGCCTGATCTTCATCAACTTTTCCTTGTATCTGTTCTTCTAATTTTTGTTTGACGACTTTTCCAAATAGTCGGCCCATCGAAGCTATTACGCTGATTCCCCTGTAGTTTTCGCACTTTTTTTTCTCTCCTTTTTTATGGATAGACGTTATGTAGGCTTCCGTCCATTCATCTGGTAGTTCTTCTCCATTTAGTGCTCGGAGGAACATTGCGTGTATCATTCGCCCCAACTTCTCAGTTGTATCGAGTCGTAGACTCTACTTTTAGCAGAAATTACTTTATATCTTGATTGGCTTTGCAATCCAGTCTCAGTCACATTAAAAAATAACTGTTGATTTGTCTGTATATATTTTGTTGTTGCAATTGTTTTTTCTATAACGCTCTGTAGATCGGTAACGGAGCGTTTGCGGACACATGTTTTTGGACAAAAACGTCTTATTTTGACCTAAAAAAATACGCCCCTAAAATCTTGATACTGAATTTTGAAACACCCTCATCTAAAATACTGAAGCTATCAGTAAAAAATCATTCAACGCATACTTTGTAAAAATGTCTAATGACTCGCCATTGTAAGTAAAACAAACACTTTTGAATTTCCAAAACAATAGACCATATATTTTCTCACATCTCGTATCGAACTATAAAAGCCAGAGACTTTGTTTATTAGTTTCTCAATAAATGCATTTGCGTCAGTAAGAACTAGTGATGCCAAACCTTACGATTAACCGTGAGAAGCTCACCGGCTACACAGTGTACTTATTTGGTTGCGAGATCAATTCTTCTGACTAAATTAGTTAATACTAGATTGTGTTTTATTGCTGCAAAATTGTGTAATATCTTGTATTTTAACATACTCTCCCAAAAATTAATAAATTTGCACGATTTTCTGTGTTCCAGTAGCAGGAATTTAACTTCAAATCGTTTGTTAACACTGATAACACTCCCACTATCTAGCGGATCTATAACATTCCTGTTAAATTATAAGGGGGTGAAATTGGCATCACTTACCTTATTTAATATCGAATCTTTTTTATTGAGATTTAGTTTTGTAAAATAAAAATATTACTTAAAATCACTGTTTATTTAAAAACATTTCTTGGTCTTAAAGTTTTTACCTAGAACCAATAGATTGGATGAAATAAATAAAATACAATATCATGATTTTTATTCTTTATTAAATAATATACTACGTACTGAAAGTGGAAAACAGTAAAGATGGAAAATGCAAGAATAAAATACGATTCATAATAGATATTCGAAATAACCGCCCCCAGTCAAAATTAAAACTTAATTTTACTCACCACCTTTTAGTGATAATATCTCGAAGGGGGTGGGTTAAGGAAATTTTGTTGAAGGAAAGATCCATCATAATTTCATACGGGCAATCACCTCCTGGATTTTTCGCATACATTTAGGAACACCCTGTATGGTGAAAGATATACGATACGCGACACGCACAGACAGATAGGTACTTGAAATCTAAAAGGAGGCGATAAAAAAGGTTCACATCCGCGTGACATATCGCTAGTGACATATCCCTTGAAGTATCACTTTCCGATCGCTTCAGCGATTAGTATCGTACGATATTTCGAGCTGTAAACATGACGGAAAGAAGAGAAAACAATTATGTAATTCCTTTCATTAATTTAGTGAAAGCTCATCAGTGTATTCCATTGCCGCATGCAGTAAGACAGATGTGATGAGTGCCGTATGGAGGAAATCTGCATCAGAAATAAAAGACACGGGTAAATACTTTATTTATTAATTTATTTTATAAGACAAGTGCCTAAGCTATTAAATGATTATATTATTAACTTATAATGTAAATAGTTCTAAATTCTGACACAGGAAATAAGTAATTCAATTATAATTCAGAGATTAATTATAATTTAATTTGATAGAATTCACGTTTACAAAAAAGTAGTTTCCATTTAAATTTTCATTAACGTTATAAAATTAAGAATTTAACATTATTTTATATTACAAACTGATGGTCTATAATGAAGTACACCCTATAGTTTTATTTAAATTTCGTATTTTTTCGTATATAAAAAATTCGTTGTACTAAATGGCTGGGTCTTGTGAACCAACACAGCTTCATTGTTTAGGAGTTACACCAGTTGGTTTCAGAAAGTATTCACGTAGTATATTTTTCTTAAGCGGTTTGCTGCGTTTAAATTGTTGTTTTTACTGAGTGTACTGTTCTGATAGTGCTGGTACTAAAGAACACTTATTACATTGTTGTGAAGCATAAAGTTGTCCTTCTCGTCTGCGTATACAATTATAAAGCACGCATGCTGTCTTAATAGTCTGTATAGCATTACTTCTGTTGGTATAAATTGGTCGGTCAAATAAACAAAAATTTGACGTTAGCATTTCAGAACTGCATTCCACACTTTTTCTGCCTACTGAAAGTCGAAAATTGAATAGATATTCTTCTGGCATCAATTAAGAATCTTTTTGGAAAGAGCCGCATTATATTATACTGAAGAGAGAATGCTTCATCTGCAACAAAGTAGAACGGAAAAGGATTTGCTTCTGGTATTTTTAATTTATTACATACATACATACATATAGTCACGCCTTTTTCCCGTAGGGGTAGGCAGAGACCACTTCCTTCCACTTGCTACGGTTCTTACACACATCTTTTGCTTCCTCTACTTTCATCTGGGCTCTCATGCATGCTCGTCGGTTGTTAGTACTCTTGACAGCTGGCCTTTCTTCAAAACAATGTTGATCTGATCGATGTTCGCCGAGGTCGACCGACTTGTCCATTCACACTCGCCTTATAAATTTGTTTCGTCAATCTTCCTTCATCCATCCTTTCTACATGTCCAAACCATCTAAGCATTCCTTTATCTTTCTTTGTAACCACATCTTCTTTTACACCACAGCGTTCTCGTATCTCACTATTTTTACTTGATCCAACCGAATCACTCCGGCTATACTTCTCAGACTATTCATCTCCGCAGCAAAAATCCTATTTTTATGCTTCTGTCAAACTCAACATTCACTACCATACATAAGTGTAGGAACCAACACACCTCTATGCACAGCCAGACGTGCCTTTTTTCACACTTTCTGGCTGTTCATAAAGCTAATTTATTACCCTGTAGTAATTTGCCGATTGTTGATTTCCATACACAAAACCGTCACTATTCGATCCATAGTCTCCAAAATCTATTGCGGTGAAAATTCCATTTGCGTAAGACAAAGCCATTAGAACTATTGAAAAGAACCCTTTATTATTATAATTTGTAGACCCTGTATTAGGGGAACACTAAATGTGGAAATGTTTGCCGTCAAGAGAACTAATACATGTAGGTAAATTCCATAGCTCATAATAAAGTTTTGATATTTGCTTCCAAGTTTTCTCCGTTGGCTGTAAAATATACAGCGGTTGTAAGTGGGACCATATAGCAGCACAAATCGAATGAGCTGATAGTTGATAACCTCTGTAAAATTGCAAGGAAAGATCTTGAAAGCTGCTTTCAGTAACTAAATGCCTTAATAAAATAATACATTAAATAAATTAAGGGTTTGTAATCGTAATTAATTGTGTAATACATGTGTTTTTATTTTAATAAACAACGTTTTTAAATAAATATTATTGATGTCTGGTTTTTTAATTTTATTCCAGAAAAGAACTTTCGAGAGCGATAGAAGAACTTCAGAACAGCATATGTGCGATCGCGGAAACCACGAAAGTCTGGGGCTAGCCAGAATTCAATGAAAAGTTATTATTTGACTGATCATTTAGCTTTTCTGTAACCATATATGAAGAGAGCGGTTACGTCCGGCAATATTCACGTTAAAGATACTGCAGTAGAGAAGTCCAATACTTCAAAATGACGAATGTGAGACATTTGTTGAAGAGGAAATGTCTGATGAAGCTTTTTTCGTGCAATTAATCGAAAAACTCGCTAAAAGCTCAAGTGAAACACATAAAAAAACGAAAGAGAAAAGACCAAGTTCACGATGCTTTTTACAATGAGTGAAAATGAAAAAATATTCTATTAAAAGTGATCAAGATGCTGAACAGCATATTTTCTTAATTATGTGGAATCCACTACTTCAGGTGCTTCCAGCCCTTCTGTATGGAGATCGTTATCCCATCATGACACCTTACAAACTATCTCACATAAGCAATATTGCAACGACTTCGGAATTCAATTCGATTACCTCACTGCCGCAAGAAAGTGGATATAATTGGTACAATTTGTGAAAAATTATAAAAATAAAACTGCTAAATTTTATTAATACTGCTGTTTATATTTAAATCTACTTTCCTTAATATTAATCAGAAGTTTTTCATCTGGAGAAATAGCCTTCCTTCAGAGTGATATCGAACAGCCGAGCTATGGTGCACGTTGATAAGATTGTAGGGATATACCCCGTATTTTTTATTTATTCTTATTCTACTCCTTAACCAATTAGCCACTACGCCTGGACCGCGTCTTCCTTATTTGAGCACATATTTGTAAATGAAGTAGTGAGAACACATTTTTATCGTCCAGGTCGCGCCGATTTATCGCCCGCTGTCACGAACCTTCTTGGCAATATATTCCTTACTATATATCAACTTAGTACCTATGAATGGCGCCTAAAACTGAATACAATCATTTATTCGAAAAAATAGTTGGTCCAGAGTTTGCGAATTCATTGTTCTACTATTTTAACTACAATATTGTGATTTAGTCTGCTCAAAGCATTAATTGTGCATGGTGTAGTGGAGCACTTTTTAAACCTGTATTAAATATTCAACTCATTAAAAAGTGAATTGGACGTTTTTGCTTAAAACAAGATTGTTTATCGACATAAATAAATTTTTGTTTCTTATTTATTGTTATGTATTGGCTTGTGGCATTGATCATAATATACTCGTATTATGAAATCAGCAGACATATTATTATTCTTTTACGCAAATAATTATGTTTATTGATAGGAAAATATTATCTGTGCCCTGTCAATAATTTTTTTCTTTTATGCATTGCTTCACAACCACCAAATATTACATTTTAGCTCTAATCGTTATTTTCGACAGATTTAAAACAGTGTATGAATTCAGGAAGTAAAATAATTTCTTGTTAACAGAATTATTGAGAAAAATTAAGGATCTTAATAAGCACATAAAAATTTTTTCTTTTTAGACGAAACTTGCCGATCGGATGAATTTACTTGCAAAAATGGAAATTGCATACAAAAACGATGGGTATGTGATTTAGACAATGATTGTGATGACAATTCAGACGAAATGAATTGCCCAAATATACCGTGCGCCTCTGAATTCCAGTGCTCGCAAATATATTGCATTGCTGCCAAATGGAAGTGCGATGGAGAGTATGATTGCCCAGATGGAAAAGATGAACAAGTAAGATATTTTTATCTACACTATGGTGAACATTTAACAGAAGTGTGTCTGTACATTGAAGATATTTACAAAAAATAGGATACGATTTGGTGTTCAGGTGTCTCCGACTCCAAATTACGGATTTTTGGATTTTTTGTCATTCTGTCTGTTTATTTGTTTGTTCTAGCATCATGCAAAAAATACTGAACCGATTTTGTTAAAACTTTTAGCAGGTTTTAAATTTAGCAAGATTTAAAAACTGCTATATGCTATTGGTAGCAGTAGTTTTCTTAACTACGCCGGAAGGTGGCACTGCATGTAGTTTAAACCCGCGCTATTGTTTGTTTTTTTGTTACATTATAATGGTGCGGTGGTTTTTAGGGCACATGTCACCTTCTAAAACTGAAAATTTATAGATGTCTATTGGCTTAAATTAAAGGAACTCGATTGCTTTTATTTCGACTGGCTTTAATTGGATAATGGGTAATGTTTGTTTTAACGTAACTGCAAGATAAGTGTGTTTATACAATGAAGATACGAGTATTTACGTTATGATTTTGGGCGTCTTAAACCCCAAATCGCGATTTGGCACTTAATATGTTTTGTTTTTTTAAATCCTACACGATTCATCATCTAACCTAATTAAATACTGTATAAAAAGTACGTATGGTCCACAAGGACGAAAATTCTGTGTAAAAAAGCTTTAATAAATAAATGATCAACTTACTCTCAACGACAGGGATTGTGGAAGCGTTGAATAGTATGAAATTGGATAAGGCTGCAGGATACAACAGGATTACGGTTGAAATTCGGAAGGCTCTACAGGGCGTGGTAGCTAGTCTACTGTACCGCCTTTTTAACCTTTGTTGGAGGAGCGGTAGCGTATATATATATATATATATATATATATATATATATATATATATATATATATATATATATATATAGTAGTTCTTATTTCAATGCATTCTTTGACTCAAGATACCTTAAAAACGACATTTATTCAACTTTTTGAAAGAATTCTTATAAACAGTGTGTTTTACGTTATTCAAAACATTCACTGAATTATTACCGTCGAAAATGAAAACTTATCCCATTCAAGAGCGGATAGATATGATTTTAGCAATTGGTGAGTGTTTAGAGAATTGCCTTTTGGCGTCGAGGGTGTATGCCCAAAAATATCCAGACCGAAATCATCCAAACAAGTTGGTTGTCTGACGATTACTGCATGAATTTCGTAGGACTTAAAGTTAAAGTGTAGCTTATAAAGAGGCAAATAGACAAAAACCTATCATTGGAAATGAGTAAAATGAATTTCTTATTATGGGATCAATCAAAGAAAACCCTTAATAAGGGCTGCTTTTCAAAGAGTGACGCCTCAAATATTATTAAGTGTTAAGCAACTTTCATAGAGAGAGTGGCTCTTTGTATTCAACAGGATGGTCGTCATTTTGAGCATCTACTTTGAATTAAATACATTTGTGTTTTATATTTTGTTGTTGTTTCAGTTGAATAATAAAAAAAAATTGTATAGTCTGTTTAATGAACTACTGTCAGAATATGAAAAGTAAATATTTTCGATAGAGTACAACAACTGTCAATGAGAATTCTGTGAGCAAATCAAATAAATGTCGTTTCAGAGCTATCTTGATTCAAAAAATGCATTAAAATAAGAACTACTATTTGAAAAAGCCAATATCTGAAAAACTATTTAGGTTAGATATAGGGAATCCCGATATGAAATAAAAGATAATTGAATTTTATATTGTTCAGACCAAAAAAATACGGGGTGTTCCATTTAAAATAACAAAGTTATCTTTGTCCGAAATTTTAAAAAAGTGACAATGATTTTTGAACATTCTGTATAATATTGAGAAACGGGTTTTATCAAAATCAATAGCCCAAAATCTTTTTTATGCTTGGTCAGAGTTTGAAGGGTTGATTTCTATACATTTCGATGTTATTTAGTTTCCAATTGTACCTAGCATTTTCATAAAAAAAGCTACATGGTACTTTATATGAAATCATATTATTTTTTTCTAAACTATTTAAAAGTGTAGCGAAATACAGGGTGTTTCATTTAAAAAAACACAAATTTGATATGTCACACTTTTTTGAGCCACCCCGTAGACTCCAAAATAATTTCCTTTTGCAGCCTTAATTAATATACGTCTAATGAAATGAAGAAATTCCCGAACAAATTTATGGTTTGGTTTACAGGGACTGTGTCGTATGGGGTGGGGCACCCACCCTGTATGTGTGTATATATATATATATATATATATATATATATATATATATATATATATATATATATATATTTTAGAGGTTTTTTTTTAATTTATTTGGGTAGCAGTTAGGAGTGACCAATTTAATAAAAATTCTTTGTTTTTTCAGTCAAGCTTTCGAAAATGTTTATTTTCTTTAACAAGACTTCTTTATAATATTTTTAATTAATATATGAAAAATCAATTTACAAAATATATACTTACTAACATGAAATTATTAAAGCTTGACTGAAAAAATGAAGAATTTTTATTGAATTGGTCACTCTCAAATGCTACCCAAATAAATTAGAAAAAACCTCTAACGTAGATTCACAGTTAATATATTTTCATACCTACATATAAATATATATAGTGAATGCTTTTCTCGACTGTACTTATAGTATTATGTAAAATTGACGGGTATTCAGTCCAAGTCAGAAAGAAAAACTCTTCTTTACTTTACCAAGCTTTGGAGGACAAATTTATTGTCTTTATCAAGGCTAAAAAGTATAAATGGTTAAAAAACATCGAATATAAATAAAAGGTATAATCTTACATGTAAAATGAGTTAAATTAACGGATATAAGTATAAAACATATATTGACATTACTTAAAAAAAATGTGTCACACTGATGGACATTTCATTTCATAAGTATGGATGTTAGTTTATTAGGATGTACAAGAAAATTTTATAAATATTTATTAAGCATAAGAGTTTATTTTATGAGTAGGTATGAGTAAATTTTGCTGAGTTGTTCGATGTCAGATCTCTTATTAATATTGTTGTTATCACTGTTAATTGCAACCATTTCTAAGAAAGGTCTTTGTTAAATTTTGTTCTTGATATATAATTATTGTATCACAATTCATTATGTGATCTTGGTTAACTACATGATCAGAGAGTGCGCAAGAAATTTTCTGTAGTCTACAGTCACTTTTATGACCAGCGATTCGAGATTTCAAAGTTAGACTCGTTTGTCCAATGTAGTTTTTGTTGCAAGAACTGCAAGGTATACTATAAACTAAATTGCTTCTCATAGGTGCACATTCTCTGTCTTTTAGTTTTGTATATATTTTATTATGCAGGGTTATTTCGTTGTAATATTTTAATATAAGTTCACTTTTGAATACATTGATAATTTTCGGAGACAAATTTTTAATGAATGGTATTGATCCAAAAGTAATTTTTTTACTGGAATTTAGTACATTAGTATCTGTATTAACAGTTTCATTAGAAATTGTGTTGAACAATAATTTATTTAGTAAGCTATAATGATAAGAATTGTTTAACAATATTTCGCATAGTTTTTTTAAATTTTAACCCAAAAGAGATGGGTGTACTATTTTATGAATTCTATTCTCCAATCCCAAAATAAAATTTATTTTTGTTTTATATAGATGGTGAGAAAAATAATTAATAGATTTTTTAAAACTGGTGTCTAAAAAAGGTATCGTGTAATCTGTTTCCTCTACTTTTGTGAAATGAATGTTCGGATTAAAACTATTGAAAATGTTAAATGTTTCTTGAATTTTATCATATGGGACTGAACAGATTATATCATCTACATATTTTTTAATGAAAGGTATTTTACAGGAAAGTTTGGGAATACAGAATTCTAGAAGATCATTCATAACATACTGAGCGAAAATTGGTGAAACTGTAGAACCCGTTAGGGGTACCTAAAATTTGTTTGTAAAATGTATTTTGAAATACACAGTAAATTGTGTCGAAAATTAAATCAATGGTTTTTAATAACATAATTTGGGAAATTTTACAATGTACTTTTATTTTATTCCAATGTTTCTTTATGCTCATTTTAATGATATTAATAGGTATATTATTGAATAATGATACAACGTCTAGACTTATCAGGACATAACCAGTAGGGATTTGTTTTTCTTGTATAAAGGTTGCAAAATCGAAATAATCTTGTACATAATAGTCATTCTAAACATATGAACATATGTGCCACACGATCTCTTATAGTAATGATTTCTTTGAACATTTTGAAGTCGTTAGCAAATAAAAGTCCTTTTGAAAATTTAATAACTGTTGGAAGATCATTTATAAAAAGTACAAAAAATAGGGGTCCAAAATCAGAACCTTGAGGCACACCGGAATTAATATCGAATTTATTTGAGACGTTCCCATTATATTTGACACAAAAATTTCTACTTTTCAAATAACTTGCTATAATTCTATATCTAATACCAAATTTTCCCAATTTAAAATTAATTTTTCATGGTCAACCTTATCGAAAGCTTTTGAAAAATCCGTAAAAATTGTGTCGAGTTGATTTTTATTTTCGAAATCAAATTGGTATTGATGTACATTTTATTGACAAATCTGTGTTACCAATCAGTTATACTATTTATGACATGCTTGTAGAGTTTGTTGTATAGTATGAGTATATATTCGAATAGTTTAGCAGGTGATGAGAGTATCGATATACCTCTATAGTTTGCAATATTTGATTTATCTCCTGACTTTGTATTGGAACACAAATTGCGGTTTTCCAAGATTCTGGAAAGGTATTCTTTGCTATCGCCAAATTATATAATATGTATAATAGTGGTTTTTCTATCCATTCAGCACATGTTTTCAATACACATGGAGGGATTTTGTCTACATCAGCCGTCACCATCAGTTTCTTAATTCCAGTTTTGAAATCTAATTCATCCAATTGGTTCAAAATGAATATACCATTTGTAAATTGGTCAGCTATATTGAAACCAACTCAATAGTTTAGTTTTACATCTGAGTAAACGATGAGAAATATTCTGCAAAATGTTGACAGGGTTCGTTTGGTAATATAGTACCATTAAAATTTAAATTTTCATTATTAGTTATAATATTTGCTTTCTTACTGTTCACATATGTCCAAAATGCATGAACATTTGTTGAACCTTTTTTTTTTCTGTTACCGTTAAATTTATTTTTGTCTTTTAGCATATCTTTAATTTCTTTAGTGAACCAAATTGGATAACTATTACGTTTGTGGTACGATTGAAGTTTTGGGACACTTTTATAAAGCAGATTATGAAAAACTTTATAAAATTCATTCACAGACTTATTAACATATGTTTGTTCAAATACACTTTGCCACTGTGCATATCTTATATTGACTACTACAGATTCAAAATTTTCTTTTTGAAACTTATAATTATTTTCCAGGTTTGATTTTTTTCTTTGCTTTTATAGTTATTATTTTTTGACACCTTAATTGTAACATCCAGAGATGGATGATGATCATCTTCCGTAACTATTGGTAGTACTTCTTTGATGATCTCACAAGACCTACCAGGTGTTTTATTCACTCCTATTACTCTCATTACCAAATCTATAGCGTTTTTCCATTTTTATTTTTGACATTATTAAGCAATTCGAATGAATTAAATTCAAGAAAATCATTCAAGATATGCAATTTTGAATTCATATTTTGTGAAACTGTGATATTATTAAAATATAAATGTTATAAAAAACTATAATATAATTTTTGTCATTGAATAAGCATAAAAATGTATAAATCTGATTTTTGAAAACCAGTTAATTTCGCTGCATTTTACCTATACTATAGGCATATGTAGGTCGATTATATATCAGAAAACAACTACTGGCTATGTGCCTAACGACGAACATTGAATTATATCTGATATATACTCGTGCATAATCCATTCCAGGTGATATGCAGATGCTTTTTAAGTAAAAGAAAGAATTATTAAAATTATCCATTCAAAGTGACCACCCCTGCACGGGTTTCGTGGTGTTACCCCTTATCAGCATGGGGTAGATTTTGGTAAACTCACGTTTGCCCTTCAAAGAGACAAATAAAAAATTCTTATCTTTGCTAGGTACACATAAAGAACCGAACGCACAGCGCTAGTCATGACACACTATACCTTTTAACAAGCAGCACCATACATACATACATATAGTCACGCCTTTTTCCCGCAGGGGTAGGCAGAGACCACTTCTTTCCATTTGCTACGGTTCTTACACACATCTTTTGCTTCCTCTACTTTTATCAGTGCTCTCATACATGCTCGTCGGTTGTTGGTACTCTTGACCTGGCCTTTCTTCAAAACAATGTTGATATGATCGAGATATGTTCGCCGAGGTCGACCTCTACCGACTTGTCCATTTACACTCGCCTTATAAATTTGTTTTGTCAATATTCCATCATCATCCATCCTTTCTACGTGCCCAAACCATCTAAGCATTTCTTTATCCATCTTTGTAACTACATCTTCTTTTCTTTTACACCAAATCGTTCGCTTATCTCACTATTTTTTACTTTATCCAACCGAGTCACTCCGGCTATACTTCTCACACTACTCATCTCCGCAGCATTAATCCTATTTTCATGCTTCTTTTGCCAAACCCAACATTCACCACCATACATAAGTGTAGGAACCAATACGCCTCTATGCACAGCCAGACGTACCTTTTTTGACACTTTCTGGCTGTTCATAAAGCTATACAGTGCCCCATTCATTTGTTCTCGTGCCAACACCCTTCGCTCAATGTCACTGTCACACTTTCCATCTCTACTAAACTTTGAACCCAAGTACATAAATTCATTTACTTGTTCCACTCTTTCTCCTTCAATCAAAACTTCACAGTTTGTCATGCCTTATTCTCTCTCAAAAACCATTACTTTCGTTTTGCTTGCATTTATTTTCATCCCTTTGATTTTTAGGGCATCATGCATAACATTAACGTTAATAATACGAGCACTGAAATCACTTTACGAGGATTCCACTGCTTGTGTCAGGATAAACGGAGCTTGCACGGACTGGTTTAACATCGAAAAAAGTGTGAGACAGGGATGTGTGGCATAGGGATGTGCGGCATAGCTGTTTAACTTATACATAAACGATGTTTTGTATCGCAATTTTAGAAATTTTAAAATTAAAAGGATACATTTTGTTTTTATCTTAAACATATCAATGCCTGTAGTCCAGTTTACTTGGAATCATTGTAATTGCTTCACAGTCAGTAAATTTCTTTTAAGTAAAGGAATTCTGTAACTCCATGGGTAAAAAAGAGCGTTTTAGCAAAAATTCGATTGATACCATTTTCCGAATCGAACATGCGCACTAAAACAGTACAATAAAATTGTGTCAAATCAAAAGTATTATGCTAGAACAAACCTATTATAAAACTATCAATATTTTGTCGTACAAAGTATATAATGTTATATTACTCCCACCATTTCTTTTCGTTGTTTATCCAGTTCTGTTCTAGCAAACATCTTTTGCTTCATCAAAATTTATTAACTTATTTACATCTCTCTCGCATCGCGTTGTTTTGTTCATGTGGTTTTACTTATAAATTATTTTTTAGGGTTGTCCCAAATCTAGTAGTAAAGTATCGTTTTGTCTACCAGATGAATTTGAATGTGCTGACAAATTCACTTGTATTCGTAAACGCTGGTTATGCGATGGTACTAAAGATTGCGCAGATGGCTCTGATGAAGCTCCTGATAATTGCTTAAACGTCACGTGCAGAGTTGATCAATTTCAATGTAGAGACCGATCCTGTATTTTTGGACATCTTCACTGTGACGGAAATAAAAATTGTCCCGATGGAAGTGATGAAGAAAATTGTGGTAAGTTGAAATCGACGAGCATCTTTTTACGGTCATTTTGTGATACAGAAATACAACATCTGTTATTTGTTGATTAAATATTTAAAAAATACTTATAGAACTACCAGCACCCAAGTGTGATCCAAAGACTCATTTTGATTGTGGTGGTGGCCAGTGTATTCGATTCGCTAAAGTGTGTGACGGTCGTCAAGATTGCCCAAATTGGGAAGATGAACCGAAAGATCGATGTGGTGTTAACGAATGTAGTAAAGATAATGGCGGATGTACTCAAAAATGTGTTGACACACCAGCATCTTTCTACTGCGATTGTGATACCGGCTACAAACTAGTAGATAATAAAACTTGTAAAGGTAACTCTCCTACATTTTTTTTTAATTGATGTTTCTTGACATTGCCAAAAAGCCAATGATATTCAAGTTTTTCGAAAAATCCATTTTACGAGTTCTGTTTAACGATTTCTTTCTATAAAGTAAACTTGAATACAATTAATTAAGTACATGTGCTCTGCTACTTATTTCTAAGTTAATTATAATAAAAAATTAGGTTAAATTCCTCTCCTCACTTATTTTACATCGGTATCTTAAGACTAAATGAACAGATAACTACATGACATATTTAAACCTAATGCCTTTAAGTAAACAATTAAATGATTGAAATTTTATCTCTTAAGTATACAAATGTTTCTTTGTAGCGACTCAGTTAGCATATCAGCCAAATATTGGTCAGTTGAGACATATTTAATTGAGATTTCTTTGCGAACTATAAGGTCTTTCAAATAATGATTTTTAATATCAATATGTTTAGCACATTTAAAGTTTTCATAACTCTTTGACATCAAAGTCGTACTCTTATTATCGCAATAAAGTAAAGTTTCGATATTTTGTCCAAAGTCATTTAGAATTCCTTTCAAATTTACTAAATCTTGAGCACAAGCAGCCGCTGCCACGTATTCATCTTCTGCTGTTGAGAGAGCGACACAGTTTTGTTTTTTAGAAAACCATGCAATTTGGTTTTCTCCATGTAGAAACTGAGCAACCACTAACGCTCTTTCGGTTCTTTCGGCTCTTTCCTATCAATTTTACATCCTTGTCTTTACTTCTTCTGTATGTTAATTTTTTTTCTTTTGTTCCTTGCAAATACCTTAGTAATATTTTACCTGTATTCCATGTTTCATTAGTTGGTTTGTCTAAATATCTACTTAAATATGAAACGGCGAATCCAATATCCGGTCTTGATGTTGTGCATAGATACATTAAACCTCCAATCAATTTCCTGTAAGGAACATCTGTCTTCTTTGTATTGGAAACATTTTTTCATTGGCTTAGCTTTTTCTCTACATTCTTGCATGTTGAAACTAAGTAACAATTTTTCAATTAATCGAGTTTGTTTTATTACTATTTCTTCACTGTTGCTTTCTATTGACCTTCCCAAAAAAAATTTGACTTCTCCTAGATCCTTAGCTTGAAAATATTTAATCAATAAATCTACTGTTTCTTTTATATATCTCATTTCCAACTACTAACATGTCATCCACATAAATCAAAATGAATACGTTTTTACCACAATATAGGCAACAATCATATCTTATATCATATTATATCTTGATGGTTATTTTTCAATGCAAAGTCATTAAAAGTATCGTTCCATATTTTGAGCGATTCTTTTAGACCATATAGTGCCTTTCGTAGTTTTAATGTTGTTGTCTTTGCCTTGAGACCCCCTGGTGCATAAATATATACTTCATTTTCCAATTTTCCATTAAGAAATGCTGTAGGAATATCTAACTTTCCAATTATTTTGTAAAGATACTGACAATAATAATCTTATTGTTGATATTCTTGCTACTGGTGCATATGTTGTGTTAAATTGATTTTCCTCCTTTATCTGAAAGCCTTTTGCAACTATTCTAGCCTTCTTTGTACCGACTTCCTTCATTCTGAATACCCACTTTGTCTGAATTGCATTCTTTGTTTCTTGTAATTGTTCTTCCTTCCATGTTTGAAGTTTTTCATGTGACTTTAATTCCTTATTAATGGCGTTATTCCATTCTTCGTCTTTTATCGCATCTTCATATGTTATTTGGTCTTCAGGTATAGATATTAAGCAGTATGCTGTATATATTTCATATTCGTTTAGGTGTTTTGGTGGATATACTTTCCTTTCTCTACTTGTAATTTCTGTTGGAACTTTTTCTTCATGATCTGAACTTTCTTCATCTTTCTTAGTCCCTTCTACTTGCCTATCATTTATTTCATCTATATTTTCAACTTCATTATCTTGCAATTGTTCTTCTGTATTTTCTTTCTGATTTTCATTGAATCTCACATCACTTATTATTTTGTTATTTCGTAATCCCAAAGTCTGTATCCTACTCCATTGTAACCCACCATTATGCATGGTTTTGCACGTTTTTCTAACTTGCTTGTTCTGGGTAATATTGTTGTCCATGCTTTATTTTTCTTGTACCATCTTGTGGCAGGAGTTTCTCCATTTCTTGCTGCTGTTGGGGACCTATTTAATTTATATGCAGAACACTGTATTGCTTCACCCCACAGTTCCTTCGGTAAATTTGTTTCCGAAAATTTTGTTCTCTCCGTTTTCTTGCGGATTGTATGGTAGAGTATACTCTAGCTTAATACCCTCTCTACAGTAATTTTTAAAATAGGTTGAGGAAAATTCTCCTTCATTATCGCACCTTATTCTTTGTGTTTTGATATTATGTTGTGTTTTATTAACTTAATTAAATCTATATTTTGTTCTGCTTTACTTTTGTTTTTTAAGAGTTTGACTATTAAAAAATGGGAGTAATCGTCTATCAATACTTGAAAGTACCTATAGTCATTTGGCATTGGAGTTGAAACCAGACCTGATATGTCTGTATGTATCAACTCACCAATCCTAACAATCTTTGTTTGACAATTTACATAAGTTTTCCTGGTACTCTTGCCTTTATTTGTTTTCAATTCTGCTCTTGTATTTCCTTCCTTGTTACTTTTAAATATAATTTTAAAACCTTTTTCTAGCAGTTTTGATACAGAAATTAAAATATGTGACATACTTTGTACAATTAGTGCTTCTAATTTTATTACCTTCCCTTAGCATATTACTGTTAGTGTACCCTTTCTTTTTGCATATAATATTTCATTGCTTTTTGCTGTACCAATTTTAACATCTCATTCTAGATTTGTTACATCAGTCATTTTGCTTTCTAAACCTTATACAACTATGTGTTGTGTACAACCTGAATCTAAAACAAAACTGTTAATATTTGTAGCACATGTACCACCACTCAAAGCTATAAAAGATTATTCCTCAGCTTCATTAGCCTGAGAATTCAATGTACGACCTTGTCCTTGATATCTTCCTCTGAATCCTTGGCTTCTTCCTCTTGAATTATAACGTCTACCTCTGAAACCTTGACCTCTGCTTTCTCTTGGGTTTGTGTTTCCATATCTGCAATCTGCTGCTATATGTCCTGGTTTTTCACATCCATAGCAAGTGTATGTGTTAGATTTGAATGACATATCTAGCATACTGCTGCTACTATTTCCTTGTTTTGACTTTATCTTCAATTCTTCATCCAACAACCGGGATTTAACAAAGTCCATGGTAACTTTCGTGTTTAAGGTTTCTATTGCTGTAATAACTGCTTCATATTCATCATCTAGTGACAATAGCAAATGGCGAGTGTTAGTTTTGTAAAAACACTTTTTCTTTGGAACACATCTTCAAGTGACTTTATCATTTTCTTGCTTGTATTCGAGTTTTTTATGATATCCAAGTGTGTGTCACTCACACATTGAATGATTATGGATTTGGCATACTTTAAATTCTTTCTTATCCTTGTCTGTTTCGAAAACTGTTATTTCTTTTTCTAGAATGTCTTTTATTTTCTTTTAGAAGAGCCTTTACTCTAAACTTCCAACTGTTGAAGTTTTCTGAACTCAACTGAGGTACAACTGTTTGTATATTCATCATCGGTTTTATTTTTATTTAAAGCGTATTTAACTATTACTTCCTTAGAACGTACCTGGGCCCATAACCAGTTACAATTATGTTTTTTAAGTATTTATTTATATAAAGTAAACTTGAATACAAAGTGTACATGTGCTTTACAACTTATATACAACTAGTACTTTCTTAGAACGTACCTGAGCCCATAACCTGTTATGTTATGCTGTTTAATGATTTATTTCTAAAAAGTAAACTTGAATACACTAAATTAAGTACATGTGTTCTGCCACTTATTTCTAGGTTAATTATAATAAAAAATGAGGTTACATTCCTCTTCTTTTACTTATTTTACATCAGTATCTTAAGACTAAATGAACATATAACTACATGACCTGTAATAAACAATAACAATCTAAACTTTTAAGCAGGTATCGCTTGTGGAAATTAGTCATGAGTCAGTCATACAACATTTTTACAAAAAAAACTTATACTTCAGATTGCATACAACAAGTGTGCTATATCAAATGGGATGTATTAATGATGTAGCTTTTGTTATTCCAGATATAAATGAATGTGAAATACCTGGTACTTGCTCCCAGTTGTGTATAAACGACAAAGGAGGTTTTAAGTGTGAATGTGAGAGTGGTTACATGAGAGACCCCAGAGATTTAACGAAATGTAAAGCCATCGAAGGGCATGCCTCACTTCTGTTTGCACGTAGAAGAGATATTCGAAAAATATCACTAGATCATCATGAAATGACCAGCATTGTTAATGAAACAAACTCAGCGACAGCTCTTGACTTTGTATTTAGAACAGGAATGATATTTTGGAGTGATATTACTGATAAAAAAATATATAAGGCCCCTATAGACGAAGGTAACGAGAAAACAACTGTAATCACTAATGACATTACAACTTCTGATGGCATTGCTGTCGATTGGATTTACAATCACATTTACTGGACGGATTCCGGTAAAAATACTATAGAACTAGCCAATTTCGATGGTAAAATGAGAAAAACAGTTATTAGAGATGGACTAGAAGAGCCAAGAGCTATAGCGTTAAATCCAATGGAAGGTTGGATATTTTGGACAGATTGGGGAACTATTCCAAAAATAGAACGTGCTGGGATGGATGGTTCCCATAGACAAACTATCGTAAGCTTCGACGTTAAATGGCCCAATGGTCTTACTTTGGATTTAGTTAAAAGAAAAGTATACTGGGTGGACGCTAAGCTTAATTCTATATCTTCTTGTGATTATAACGGAAGGGACAGAAGACTCATATTGTTTTCCAATGAAGTATTAAAACATCCGTTTTCCATAACGACATTTGAAGATTGGGTGTATTGGACCGATTGGGATAAAGCAGCTGTTTTTAAAGCTAATAAATTCACTGGAAATGATGTTCAAGCTGTCACTGCTACTGAAATGGTAAACAATATTTTTTTGGTTATTTTCATTTTGAAAAAATTTACTAATTAACTTTCCAGATTCAAAATCCAATGGTTATTCATGTTTATCATCCCTATAGACAACCTGATGGGGAGAACCACTGTCAAGCAGTCAATGGTCATTGCTCCCATTTATGTTTACCTGCACCTCAAATCAATAAACTCTCTCCAAAAATTTCATGCGCTTGTCCTGAAACTCTTAGAATGTTAGAAGATGGCCTGACGTGTGTGCAGGATGGTAAGTATACATTATATTGACGATTCTACAGTGTCTTTTTATAAATAATGGAATTATTCTACAATTACCACAAGTTTCTTTCAATCATTATCTATTTCATTACCATGTGTTTAAGTATTTAAATGCGGCCTTCAATACTTCTTACATCATGATATTTTTATTAGGTTTATTTCTGCTTTTACATGTTAGTAGTATTTAATTTATTATAGCTCAGTTAATTTTATGCATATAACCAAATTGTTAGTCTCACTTTTATTTAGTGTTTTATATGTTATTTTTTTTATTTTGAATTTTTTTTTATTTATTAACAGACAACCTTACAATGTTCACCTCAAATTCCGTGCTATATCCTGAAAAAACCACAGTGTCTATAGAAATGAACCCTGAGCGTAAGTATGACTGCACACTTTCAAAATTTACTCTTTAAAGATTTTGATTTTTAATTAAATAATAAATTTTGAATTTTTCTATTTTTGCTTGGTTCAATTTAAATTTCATCTCATTGCATTTCGTCTCCTTTCCTAAATATTTAATTTTTGTCTTGAAAGCATTACTTTTATTTTGCATTTTGTTGATTTAGTTGGTTTTGCTTTTTTATAGACCCTACAACTACCTCGCATTCTGTGAATATTCCCGAATTAACAACCAAGCCTGTAGAATATGTTCCTAAGAGTAAGTACTAAAAATAAATATAAATTAGGGGATGGTTTAAAATTTAAATTATAACTTTTAATAACCACTAACAACTCCAAACTGGCGTCGCTACTCTGTAATTAACGCAAGATGTTCTCCGCTATGATTGATTTTTATATTTTCACCAGCAAGAGCAAAATAATTTTTTAACATCGTTTTTCCCATTTGTTTGGTAAAACATTTTTTTCAGTTTTACAACGGACAATATTTCAAGTATTCATGAGTAGACTGTACATAATTCATCTAGACATTTTGTTGACGAAATAAATGGTGTGTATGTCGTTACTTTTTTCGTTCTATCTTGCAGCCTAATTACCGTAACCGTTTTTTTAATGATTCATTGGCTGGATAATTATCGAGTAGAAGTACATTTCACTAAGACGTATAGAAGTACTGTTGTTAGATTGTATAATAGAATTTATATGACTTTAAATGTCAACAAAGTGGCTGGTGAGTAGATGTAATGAAGGCAATTAATGGGAAGGTAGAGATGTATTTGTCAAAAAAAGGGCTAAGAGAGAGTTCTGTCAAAGGTAAAAAAGTTTATCCGACATTTATTAATGTAATTTTTTTTAAATAAAAAGAAAACGTTTCTTATTGAAGTTTCTGATAATTGAACCACAAATGTGTAATCCATTTTGGGTAGGTGATTCATACGCTAAAAGATATCTTAATCTCGTTAAACAAGATTAATTCTTAGTCGGTTAGATTTTGGTTTGTAATCTAATAACTATCTTTGCGTCTAAGAGAATGTGAGCGTTAGCTATTAACTTATGTTTTAAAGAATGGGGGAGACCACTAATTTTTTAAAACAGCTTAATCGTAACCTTCATGCTTAAAATCGATATATATTTTTATTTGTTCTGTAGTATGAATTACGTAATTTCCATTTTTAATAAAACGTATATATAAATCGTATATAATAGAAACAGTCAGAGACAAATAATGTTAGGGACTATTACGTCATAGCACCGCCCACCTGATTCTGGCATTTTTTAATTTTGTATTAATATACTGATTTCAAAACGGTTAAGAATCCGTTTGCTTTGATTTTAGCTCATAATATTGTTTTTGCACTGAACCAGCATCAATATTTATCAATTGAAAGAGATTTGGAATGATTTTATCACTTAGTGGTCTTCCCCATTGAACTATTAACTTTGAACTTTTTCATTGTTGGTGTCAATCCAAATCCTGAATGAAAGCAACGCTAATAAAGCTGAACGGGAAGTTTTTTAAGGGGTTAGTTTGTTATGAATGCATTAAATTGGACGATACTCATACTTTGATAAGCATCCGTTATTTGTTTAGTTTAGTTATTTGTGTGAGGGTTCTTAAGTTGAAATATTGGGAACTGTCATCTAAAAAACTGTATTAAATTTTGTGTGAAGAAAACGAATTCGTTATTGTGAAACCGAAAAGTATGTAGGAAATACAATATTGTAAGTCTTGGGGATGGACCATGTACATCAACTGTAATGTTTTGATTGATAACAAAAGTTAAAACAAGTGTAAATATATTGTGTGGATGGTAGTAATTGAAAAGTTGATTAAAAATTGCAGTGTTTCAGGTCTTTTCAATTAAGATACCTACTAATGTTGAAATGACTTTTCATAGTTTGTTTTGTTTTTGTGTTATTTATTAATACTCGGAACATATATGAGTACCTATTTATACTAAATCATCAATTTTTCTGTTAAAGGTACAACAAACAAATCACATCCCAATATACCGCAGTCTGGAACTAATGATAATGGTGTTGTAGCTGGTATTACCATTATGATATTTTTTATATCAATCTCTGTTATTGGAGGGGTAAGTAACATTGAAAATGAAATAAATAGATTTGACCTACAAATGCTAAAGTTTGTCCAAGTCCTAATTTTCACTCGATTTATTTATTTAAATATTTCTCCAAAGTGTTTCATTTATTTTCTCTAGCTTCTTTACACGATTCTAAAGTAGTTTTAAAAAAAAATCGAAAATATACAATATCTCATTTTTTATTAAAATAGTTAATGTGTTTATTTTTTTTTTAAATTTTAGTCGATTTATATTCTATACAGACATCTGATACATCGCAACATGACGTCGATGAATTTTGACAACCCAGTTTATCGGAAAACAACAGAAGATCAATTCTCGTTAGAAAAAAATCAATTTCAGCGCCAAACACGGCCATATTTAAGCACAGTAGGTGAAGAGGTAAGAGCACTGACTTTGGATTACAGCAATATGATGGCAAGATAATTAGTCTGCCAAATTTTTATATCTAGAAAACTACTTTAATCGTCTCTTCTAAACTTAAGAAATTTCAAAATTAATTTTTATTCATTGTAAATAAATTACAAATGAATAATGTGACTGCGTGCGTGTTTCAAAAATTACAGAAAATGCACAAATTTATTTTTAGGGGTGCTTTATATTATGCAAATTTAAACTTTTTTTACATTCGCAACAAATATTTTCAAAGATATCTTAAGCAAGTCACTGTTAAATGCAAAGCCAGGATATCAAAATAAGTCAACGAAACTGAATAAATAGTCTTATTCTTTTTCATCTATGATTTTACAATATTAACTCAACTTATATTATTCAACAATAAAATCTAAACTTTTATTTTGATTGCAATACTTATTACATGCACTTATTAATGGCAATAGCTTTTTTTATTTTAAAATTTTAGTAAAAGCTTTTTCTGTGATATGACCGAGGTCTATCTTTGAACATTTAATTAAATTAAAATAAAACAAAAAAGAATTATTATTACCCAGCTTAACATTTACAAAAAAAATTTATATATAACATGAAGTAACTAAATCCAGATCTTATTTATACACATTAAGCTCAAGGCTAAGTGCATAATATACATTACCTCTTTCTAAATAAATGATATTTAGAAATTGCACTATTAAAACATTAATAAAAGTATCATTTTATATAATTTATTTTTTGGACATCCTACATAAAAATATATGCATGGTCTCTGTGTACACAAAATATTTGCAAATAATTTTCGCTAATATTGATTTTGTTTAAAGTTTTTTAAGTTTTTGTAATTAATATAAATTTTACATTCTTGTCAAACAGATATTTATTGGGAGGCATACACAGAAAAAATCACGTTTAAATATCAATTTAATTCATTTAACCAAAAAGGAATATCTTTTACCTTTTCACCTTAAATAAATGAATTTAACACTAGTTTCATTTAAATGATTTACAAGAAACATATTCTGAAGAAAAATTAAAAGATAAAGAAAGCTACAAAAAACTACTGTAAATTTCTTAACTACTGTTAATTTATAAGAACTATCCGTCTAAATAACGTGTTGGTTCGATATCTTAGCACCCTGTATATATTCTATTTTTATCAGTGGCCTTTGGGCGTTATAAAAAACCCAGTTTAACCAATTTGGGATCCAGTACGAGGCAAAGTCAAATGAATACCTTTAAAACATCAGATTAGATTAGCTTTATATGGGGTTTGCGTATTAGGCTCTTCACCGCGATATTTGCATGTCATGTTAAGTTCCCTTTCTACTTCCATCTTTACCATAATACTGCACTGGCTAGACTTTAGGCCCCCCCCTATATTTAGGGGGGTGTGGTTTTCCTTTCTTATAGTTTATTTTAAAACCTTGTCAGACTCAATATATGCACTAATGTTTCCTTTTTCATATTTTTGCTGTAAGGTACTTGAGGCATATAAGGCCCACCTAAGTTAAATATTTAATAAATTGCATATTTTGTAGTTTAAAAAGACAAAATTTAGTTTTCTATTAAGTTTATTAATTTGAGTTATTACAAAAGTTTAACAGATAGTACAAAAAACAATACTTTTGAAAATATTGGACTTTTTAAAAACTTTTTTTTGGGCCTTATTAAACCATCGTGGTATAATAAGGCCTTTATGTAAACTTACATATGTAAAACATTTATAAGCACAGTTATGACAATAATATACTTCTTTATTTTCGTTTGTCAGTCCGACGCTCTCTTCATGATACCACTTCTTACATTGAACACACTTTCGCATGTCCGAAAGATACTCGTCTTTACAAGCATGGAAGTACCAAGAAGATTTGGATATTACTTGGGTTTTTTTACCCTTGCCTTTAGCAATTTTCTTATTTGTTAGTTTTGTTGTAGTTTTTTAGTTTGGCTTTTTTTGGCTTCTTTGATTTATTTTTTTTGGTTTCTATCTGATCCTTAAAAGATCTTTGGTAACCCTTTGAGCTTTGTAATCAAGTGCTTTTCTTCTAGGTTTATTCTTTATTGCATTATAGTTTGGAGTTGGCATGAGTTCTTGAAATGGAGACTTAGGTTCCTTAGGTTTAAGATTAGCGAGTGAAATTTAATCTTCTTCTTCATCAGCTCTACAGCCTAGTACAGGCCAAGGCTTTCCCAATTAGGCTCCTCCAGGCAGGAGGCAGCCAAACTTCTCCATCTTTGCACTCCCAATTCCTTCAAGTCCTTCTCCACACTGTCCAACCACCTTGTATTCGGTCTCCCTCTTCTCCTTGTACCCTCTATCTTTGAAAATGTCAATTTTTTTGCAGGGTCGGAATCTTCTCTTATTCGTTTTAATAAAAGCGACGCTAGCTACTTTTGGTCGGTCAATTGCAAGTTTGAAAATCTATTGAGCTAACTGCAGTATGGTTGTCAATGAAATTATTAAATATTATTAAATTAAATTATTAAATATTATTAAATATTTCTCAGCTTCAGATGGCCGCTAGTGGTGGTCGTACAGATGAGCTCGTCGAAAAAATGTTCAAATGCTGCCAAAAAAAGCCAGCAAAAATTGCAGTTTGTGTAATATGTGGCAGCGTATTCCACAACAGTTGTATGGAAAGAAAAATATACTTCAGAATCGATGAAACACGAGTTAAATGTGAAGATTGCCGTGAAATAGTGAGTAGTGACAACACAGTTCTGAAATCCGAATTGGTAAATGCACTAGAAGAAAGAGTGAGTTTTCTCAGAACAGAAAATATCTTACTACGGAAAATAATTGAAAAAAAAGAAGAAAAATGTAAGTTTATAATCGAAGTTAAAAACTTGCAAGAAGACAAAATAACATATCTACAAGAAGAAAACAAAAAATATCAATACAAAAACAATGAAACAAAAAAAGTCAAACAATCTATTCCCAAGGCTGTAAACAAGCCGAAGATAGCTGCAGAGTGCCAAGGTACAACACACAGTCAAAGTGAAGAAGAAGAAGTCGATAAACGTCAAAGCGAAATGTCAGTGGTGACAGTAACTGAGGAGAAAGAAAACACCGAAAATAATGAAGGTGATGATAATGATAACTTCAAACAAGTTAAAAACAGAAGGCGTCGACCTCAAACCAAAAACTGAAACCAATCTAAATATATTGGATGCAATGAAGAAATCAGTGAATTTACAGGAGCACAACCCAAGGTATGGCTGTATCTCTACAGAGTGAAAAGAGAAGTGAATGAATGTAACATCAAAAAGTTCATAACTGAAAAACTGTATCCTGATACACTTAGAGGAGAAGAAAACAATAACCAAAATGTTATAGTCAGGGAACTAAACACAGATCCAAATCGATTGAAATGTTTCATGGTTGGGGCCGATATGGTGCATAAAAACAACTTATATGATCTGGGATTCTGGCCTAAAGGAGTAGGATTTCGCAGGTTTGACTTCGCACGACTCAGACAATATGAAGGAAGATCACAAGACAATCAAAACAGTTTTTTATAAGTAGTAACCAAGAAGAAACCAAAGTAAAGGAACCTGAAGACGTTGAAAATAATAATAATTTTATTCTATATTTAAATGTACAAAGTATTAACAATAAGCAGAACGTACTAGAGGTAGAACTGAACAAAGAAAATCCTATGTTTATTTCGGTCACAGAAACATGGTTAAAAGAATTTGAAGTAAGTAATTTCCCAATTAATGGCTATCATGTGGTACATTATTATTGTCGCGAGATATACAGGGGTGGCGGAACTGCTCTGTGGGCGAAAAATGGATTGGAGACTACTCCCTTGTGTGTCAGTAAATTGAATGTTGAGAAAGACTTTGAATACTGTGGTTGTGAATACAAAAATATGACTTCTTGTCACAGAATTATAACTATATATAGGTCGCCTACAGGAAACTTCCAAAACTTTTGTACAAAACTCCAAGAGTTACTAGATGAAATTTTTACAGTAAATGTTTGCTTGTGGATTACAGGAGATTTCAATATAGATTTTAAAACATTATCCCGTGAGAGGGAGGAAGTATTAGATATTTTTGCCCAATATGGACTTAATAGCATAGTAGAACGGGATACCCGAGTAACGGCACAATCTTGCACAAGAATCGATAATATTTTCTCTAATATTGAGGCAGAGAGCAGAGTCAAAGACACTCCTCTCTCAGATCATAGATATATCACAGTAAAATTGAATCATAACTTGTATGCTGACAGGAAAAACATAAAGGTAGGCAGAAACTATAGCAGAAAGAACAAACAAAAATTTTCCCTACTACTGAAAAATGAAAACCTGGGATGTACTATATAACCAAACAACCTGTAATGACAAATACAATAAATTTGAAAGCATTGTTCAAAATCACTTTTTTAATGCATTTCCACTACAAAATCAAAAATCAAAACCAGGTTCGAAGAGTTGGGTAACTGATGAAGTAAAACAGTCAAGTACACAGCTTAAAGATCTATATATCCTTCAGAAAAAGTATCCAATACTGAGAGAACACTATAAAATCAGGAAAAGTGATCACAAACAAATTGTGGAAAAGTGTAAACGTAATCACTATGATAACATAATTCAGAACTCCGAAAACAAAAGTAAAACTTCTTGGTCTATTATAAATGAACTGAAAGGTAAATCCAAACCCAAATCTAACATTAAGCTGATACATGAAAATGAGGAGATCACTTCACCTGTAAATGTAGCAAACACCTTTAATAATTTCTTTATTGATGCACCAAAGAAAGTTATACATAATATACCAGATGTAGATGGGAATGTTGCCCCTACTCAGAGAAATATCGTGACTTCAATGGTGGTACTCCCATATACAGAATTAGAAATCAAATATATTTTTGCCAGACTTAAAAACAAGCGTTCATCTGGTCCCGATGATCTGCCTAATAAAATCATTAAAGAATTTAAGGAAGACTTAGTTAAACCTTTTTGTCATATCATAAACTCTTCGATAGAAACAGGAATTTTTCCCGAATCTTTAAAAGTAGCGAAGGTAATCCCTTTATATAAAAAAAATGCGAAAAATCTATCAGAGAATTATAGACCATTGTCCCTTACATCAGTGTTTGCAAAACTATTTGAGTATTGTATGTTAGAGAGGTTAACCTCTTTCATTACAAGATTTAATCTGATACCAGATGAACAACATGGATTTAGAAAATCCAAATCAACCACAACAGCAACAACAGAAACATATATAGACATATTAACGGAATTAGATAAAAAAAGATGTCCAATTGGAATTTACTGCGACCTGAGCAAAGCGTTTGATTGTGTTCCGCATGATCAATTATTAGAAAAGCTTTGGATCTATGGGATCAGAGGAAATACACATCAATGGTTTCGATCTTATCTTGATGGCAGAAAGCAATATGTACAGATATCTCACAGTGAGGTCGATGGTCAAAGCAGCATGCACTGCTCAGATCTGAAATCGGTAAATGTAGGGGTACCGCAGGGAAGTGTCCTTGCCCCTATATTATTCTCTTTATATATAGCAGATATTGTTAAATACTTAGATGAATACAAGCTAACACTTTACGCAGATGATTTGTCGATCTTGGTAGCAACAGACTCCTTAGAAACCATCCAACAAAACTGTGATGACTTAATGACAAGAATTATACTTTGGTTCTCAACAAATAAACTATATGTCAATTCTGGTAAAACAAATTTTTTAATATTTCACTCTAGACAAAAGAGGATTGAAAACATAGAAATTAAAATGGGAGAAGTGAATCTAAAACAACGCGAAAATATAAAATTTTTAGGCATAACTATGAATGATACATTAGATTGGGAAATCCATATCAGAGAAACAATGTCTAAACTAAACAGCAAAATATACCAACTGAAATGCCTACGAAGTGTTCTCAACTTGTCTGTGCTGAAAATATTTTATTATGCTGAAATTCAGTCGCGACTCACATATGGAATCTTATTATGGGGTTCAGCATCAGTAGCTCAGAAATTATTTGTACTGCAGAAAAAATGCCTTAGAACATTATTAAATAAAAGTCAGAGAGAATCATGTAGACCATTATTTGCCAAACTGAAAATACTTCCTCTCTCTTGCCTGTATATTCTAGAAATATCATGTTACATATTTAAAAATAAAAAAAGCATTAGCACTCATAGCAATGATCACAGCTATTCAACGAGATTTAACCACCATCTAAAAACACCTCGAAATAATTTGAATGTAACTCTCAGGGGACCCATCTCCAATGGTGTAAGGATTTACAATAAGCTCCCGGAGACAATTAAAAAGGAAGTTACTGATTTCAAATTCAGAAAACATCTTAAAACTTTTCTGTTGTCAAAAATGTTTTATAGTACCGAAGAATTTTATGCCAGCTAGATAGATACTTTCATTCTATAATGTATATTTTCTATTACATAATTTACACTATTTTTTAAATTGTCAATTTTAATGTGAACTAACTGTATGTAACCCATGACGTGTTTTATATCACTTTATTGTGGTCCTTGAAAATCAATAAATTTTTACTTACTTACTTCTCGTCGAAAAACATGTCCCAGCCATCTAATCCTGTAGGATTTGATAACTCTCAGTATGTCAGGTTCTTTGTACTTGTTATATACTTCATGGTTATAAAGATTTCTCCAAGTGGTATTTTCTTTGACTGCTCCAAAAATTGATCGAAGTATCTTCCTTTCAAAAATGAGTAGTCTATTTTCTTCTGTCTTATTTATTGCCCAAGTCTCGCTACCATAATGGATTATTGGTCTGATTAGGGTTTTGTATAAGTTTACTTTGGTACTAATTGAGAGGAATTTTGATTTAAGTTGGTTCTTTAGACCAAAGTAACATCTATTTGCCATCAAGAGTCTGTTCCTAACTTCAATTTTAAGATCGTTTTTGCTGGTAACAAGCGTGCCCAAGTATTTAAACTGTGTGACTCCTTCAAACGTATAGTTTCCAATACTGAGTGACTGCACATTATACATTTTAGAGCTTGCTACCATAAATTTTGTTTTTCCTTCATTAATTGCAAGGCCCATATCTTGAACAGCATTTTCTAGGGCACTAAAAGTCTCAATCACATCCTGTTTTGTTCGTCCAACTATATCAATGTCATCTGCATAGGCCAGAAGTTGAATAGATCTTTGTAGAATGGTTCCTCTAGTATTAATTCTTGCATCTCTTATCACTTTTTCAAGCGCAATATTGAATAGTATGCAAGACAGGGAGTCTCCTTGTCTGAGACCTCTCTCTATATAGAAAGCTTCTGATACGTCAGACATGACCTTAACTCAACATTTAACACTTCGTAATGTCATTTTGACAAGATTTATAAGTTTGTCAGGTATCCCGAATTCATACATCGCTTCAAACAGCCTAGTTCTGTTAATACAATCATAAGCCGACTTGAAGTCGACAAACAGATGGTAAGTATCAATTCCATACTCCCTTGTTTTTTCAAGCATTTGTCTAAGCGAGTGTATCTGGTCAACTGTAGATTTTCCCTCCAAAAAACCACATTGGTATTTACCTATAATTTTTGAAACATAGGGAAGAAGTCTACGAAACAGAATGTTTGAAAAGATCTTAAAAGCCACATTCAAAAGTGTAATTCCACGATAATTGAAACAGTCCAGCTTGTCTCCTTTTTTGTGGATGGTGACAATCGAACCCTCTTCCCATTCAATGGGCATCCGTTCTTGGCTCCACACATCGCCAATGATCTTTAAAAGCTCATTGTTCAATTCCGGTGCATTTACACTAAAAAGTTCAGCCTTAATGCCATCTGGGCCAGGAGCTCTATTTCTGTTCAATTTTCTAAGAGTATACTCCAATTCAACCAATGTAGGTACATTAGTATCTTGCATTTGTAAATAAGAATCAGTTACTTCAACATCAGTTTCTTCAGATGGGTCATCGCTGCCAAACAGCACTTCTTTAAAATGTTCCCTCCATCTATTCATTGTTTCTGTGTTGTTGCATGTTAGTTCACCATTTTTCTTTCTGAGAGTCATTGTTCGAGAATTAAAATCCTTTCTAATGTCATTTGTCAATTGGTAAAATTTACGTGCTTTTCTTTGGGTCTTCAAATTCTCGATTTCCCTGTATTTCTCTTCCATATAACTTCTTTTCTTCCTTCTATGCATCTTCTTCTCTTCTTTTCTCAACTCCCTATATTTTTCCACTGAATTTCGAGTAGAGTGTCTGTCAATCATTATTTTGTATGCTTGATTTTTTCTCTTAGACATTTCCTCACATTCTGCGTCATACCAACTATTTTCTCTTTTACTTTGCTTAAGTTCTGGTATAGCTTTATTTGCAGCATTGTTGATGACAGTAGCAACATCCTTCCAATGATGCTCTTCAGCCTGAGCATAATCACTGTTAGTAAAGCCTTCTTTTAGGCAATTCTTATATTTTTCGATGATTTCAGTCTTTTTTAGATCATTGCAATCCAATCTTTCAACCTCCTGGTGCCTGCTTTTTGTAAACACCCTGCTAATCTTTGCTCTTACTTTAGACATCACTAAAAAATGGTCAGAGTCTATATTTGCACCCCTATAACTGCGAACATCTATTAGACTGCTTCGGTGTCTTTTGTCAATCAAAATATGGTCTATCTGATTCAATGTCAAACCATCCGGTGACCTCCATGTGAGCTTGTGTACATTTTTATGAGGAAAGATAGTTCCACCTATAACTAGATCAGTAGCCGAAGCAAAATCTGCTAATCTTTTTCCATTATCGTTGAAGTCGCTATGAAGGCTATGGTTTCCAATAATCTCTTAAATTACGGTCTTTACCAATGACTCCAATGACTAATTTAATGTCATTTGATGGACATCTGGAGAATACATTTTCCAATGAATCATAAAAAAAGTCCTTTTCAACTTCAGGTTTCTCTTCCGTCGGTGCATGAGCACATATTATGCTAATATTCTGTAGTTTTCCCCTCAACCTTAGCTTACATATACGTTCATTCACTGGCACAAAGTCCAGTACTCTCTCCCTTATCTTCTTGGACACAACGAAATTTAATCATCTGAATCAAATATTTTATCTTCCCCCTCCTCTTCAGAAGTATACACATTTCCTCAGGTATAAAGAGGTTTATTTAACAACAGCTGAGCTAAATGTTGTTTAGTATTTTCTCAGTATCAGTTTCAGAATCTGAACTGAAAATTACTGGAACTTTTCAAAAGGTCTGGAAGAAGATGGTTTTGGTGACTGTGTTGAAGTAATGGAGTTTCTGTTTATAATTTGTGCCTTTTTTGCTGGAGTATTTGTGGGCGACAAAGTAATTACTGCATTAGCAGATTTTGCGTCATCTGTATGTATTTTAGGAGAAATTCCATTCATATTTTTCAAATCCTGCCGTTGTTGAAGGGTATCATAAGTAGTTTCGTCATGACAATCTGCATTCTTCTCATTTGCTGTTAAGGGTTGCGGAGGGGGATTTCTGTTGAGACAGACAGTGCAAACGCTTTATCTGGTAAAATGGTAACAATCCTGTGGCCATGAATCCATTCACAATATTTTCATGGGTCAGAGATTTCAACCAAGCTTTGGTTAACATTTTTTCAAAACTAGTTTTTGTCATGCGTCTGTCAGAATTTTGGTACATGTATGTCATAACTTTTTGATCCCAATGATGCTCAAACGATTTATTTACGGACTTATCAAGTGGTTGAAGCTCTTGGGTTGTGTTACTTGGTAGACAATAAAGGACAATATTATGCTTTTTAGCTTTTTCAACAATTGAATAATCCAAGTAAGATGACGCTCTATCAAATATCAACAAAATGTTTCCCTTTGTTTTGTACTTTCCTTAGTGCTTTATAAAATTATGAAATAAGTCCGTAGTCATGCTCATGGCACATTATCACTAAACTCCGGTTTTTGCCTTTTCCCTCTAAAGATGATTTTCTGTATGCTCTGGCGCTATTAAGCGAACTAGACGAGCTTCTTTAAGCGCCAGAACAGTCTGCTGATGGTGAATAGTGAGTCCACATCCTTTTTCGTCTATATTATAAAGTCGTTTTGGATTACTGTGGATGTCTAACTCGTCATACAGTTTTTTAAATTCCTCGAAATGTTGAGTAATGATGGGTCTGTTTAATTTTAGTGCTCGTGCTGGATTCATGAACTGAGCCTTTCTTTTTGAAATTGCGTGCCTTTTCAAAAACATTTTAAAGCAATCCTTACCAGCAATGCTAGAATCTTTATAAAAATTATATTTGGGATTGTGTTTTTCGCAGAAAATAAATGCTTGTCTCCTGATAACTTTAGGTGTAAGAGGCACACCAATATTTGCAAATCGTATAATTCAATTTGCAAGATCATTTTCTTGGTTTTAATTCATTATGAAACTACGACCTAACCGTTTTACGGTACTGCCAGTTCTCAGATGGTTTCTCAGAGTTCATCTTGAAATATTATGGCGATCTGCTGCAGCATGTTGTGAGAGTTGTCTCCGTTCTACTGTTGCCATGGCCGCACATAGGCTTTATTCTGTCCATTTAGCTCTCCTTGGTGGCATGTTATCGAAAGCTGTGAATAAAGATTAAAAATATAGCAGTGCTTTGCATCAAAACTGCTCGAGTAGGATAATAAGGCCCGCATACTTTTACAACTACACATCGTGTTCTATAATACCTAGTGTCCAATTTAAACAAGAAGCTTTATGTTAAAACAACAATTAAACAAAAAACTTACTGTTTTCTATGAGCAAACATTATAAAACAGTGCAGTTATTGTCACTTCAATGACGCATCGCACATCTTTGACAAGATAGCGGCGCGAGCGGCTGCAAATCCATAGTGTTTATGCATCCATGTCTTTTTGCGTGAAATTTCAAAAATGGGCCTTATTATCCCTGGGCCTTATTTGCCTCAGGTACCTTATAATGCCCTGTCAAGAACCATATTATGATTATGGTTTATCGTCTATTCTAGTATAGTAGGTACTCGATGAGTTCTGGCGATGGTCCCTCATTGAACTCTTTGGCTTGTCTTATTTCCAGCGTTCCACCTGTTACAATTATGCTTTTTAAGTATTTATTTATATAAAGTAAAGTTGAATACAAAGTGTACTTGTGCTTTACAACTTATTTCTAGGTTAATACTAACTATATTAAAGGTTACATTCTTCTTCTTACTTATTTTACATATAACACTCCTCCTCGATTTGATATTCAAATCGCACTAACGTAAATATACATATTCAAACCTAATGCCTATAAGTAAACAATTAAACGATTGAAATTTTATCTCTTAAGTATACAAATGTTTCTTTGTACAGTGGCTTAGTTAGTATATCAGCCAAATTTCGGTCAGTTGAGACATATTTAATTGAGATTTCTTTGCGAACTATAAGGTCTTTCAAATAATGATTTTTAATATCAATATTTTTAGCACATTTAAAGTTTTCATAACTCTTTGACATCAAAATCGTACTCTTATTATCGCAATAAAGTAAAGTTTCGATATTTTGTCCAAAGTCATTTAGAATTCCTTTCAAATTTACTAAATCTTGAGCACAAGCAGCCGCTGCCACGTATTTATCTTCTGCTGTTGAGAGAGCGACACAGTTTTGTTTTTTAGAAAACCATGCAATTGGGTTTTCTCCATGTAGAATCAAGCAACCACTAACGCTCTTTCGGCTCTTTCTATCAATTTTACATCCTTGTCTTTACTTCTTATGTATGTTAATTTTTTTTCTTTTGTTCCTTGCAAATACCTTAGTAATATTTTACCTGCATTCCATGTTTCATTAGTTGGTTTGTCTAAATATCTACTTAAATATGAAACGGCGAATCCAATATCCGGTCTTGATGTTGTGCATAGATACATTAAACCTCCAATCAATTTCTTGTAAGGAATTTCTGTCTTCTTTGTATTGGAAACATTTTTCCATTGGCGTAGCTTTTTCTCTACATTCTTGCATGTTGAAACGAAGTAACAATTTTTCAATGAATCGAGTTTGTTTTATTACTATTTCTCACTGTTGCTTTCTATTGACATTCACAAAAAAATTTGACTTCTCCTAGATCCTTAGCTTGAAAATATTTAATCAATAAATCTACTGTTTCTTTTATATATCTCATTTCCAACTACTAACATGTCATCCACATAAATCAAAATGAATACGTTTTTACCACAATATAGGCAACAATAATATCTTTTCATATCATATCATATCTTGATGGTTATTTTTCAATGCAAAGTCATTAAAAGTATCGTTCCATATTTTGGGCGATTCTTTGAGACCATATAGTGCCTTTCGTAGTTTTAATGTTGTTGTCTTTGCCTTGAGACCCCCTGGTGCATAAATATATACTTCATTTTCCATTTTTCCATTAAGAAATCCTGTAAGAATATCTAACTGTCTAATTTTCCAATTATTTTGTAAAGATACTGACAATAATAATCTTATTGTTGATATTCTTGCTACTGGTGCATATGTTGTGTTAAATTGATTTTTCTCCTTCATCTGAAAGCCTTTTGCAACTATTCTAGCCTTCTTTGTACCGACTTCCTTCATTCTGAATGCCCACTTTGTCTTAATTGCATTCTTTGTTTCTGGTAATTGTTCTTCCTTCCATGTTTGAAGTTTTTCATGTGATTTTAGTTCCTTATTAATGGCGTTATTCCATTCTTCGTCTTTTATCGCATACATACATACATACATAAAGTCACGCCTTTTTCCCATAGGGGTAGGCAGAGACCACTTCCTTCCACTTGCTACGGTTCGTACACACATCTTTTGCTTCCTCTACTTTCATCTGTGCTCTCATACATGCTCTTCGGTTGTTGGTACTTTTGACCTGGCCTTTCTTCAAAACAATGTTGATCTGATCGAGATATGTTCTCCGAGGTCGACCTCTACCGATTTGCCCATTCACACTCGCCTTATAAATTTGTTTCGTCAATCTTCCTTCATCCATCCTTTCTACGTGTCCAAACCATCTAAGCATTCCTTTATCTATCTTTGTGACCACATCTTCTTTTACACCACAGCGTTTTCTCATCTCACTATTCTTAACTTTATCCAACCAAGTCACTCCGGCTATACTTCTCAGACTACTCATCTCCGCAGCATTAATCCTATTTTCATGCTTCTTCTGCCAAACCCAACATTCACTACCATACATAAGTGTAGGAACAACACACCTCTATGCACCGCCAGACGTGCCTTTTTTGACACTTTCTGGCTATTCATAAAGCTATGCAGTGCCCCATTCATTTGTTTTCCTGCCAACACCCTTCGCTCAATATCACTGTCATACTTTCCATCTCTAGTAAATTTTGAACCCAAGTACACAAATTCATTAACTTGTTCCACTCTTTCTCCCTCAATCGAAACCCCACAGTTTGTCATGCTTTCTTCTCTTTCAAAAACCATTACTTTCGTTTTGCTCACATTTATTTTCATCCCTTTGATTTTCAGGGAATCATTCATAACATTAACCATCGCCTGCAACTCCTTTTCAGATAACGCTAATATGACTTGATCATCGGCGTAAAGAAGGCATTTGACGATCAAATCATTCATTTTTAATCCATACGCACTTTCTTTCAGATCTTTTAAACAATTGTCTATGTATAAGTTAAACAGCCATGGCGAAGCCACACATCCCTGTCTCACACCTTTTTCGATGTTAAACCAGTCCGTGCAAGCTCCGTTTATCCTGACACAAGCAGTGGAATCCTCGTAAAGTGATTTCAGTGCTCGTATTAAACTATTACTCACCCCATACATAGACAATGTAGACCACAATTCACTCCTCACCACTCTGTCATAGGCCTTTTCCAAGTCTATAAAAGCGCAATAGACCTTCTGACTTCTAGCCAAGAATTTTTCGACTATACCTCGTAAGGAAAAGACCTGATCCATACATCTCCTTCCTCTTCTAAATCATGCTTGCACATCCCATATCATCTTCTCAGTTTCATTCGTTACTCTTTTGATCAATATTTTTGCATACAGTTTGCCGACTATGCTGAGTAAACTAATACCTCGGTAGTTCTTACAGTCCTGCTGCGAACCTTTTCCTTTGTAAAGTGGCATTTCTTCATCTTTTTTAGTCCCTACTACTTGCCTATCATTTATTTCATCTATATTTTCAACTTCATTATCTTGCAATTGTTCTTCTGTAATTTCTTGTTCTCTTTGTAATATTATCTTTTGATTATCATAATTTCTATTTTCAACTATTGTAATCGGTCTGATTTTCGTTGAATCTCACATCTCTTGAACTTATTATTTAGTTATTTTCGTAATCCCAAAGTCTGTATCCTGCTCCATTGTAACCCACAATTATGCATGGTTTTGCACGTTTTTCTAACTTGCTTGTTCTGGTTAATATTGTTGTCCATGCTTGACTTCCAAAAACTCTTAATTTTGACAGATCATTTTTCTTATACCATTTTGTGGCAGGAGTTTCTCCATTATTTGCTGCTGTTGGGGACCTATTTAATTCATATGCAGAACACTGTATTGCTTCACCCCACAGTTCCTTCGGTAAATTTGTTTCCGAAAATTTTGTTCTCACCTTATCTAAAAGAGTTCTGTTCATTCGTTCAGATTTTCCTTTTTCTTGCGGAGTGTATGGTAGAGTGTACTCCAGCTTAATACCTTTATCTCTACAGTAATTTTTAAAATAGGTTGAGAAAAATTCTCCTCCATTATCCCACCTTATTCTTTGTGTTTTGACATTATGTTGTGTTTTTATTAACTTAATGAAATCTATAATATTTTGTTCTGCTTCACTTTTGTTTTTTAAGAGTTTGGGTATTAAAAAATCGTCTATCAATACTTGAAAGAACCTATGGCCATTTGGCGTTGAAACCGGACCTGATATGTCTGTATGTATCAACTCACCAATCCTAACAGTCTTTGTTTGACAATTAATAAAAAAATTTCTGGTACTCTTGCCCTCTATACAATTTTTACAGACCTTAAGATTAAATGGTAACTCTAATTGTTGCAGACTGTATCTATTGAGATGTCCTAACCTTGTATGCCAAATATTCAAATCATTTTTATTAATTTCAGTATTAGAACTAAAACTATTTTACATTGCAGTTTTAACATTCTCACTATTATATTCCAAGTTCAACAAAAATAAATTATTCAAAGAGTCACAATAAAATGTAAAATTATTTTTTATCAATTCTGCTCTTGTTTTTCCTTCCTTGTTACTTTTAAAACCTTTTTCTAGCAGTTTTGATACAGATATTAAATTATGTAACATACCTTGTACAATTAATGCTTCTAATTTTATTACCTTCCCTTGGCATATTCCTGTTAGAGTACCCGTTCTTTTTGCATATAATATTTCATTACTTTTTGCTGTACCAATTTTAACCTCTCTTTCTAGATTTGTTACATCAGTCATTTTTCTTTCTAAATCTCCTACAACCATGTGTTGTGTACAACCTGAATCTAAAAAAAAACTGTTAATATTTGAAGCACATGTACCACTACTCAAAGCTCTAAAGGATATTTCCCCAGCTTCATTAGCCTGAGAATTTAATGTACGACCTTGTCCTTGATATCTTCCTCTGAATCCTTGGCTTCTTCCTCTTGGATTATAACGTCTACCTCTGTTTTCTCTTGGGTTTGTGTTTCCATGTCTGCAATCTGCAGCTATATGTCCTGGTTTTCCACATCCATAGCAAGTGTATGTGTTAGATTTGAATGACATCTCTGGCATACTGCTGCTACTATTTCCTTGTTTTGACTTCATCTTCAATTCTTCATCCAACAACTGGGATTTAACAAAGTCCATGGTAACTTCTGTGTTTAAGGTTTTTATTGCTGTAATGACTGCTTCATATTTATCATCTAGTGACAATAGCAAATGGCATACTTTATCGGATTCATCTACTTTTGACCCTACACTTTCCAACTCTCGTATCAGTGTGTCAAATTTTTGGAAGTAATCCTCTAGTTTCTCTTGTTTTCTATGCTTCAGTGTAAGTAGTCTCCTTTTGAGTGTTAGTTTTGTGAAAACACTTTTCCTTTGGAACACACCTTCAAGTGACTATCATTTTCTTACTTGTATTCGAGTCTTTTATGATATCCAAGTGTTTGTCACTCACACATTGAATGATTATGGATTTGGCTTTAGCATCCCTGACTTTAAATTCTTTCTTGTCCTTTTCTGTTTCGAAATATGTTATTTCTTTTTCTAGACGGTCTTCTATTTGTTTTTCTTTTTTACTCTAAACTTCCAACTGTTGAAGTTTTCTGAACTCAACTGAGGTACAACTGTTTGTATATTCATCATCGGTTTTATTTTTATTTAAAGCGTATTTAACTATTACTTCCTTAGAACGTACCTGAGCCCATTACAATTATGTTTTTTAAGTATTTATTTATATAAAGTAAACTTGAATACAAAGTGTACATGTGCTTTATAACTTATTTCTAGGTTAATACTAACTATATTAAAGGTTACATTCTTATTCTTACTTATTTTACATATAACACCACCATCCACAAGATTGCTTCTTCATTCGGGTACTGTTATTTGTTTTGTAGAGTTTTCGCTAAACCATAAAAAGGTTTTGGATTAATTAAATCACAATGTGCTCCTTCTAGGGCAAGTAAATGAACATTTTAGTTGTACTTGTAACCTGTGTGTTCTAGAATTGTTATACGTTTCCAGACAGTCCCAGACAAGTCTTGATAGAATGGAAGTGATTACTTAAAGCTGCTTGGTTGCCAGAGTTGATAGAAATGTTTTTTTTTAAACTCTTGCCTCTGTAGCTTTTTTGCAAACTAGTATTACTGCAACGTCTGCTTAGGTCTAGAATATCTTCGCAAGTTTACATAAGCTTAGTTAAACTCTTGTTTTTGCCTTTATAAATATATTATATAATTAATCCCTACACCTACATCTTCGGTTTTTGAGCCGTAGCAGACAATTTATGCATTCAATTATTGAAGAAATATTAAACTTTTTCTCTTTGGTAAGGTAGTGCTTCATAATTATTTGCATACTTTATTTTATAGGATATTTCTGCACTTTGTGAATATTTATAGGAACAAATATCACTAACTAAACTGCCCCAAGTTTATTTTCTGGTCGTATAGTTGAGTAGTATTAAAAGTTTTTAAACTACACATAGTTCATGTAATTTATATGATAAAGTTACCCCCTACTTGCTTCCAAGCAAACAGTAATGTAAGGTAAGTATATGTCATGTATATCTTCTGCGTGTGGCCCTTCAGGAGATATGTCTGGGTAACTGACACACAATGTTCCATAGCGAAATGGAGGGGGACGTTTGTTTTGGTATCCACAACGTCGTTGTAAGTTATGAATTGTTTTGTAGTGTTATTTTTTAAGAGATGGTCGCAAACAAACTCTTAGAAATTACTACTAGCTTTCTCTTTATCTTTTGTTTTTGAAAGCATAGCCGGTTCTTTTTTTTTCTTGGTACTTCGCTTAATCCTCATCTGAAATGTTTCCCAATTTGTGGTAAATGAACCAATTGCACTGGTCCTTTTGCGGCTTAAATATTTTCATATTGGCTTTGGTCATTTTTTGTATGAATATGTTTTGGATATGTGATTTGTTTTTCTAATTGAGTAATAGTTTTTGTACTATCTATAAAATTCCACTATTTTTCAAGTCGGGCTGTTAATACAGCTCTTTGTATGTTTGTTAAATTTTTTAGGTAACGGAGACTGCTACTCCCAAAACCTTCTACTTTGCGTTTGCTGGGAACATGACCATTGTACTAAAAATGGTTGATTACCAAAAAAACTCAAATTTGTTTCTCTTACTTTATCCACAAATTTAGAACAAAATCGTAATTTTGAAATTTAACAATTTTGGGAGATACATCCCGGTTTAATAGTAACATTCATTTTTATCATTATCATCTCTTTTTAAATCTAAATATTTTCATTCTAGCTTTTATTTTCACAGATAGCACTTCGTGTCTGAGATAGCTTTCTCTTCATGCTGCTCTCTAGATATGGAGTGTCAACTTCTACTGCGATGTTGTCTTCTTTTACCACGGTATCTTTTTTTCTCCTTCTGAAGATGATCCAAAATTTACTGCTGTTACAATAAAATCTAAACTGCTATCTTCAACATGCTTCTCTATTTCTGAATCAGATCCAATTTTCTGGATTTTTTTTGTAATTCTCTGATATTGAGCTTAAACGTTTTCATTAAGTTACGAATTTCTTTTTGCATTTTTATGGTCAAAATCTTAACTTGTGTCTTTTTTGTTTATGTCATCAATAGTATCTGTATAAATTTCTTGTTCAAAAACAAATCCTTAACACAATATATTTTTTACTTCTTTTTCATTGTCTGTTATAAATATTTCAAGTTATTTTAGAACTGCAAATTCTTTCGTTAGATACTACATTTTCATCAGCTAAATTATTTATTTTTTAATTAAGTGCCCCAAGAATTATGTCTTCTTGTTTTTTGTTTACCTCAAAATCTTGTCTATTGCCTTATAAACCTGAATACTTCATAAAGTTAAATCTACCATTTGTCTGCCACTGCGTAGAGATAGTCTTCTTATTATTCATGGTGGTGTGAAAATGAAACAACAGCTTTTGCTATTACCTAGATTTTGGGGGGGGGGGGGAGTCGTGAAGGCTACTCAGCCTCTTAAGCACCTCGACCTATCAGATCTTTTGTGCATTTTGCTATACCTAAGTATCTGAAAAAATAAATACATGAGCACAAATAGTATAATTTGTGCAAAAATATTATATTATTATTATTTTTTTGTTGGTGTGGAAAATGCAATTACGCACATCCAAGGCATTGTTGTCCGGGCGCGTCGAATATTGTGAGGCTCACCTTATTCAATGGTCATACTCACTAAAAACCTCCACCCCTGTCATTGTCAGTGATGACAGCACGTGATTTCCTTTGTCTCGCTCCAAACAATGGCAGTGAGAAAAAATGGCCGTGTCTCAATTTGATGCCACTATTTAAACTTCAAGCAAGACTGTTTTTTGCATTTTTCCGGCCAATATGTTGGACACGTCCTTGCATGCCGGAATGATATTTAATTGCTTCTAGAATAATGCTTTCATGGAGCCCAAAATACAGATAATAAGGATAACCGCCTTTTTGTTGTACCCTGTACCTTATACTTTTCTCGCTTCTGTACTTCTCTGCTTAATATATGATAAATGATGTTTCCGTCAATTAGCTTTGTGTTTTGCCCTAGATTCTGTGATTAGATGGAATATGGCGCACTTGTTCAGTTCCAACTTCATTTGGGATATTCGTTTACTCATTAAGGGAACGTTGTAATGGTTAGGTTAGGTTAGGTTAGGTTAAAACGGCGGTTCGGATGGAACCCACTTAGGCCTTTTGGCCCGTTGTGATACCGTGATGGACGGCAGTACCTTCCCCCTCTACCGTGAGAACCAGTTAGAACTTTTAATGAAAAGTGTAAGGTCCTTGATGCTAACTGAGCTGAGATCAGTTAAATCATCAAAGTCCGGTTGCCCTAGTATATTAAGCCATTTTCTGCCTAGAGCAGGGCAGTGGCAGAGAAGATGTACCATTGTTTCCTCCTCTTCCTCATCGTGACAGCTTCTACAGAAGTCGTGTCTTAGGTTTGCGATTCCCATGCGCCGTGCATGGGATCCGTCTGCCCAGTGTCCTGTTATGGTCGCGATCGCATTTCCAATGGACTCCCTGGTCTAAGTTAAGACATCCTTGGTTCGACGTAGATCTAGTTTAGGCCAGATCTGTTTCGATGATGTGCATGTGGGTTCATTTTTCCACCTTAAGTTGGCTTATTGCACCACTTTGCTGTGCAAAAGAAATCGGCAGTTTGCAATTGGTTCTCCTTGTTGGGATGAGATAGATACAGCTGGGAGGGTGGTGCCCTCTCTTTTTTTTTATGAAAATAGTCGCAAAAAGGGTAGACCTATCGTGTGGGCCGCGGGCGGCCCGCACTGCGACTAGAGTAATGACTGGTCTGCAACTCTTCTTCTATGTTCTAGAGGGTAAAGGGTATCTGTGAGAGTTGAGCCGTTTATCAAACGAATGGCTCCTTTCTGAATGGAATCTAGAAGACGAAGAGAATGCCTTGGTACTGAACCCCAAATGTGCGAGCAATACTCCAGTAGAGGTCGGATTTGAGCCTTGTACGTCGTCAACAGTTGATCAGGAGTAAAAAACTTTCTGGTTTTCCACAGAAAACCTAGCCTCTGGCTTGCCGACTTTGCGATGTTAGCAACATGGTCATGCCAAGACATATTATTAGACATCGTGACTCCCAAAATCGAGATGGAGGGACTTGATTTAAGGGTATTTCCGGACATTGTGATGAAATGATTTAAGGAATTCACTTTCTCGGAAAACGTGGTGCTTTGTGTTTTTTGGGCGTGGAACTGAACAAGATTGTTGGTTCCCCACTCGACGATTGCTTTAAGATCTCTATTGATGGAATCAACCTGTTCCTGCCTGAGTCTTTTTGTATCATTCACCGAAAGTGATCGATAGGATGTGAAAGTTGAGACAAGTGTGCTATCGTCTGCGAAACTGTAAATGGGGTTCGTGGTGGTTTTCAAGAGGTCGTTGATGTGTAAAAGAAATAAGGTGGGGGAGAGGATGGAACCCTGGGGGACCCCGGCATTAGTTTTAAACGCATCAGAAGAAATACCGTCAACTGCCACATGTAAGGAGCGATCTTGCATGAAGCTCAAGAGCCATTGGCGCAGTTTGGTTGGGAGACCGTAGGCAGATAATTTACTTAACAATGCCTGATGCCAAACGCGGTCAAAGGCATAGATATATCCAAGGCTATTGCACGGGATTCACCAAACTTTTCAATAGTGTTTGTCCAGAGCTGAGTGACATAAGCCAGCAAATCTCCAGTAGACCAAAGTTGTCGAAATCCATATTGTCTGTCATGAATTATCTCAAGTTTCTCCAGATATTTGATGAGTTCTGTGTTAATCGCTTTTTCCATAACTTTGGATATGACTGAGAGCAATGCAATAGGGCGATAATTCGCAGGAATAGTCTTCTTTTCTTTTTTCGGAATCGGTTGAACTTTAGCGTTTTTCCACATGGACGGAAATACTCCTTTGCTGTATGATAACTTGAAGAGTCTACAGAGAGCTGGGGTGAGCTTTTAAGCACAGGTCTTCAGGACAATTGTCGGAATTTCATCTGGTCCTACTGCCTTATTAGAGTCAAGATTTCGTAGGATTTTCCTGATAGTGTGATGGCGGATAGCGACCTCAGGCATTGATGCATTTATTCTAGGTATCGTTGGTCTAGGATAAGGCCCAGGTACCTAGCTCGCTCCGAGAGGTTAATAGTTTGTCCTCCAATTTCTGGAAGGGGAAAGATGGGAATTTTGTTCCTTCTCGTAAAAAGTACTAGTTCTGTTTTTTCTGGGTTTACGCCCAGACCGCACCCTGTGCTCCAATGAACTAGTTCATGAAGTGCATTTTGCATAATCTGAGAACGTTGTAATTCTCTCAAATAGAATAGATGAATAATCTCATGAACTCTTCGATTTGAAGGCCCAGCCTTATATCCTATGCCTTTCCTGAGCTATAACATGACGACCCGATCGTATCTCGAACTTCGTTTTTCATTTAGTCATTAGCTTCCCGATGCATTCCACCAAGCTTGGATGTACTTTTAGGCTTTTTAGTAGTCGAAGTATAAGATCGTGGGCGGTAGTATCCTAAGCATTTGCGTAGTCTACCCAGGATTTGGAGATGTTGCGTTTGTAGCTTGTAGCAGATTGCATCCTGGCAGATCTACTATCAAGTTATTTTTGCAACCCCCTACTCCCCTTTTAGCATCGCGTTGTTCAAAAACGTCATTCCATACTGGTACAATGTAGGTTAGGAGTCGTTCATTTATAACACTGTTAAATGTCTTATGCAATGTAATAGTACATGCAATGGGTCGGTAGTTGGATTACTAGTGCTGGGTCCAGCTATGGAATTCTTATTTTCACAAATGTGACCAACACCTTCATCATAATTGGATGTTGGATTTATTTTGTGTAAGTTCATTTTTTCCCACGAGTAATAAAGGAAATACACTGTCGCCCGCGGCAGGGCCCCACAACACTACAAGAAGGCTGTTTACTACCGAATTTCGCCAGGTTCCCGGAAATCATTTGCAGCATAGTAACATCTGTGCCATGCAGCTCCTTGGCACGATTGATTTACACGTTAGGCTTGGGGAAAAGACTATGGGATCGCGGAATTGTCACACTCGAAGGTCCGTCTCAATTGCCAATGGTTAGGTTAGGTTAGGTAGATCCGTTGCTTTCACTAACGAACCTCCCTTTGCGGGACTAATGGACTGCGGGGTTGTCAGTCCCGTAAATATGTCGCTTTCACCAACGTACCCTTCCGTGCAGGACTGGGGGACAGCGGAATTTTCACACCAGAGATCCGTTGATAATTTAACTAAAAAAAACTTAAAATTAACTCGCTTTGTATAAACTTGGTGAAATAATAAAAAACTTACCTGTAATAGGTATTCAACGTTTTGTAATTCACGTTATGGTTCTGCGAACTAACAAGTAATGAAACATACGGAAAAAACACCTAACACTAGCAAAATAATGCACAGAAAAACGTCATTTTTTAAATTTCTGACGTATACAACCACGTATTTTTGCACACTGTCATAATACAAAGTTTTAAGCGACACATAATAAATACGAAGTATAGTACAGTTATAATAAATAATAATGGAATAAACTGCGCCGAACAACACCGGTTTAAATGAGATAATAAAACCATTTTTGACAAAAATTGCAAATATTAGGATTTGCACTTCCACCGACGATATTGTGATGAACAAAGTCACTCCTCACAACTAACAGTTCAGCAATTTCATTAAATATAACCCGAATTTTTTCTTTCTCTAACAATAAAACTGCTCATTTTAAGTTTGACATTGCAACAACCTTGACCATGAGGTTAGAATTAGCTAAAGAGGTAGGGCCCTTTTTGATTTGGTTTTTAAATTCATACACATACTAGAGGGATAAACATAAATTTTAAAATGCAGTTACACTTTTTTTGTTGTACCAGTAACTCATTCTCTAGAATAACCAACATTAAATTGGTAATGTCTCAAGACGTCGTTCCGTTCGACACATATTTTTAGGACACTTTAATAAGGTATTCATTTGGTTTTACATCGTAATAATTTATTACGTATTATTTATTGTCTGTACTAATTTGATTAAGATTAGACCATAGACCTATTATCAGAGGAGACGGAACTATTTACTTTTAAACACGATCAGAAATCACCACTTTCTGGTCGACTGTATTATCTTTATGCGGCCGACTGGAATGTATTGCGCTGTGATGTTGCATGCTCTCTACTTATGGCAAGAGGTTTGTGATTGTTATTAAATCGTCCATAGTATTTGTTGATTATATTTGCAACAATATTGTGACCATAATGCTATCTCTTATTAATATTTCATGAATTCTGAATAATACAACCCATTTTATGGAATGCTGAACTATTTCATTCCGTTAGATCATAGAAATGTGTTGCTCAATAAGCGACAACGCCGCACGGCTTGTCTGAATCGTTCCACGTGCAAAAATGTGTGTTTACTACGAAATCGGCTATTATTAGTAGCGCTGTTGCCTAAGGTGTTGAACGAGATTTTGGTGTATTACCGTGATTTTTAGCATATTATTGATAAAATTTATTGGAAGAAATGATTCGTCATTGCCAAGTATGTAAAAAACCGGACTATTTAAGCCACAATGTTTATTTTCACAAGTAAGTTGGAACATCTTGTTGTTTACTATATTTTCATCCAGTGGTGTAGCGATGACCATTTCAATATCAAAATAAACAGGTATTATTTTGAGGTGTAAAACACGTATCTATAAACCAAACGATGCGTACATCAATACTTTTCGAGATATTCTCAAAAAAGGTCATTATTTCCCTGTTATTCAGTGGTAGCATCCTTCTTTTGTTGTTATTTTAAGAACTATATACCTTCCTGATCCATTTTATAGTAGTATTTCTTAAGAAATCTATACAGTACCTCAAATTTAATCCAATCGAGAAATCAAGGAGTCACGGAAGTATAATATTTTAATTTTTTCCTTTAGGTTACTAAGCTGTTAATAAACAGTTTAAACATTAAAATTAAAATTTAAAATACATTACATTTTATTTGTACAATTAATAATAATGATAATGAATTAAGTTGTTTTTTTATTTCAGACAGTTAGGTAAAATTATTTTTCAGTACTTTAATTTGATAATATAATTTAGTTTAACGGGTATTAGAAAAACTGTTCGCTACTCAATTAGCAGCCCTTGAGTTGGAATAATTTAGTTTTAGAAAAGTAACTTATAACATTACACACAATTGACTTTGGAAAAGAAACTTTAACATAATACCACTAAATTGTTTCCCAACATTTGGAAAATTAGTAAGTTTTTTAAAGTTACTCAAAATTGACACCCCACTTTTGTAACAGTTTAGTTAGGGTAGTACAATTTGGCGCCCAACCTTTGGGGTTTAGAAAAATTCTTTTAGTAAGCTACCACACTTCAATTTGATAAAAAACTGAGTATCACCTATTCATAAATAAATTCTATTTTGAACAAATAGCACACCACTGATTACAAGTATGGATAAAAGTCGACAAAAGTTGCCAGCACGAAGACGGGACAAAGAGAATCGATTGGTATTCTTTGTCATACTCATGGCCACTCTCGTGTAATCATTGCGACAAAACAAACAGAGTTTTATGATTGGAATGTTGCGTCTCCTCTGGATAATAGGTCTATGGATTAGACTATAAATGTGTGCTTATTTTTAATATTAAAATATATAGTAGTCTGTATGGCACCACGCATTTTCTTGTACATAATTTGAAACAAAAATCTGCACGAGAATTTCTTGTCAGTGTCAAACATTAATTTTATCTCGTGCAGAATTTGTTATAATAAATTAAAACTGGTTCTAATCTTTAGTATAAAATGCTGTATGAAGTGTAAATATTCACTCATTTCACTCTTAGTGATATAATTTCATGCTTAAGTAGGTATAATGGATAATTATAATTATTATGTCTTAAACAAGAAAACAAAGCCATGCTCTTTAAAGTTTAAAGTGATCCAAAAAGAATTAAACTGATTCACTTGAGCCTGCGAAAATGTATTTTCTATCTTGCTTTTATTTACGAATATGCTCAAGTAAAAGCGAGATAAAAAATACGTTTGCGCAGGCGCAAGTGGATCGGTTTAATACTTTTTGGATTACTTTAAAGTTTAAAATAATCCAAAAGAGGAGGAAAACATGCAAGGAAGTTTGAAATATTGTTCAATCAAAACCGACACTTAAGCCACGTTCTTTATAGTTTAAACCATAAAAAACGTGGCTCAAGTGTTTATTTTGATTGAATAATATTTCAAACTTACTTGCATGTTTCCCTCCTTTTTAGCCACTGGCAGGTCCATAATGTTCTTTTGCGGTATTTTGCTTTCTTAACTCGAGTAATGAGGATTATAGAAGCAAATACAGTAATTTTTTTAATTTCCAGTCCATATTATTGTTTCCTAATATCTCTTGTGGAATTATAAAAAATTCTTTCGTCTGTTTCAATTGATTATTAAAGTCTGATTATAGCTCTTTTGCCATCAACAATCGTCAATTCATCAATTTGGTAGCATTATGGTCTTGACTCTGATTTGGCTCGTTATTTGAGTGTCTTATGGTCAGGAGAACCTTCTTGGTTTGTCTGACCGCCAATATTTGCCTGTTTATTTAGCGTTACCCAGGGTGCACCACGAGGAGGCGAACTAGCTCTTTGTAATAATTTTGTTTTCATATATATGCTTTGTCTTAATATGCCATTAGCTAAATAAATAAATTCATCAATTCTTTGGTTAACAGTATTTATTGTCGTCAGTATTTAAACGCAAAACTTCCGCCAATATTTTTGCCACACTTCTGTTGTAGGAAAAAAATGTAATGCACCAGGCGCATGCGTATGAACATGCATACTTATCAAGTAATTGCAACTGAGCAACTTCAAATTATTCTTCATAAAAAATTATGTCTTGTACAAATAAATGCATGGTGTCATATGGACTTTAGGTTTATTCAGTATTACTTTTAAAAATTATACATATTTAAGATGTTACTTTTCACTACATTAAAAAAAAAATAATACATATACTTCTGTACAATAATATTTAGTTTGAATTAATTGAATTGCAATAATATTTTTATAATCAATTAATTAGGTAAAAAGTTGTGCCAAATGTATAAGTCAATACTGCCAACATTCAAAGAAAAGTGTATCTTAGCCGATGTAATTTAATGATATTAATATTGTTTTAACATTTTTATCTGTTATACGTTTGTCGAACCAAAGAAAAAAACAACTTCTATATTTTTAGTTTAGTTAAAAGGCAATTTATCTTAACCTTGTTAGTGTCATAATAGGTAATTCCTATAGTTTGCTGGTCATTTTTCTTTGATACCAAAAATTATCAGCAGGTATCAAGTGTCATATATTTAAAGAATTTTAACGTAAATATGATCTATGTTTTCTCTCATCATATTTGTCTACTTGTTAATATACTTACGGAGTGGGCCACAGAAAACAGTACACCCCGATATTTGGCAGTATTCATTAGAATTTAAGGAAATGCTGAAACACGTCGATTTTTGTTCCATGGGGAACGATCTGTCATTTATCAATCCTCTTCCTTCCACTTCCCCAACCCCTTAATTTAAAATAGGGAATATACCATATGTGGCACATCATTAGAAAGGCATTTAAATGGAGTATCAGGCATATAATCATCCATGATTTTTTTTCGATATTTACACCGTTTTTGCAAAAAAGTGTTAATTAATTTAAAGTGCAGCACCTTTTTAAAATGAAACGCAACGCCTATGTTTTATATTGTGTCAAATTTTTTTGTCACATCAAAAGTAAGTAAAGTAAATTAAAACAGTTTGTTTAAGATTGATGTTAGTTTAGGTATTTTTTAAATACTATTAAAATGGCGTCAAAGGTTCCAAAAGTATCAAAAGGTATTTAAAATTGACACATTCGCAAAACATAGGCGTTGCGTTTCATTTTTAAGAGGTGTTCCACTTTAAATTAATAATAAGCCTGAATACTCCATCTTAATGCCTTTCTAATGATGTGCCACACATGGTACATTCCCTATTTTAAATTAAGGGGTTGAGGAAGTGGAAGGAAGGGAGTTGACAAATGACAGATATCTATAAAAATATGTCCCTCTTGGAACAAAAATCGACCTGTTTCAGCATTTCCCTAAATTATAATCAATGCTACCAAATATCGGGGTGGACAGTTTTCTGTGGCCCACTCCATATAATTACATAAATACTGAACGTAAACGTGCTCCCGATATTAAATGTTCAGAAATAGGTACTAGTAATTTATACTAAGTAAGGATTATTTTTAAATAAATTTTAAACGATTATAAGTAGATTTTACTTCCTATTGTGTGCCAAATTGTATTTAAATAAATTGGTTGTTTTTATGTACCCTTTATAATTTATCTTATTTTTAATAATTTTATAAAAAATCGTAACTTAATTTAACAAACATTCTTTTTATTCTTTTTATACTAAGTATATTTAATAAAACGTTTTGATTAGATTATACTTTTAAATCTGTTTCATGCTTCATGATATTAAAAATTGGTAAGTATTTCAAGAACAGAGTCAAATAAATTTAATTTGTAAATGTCTAATAAGTAGTTACTTGATAATAAAATCCTAAAATGTAATTTAAAATTTTTAAAAAATAACTTATTTGCACCTTTTGTTAAAATTTTAAGGACAATTCAATTTTTAAATAACATGTTCATGTCATAAGTTAAATTAAAAATGCGTTTTAATCTGAATTACCTAAAACTGAAAAAAAAAACACATTTAATATTTGTACATTTACACAAATTTACACATTATTTTTATCTAAATGGCGAAAAGAGCATTTATAAGTATTAAAACCTTATTTTATTTTTTCTAGGCGCAAGAACCTCTTACAAAAATTTACCGAACTGATCCAGTATAGGGAACTGAGGGGTGAGACTTAGACCAATTTTTTTCCTTGCGTGGCCAAGATTCAACAAGGCATTTTCAAACCTCTAGTTTTATATTAAGACTGACTCAATGACACACTTCTTAAAGAAAACGTTGAAGAACGATTGCAAGATTGCCTCTTAAATTTAAGAGTTAAAATATGTGTTATTTATTTTCTTTAAAGTTTATTTTTGAAAATTAGATTAGGGGCGATTCAGTAAATAATTAGAGTTTTGAATTGCATAATTATTATTAATATCTAATCAAATATTCGTGAAGAGCAGCTCTTACTATAATCGTTTTCCGTTTTTATCACTTGCAGTAAGACTCAATTATTTGAAATCATAATAATTATGTTAAAACCTAATTTCACTAACCAAAGCATAGTAAAATATACATAAGAAGGGTGCAATACATTACAAGCCGTAAAATACAAGCTTATTTTCTAATTTAATAAAATTGCAACATTAACGCGGTTGTTCTCATTTAACCTTCTTTGTATTTTGTCATAAAATAATAAATGTGTTACTTAAATATTTTTATTTTCTCTCAATAATTAGGTAAATTATTTATATATTTTTATAATTTTAAACAGTCAACTAAAATAAAACTTTCATTTTTACCTTTGCCTGCTACGAATTTACAAAATATTTGTTGTATCCTCTTCAGACCAATGCTTCATATACATGTATAAAACTAAAATAGCGTATTTGATGTCATTTATTTGGACTTCCTGAAGTAAAAACTGCCGTTTGTTTCTAAAAGTTGATAAGATTTGGAGCTCAAAACATATGTGTATAAAATTGTTGATATTTGGCGTGAATGTAATATTTGACATAGTAATTCCATACACAATTGTGTGTGTAGAAATAAACCGAAAAATTGATTACATAGTTAATTATTAAAAATAAAATACTATAAAATAATCACACTTTTAACTGCACAAAAGTAAATGTCACATTATTTTTTACACATAATGTGTATTTTTTGTTTGCAGTATGGGTAACAATACTTTTGATTTAAAAAAAGATATTTCATTAGAGAAATGGACATCTCTACTTTTAGCTACTTCGGGATTTAGTAGGTGGATAGTACCATGTTTACCTCAATATTTTTTTCATTTTCCTTATCTGATTTATTGCCTTGGAACAGTTAAAGTTTAAAAACGAAATAACATACTGCGATTCTTATTTTTGAACGCGCTAAATCCATAATATAAGATATTTTTATTGTCATACAGTTTTATTGATATTGAACCCAAGAATTAACGCAAGCACGTCGTATCCATAAGACGTTTTTTTGTTTTGTGATAGGATTGATCTTTTGGTATATTGCAACCATTTTGTTTAGTTTGTCTATAATTCCCACGTTTAAAGAACAGGTATTACTGTAACTTTTGTTTATTTTAAGTATCTTTTATATTAATGAATTAGCTCTACACATTATGGAGTAAATGCAATAGTAACCGGTCGTTTCTGGTGAGTCATATGTGTTACACTAAACTCGATACATTCATCAAATTTTGCAATAGTTATTTGTTTAAATAAGTGACAAATGTGTACCCAGTCCAAAGAGGATATACCTATAATTTATAGAAATAAATAAATACAAAAGGTAATAATCTTGTTTGTGCAAATGTCAACAAATAAAGTTCTTTTCTGTGATCCTATACTAAAATTGGAACAGGAATGCTATAAAAATGGGGATGCTCTATGTCGTACATAACAAATGTATTTTAAAGTAAAGTAGATAAAACTTAATGCTCGTACGTTCAATATTTTTAAAATACTGCACGTCTTGGTTACTGAACTTTTTTCAAATTTTAGCATAGTAGATATTTACTTAAAAATAAAGCTGATTAAAATGCGAAAAAAGATTATTTTGAAATTGATACTTCAATGACATCGATACATTAAGTATTTAGATTATTTATAAAAATACAAAAAAGAAATAATTAAAAAAAAATGTTTTATGTTTCATTGCAACTAATGTTTTAATTACCACCGAAAATTTTGTATTTTTTTAGGCAGCAGCAAAAAAAGGTTTTTTTATACGTAATGTAAATTGTTGGCGATACAACCCAATCTTTAAATATTCCTATAACATCTTATATAATTTTTACTATTTTAATTTTACCGTTTATAGGTTGTTATTTATTGAATATATTATAATATATGTATATGTTTCTAGTCTAACTTCGAATATTGAGGGTGTTATTTAAAGTGATAGCAATGAACAGGATCTATTTAATTGTTACAGTTTGCAAATCTTTTACGTCTCTTATCGTTAATCAATGACAAATTGGCTGATACATTGTACATTTTTGTTTAGATTTTTCAATACAAAAAATGTTAGCTATTCAGCTGTATATGATAAATGATGTTCATCTAGAAGTCGACTACGTATTTCAATTTATTTGGATACCAGTAGTAATGGCAAATATTTAAAAGCTTCTAATTCTACATAGTCGATAAAAATCAATAGTAAATTTAAATGATAACTAATAGATAGTGCATAAATGCATTGATAGCTTTGCAATTTTTTGAAAAATTGAATATTAATTTGTATTAAAGTTTTAAGCTGTATTTCTTTTCAATTTTATAGTATGCCGTAATTTGAGGTTACTTGTAAGACTTTTTAGAGATTTTTGCCTATAACTTGGGCAAAAAATATTTGCACAATTTTAAGCATTACTAGTTAATTTTTTTTTGGTTTTTTACGATAGTCGCTTGCGGGTCTTCTGCAATAATGGGACACATAAAAACATATTTTGACCTAGCAACTAATACTTTAGTGTACCTTTACTAGGTTATAAAACTGCCAATATAAATTTGATAAGGAACAATTAAGGAGGTTAGAATCAAAGTGCACATGATCTAAAATCTTCAATTTTGGCAAATTGAGAAAAACTAGCCTAATATATTTCTAGCAGCAAGCTGTTTACAGTGGAACATATGAGTTGTGTGCCAACTTTACTTTTCAACATTAAATTACTATAGGAACATGATTTTTTTGGAACATGTGCACTTTGATTCTAACCTCAATTAGTTATTCATTACGAATCAAAAAAAATAAGTACTAAACTCATAAATTGTTGTTAAATTATATATATATATATATATATATATATATATATATATATATATATATATATATATATATATATTCTTTCGCTAATGGTAATATCTTCGGAATACCAGCGATCTGATCAAAACGTTGTAAACACATTATTTGATAAAACTATTATGGTTTAATAAAAATCATAATTTATTGTTACAGTGCAACAGAAGTAGCTTGGCGGGCGACTAGCCTCTAAAATAACAAATATTCGGCTGAATATACTTCATATCCGTAAACTTCTTCCTCCGATTGTACTTGAGACTCACGAATACTGAAAATTTCGTCGCCGTCGATCGGATCGTTATTCGAATGTTTTCGTTGTGCGCAGATTTTGTGATCTCTTGCCCGCCAGCTACTTCTGTTGCACTGTACATATTTTTATCATATTCTTGTCCAATTTCTGATGAAGGATTCAAAGCACAGTTGTCATAAATTCTTGGCTTTGCGATGTTTGGAAAAAGGAAGACTTAAAAAACAATCTTTGAATATAAAATTATTAAAACATACACATATTAGAGAGATATCGCAAGCGCTAACGGTATTACCGTATAACGACGTAAATAGTGGTTACGGACCATTTTAACACAAACACACAAGAGAGTTATCGCAAAAGTAAAATTGTAACATTGAAAATAGTTGGCATATTTTCCACGGCTTTTGTTTGCTTCTGCGAACTGTATCTACCCAAATAGCGAAAGCCCTTATCCACCATTATCGTGGCATTCAATTTGCGCTTGCGTACATGTCAAAATTACTCATTACGCTATTAGCGTGTGCCAAAAATGCGCTATTGTTTTTAAATTATATATATATATATATATATATAATATCTCTCTATTAATTGATTATAAAAACAAATGTTCAGCTTACCTCCTTGGGATATTCACGTTTAATTTATCAACACTAAATGATAGTATTTAATAAAAGCTTCACCAGCAAGCTGCAAATTATCATTTATATTTACTATTTATGATGTAAGGTACACCAGGAAAATATAATTTCTATATAAAATTACTATGGCACCAAAAAGGATATTATTTTGCCTAATAGATAATCTTTCACCATATTGCATAAAAAATTGTTTCTTGTATAAAATTCCAGTAAAATAAAATATTCTTTTGTTCAAATTACCCCAAACCTCAGATTACAATACAGAAATAGTTATACTAAAGCTCACGGGGGTAGTGTTTTGTTAAAAAAATAAGTAATTATATTTAAAACATAACATTTTATTTTTTTAAGTGAAATTAATTTAAATTTTTTAAACCACATTCCTAAATTGCAGTGAACTATTTTCTTCTACAAAATATTATAATTATTTTGTGTTAAATAAATTAAAAAACTCATTGTTAAATAATTTACAAATATGTTATCATTATTTCTAGTTTTATTTTATTTGATTACATACATAAATATTATTTAAAGTAGGGTCTAAAAATTTATTATTTAAAATTTTTAAAATGTTCTTAGAAAAAGTTAGTAAGATACGCAAATTTTATATTAAATTAAATTTATACATGATCCTTATGAAAATGTTATTCAACAAATGTGGAGAATTCTATGAAGAAAATAGCACTAGCAATGTTTGAGTTTTAAGGTTGTTCAAAAAGAAATAGGTAGTATATTTATCACCATTAATAGTAAAACTTGTTTAATTTAAATATTAAGTTTTTTTTTAAATTGTTATCACAACACAAAGTATTCCTATTAACTTTTCTTTACTGTAATTTAGCAAATTTAAGGTTAACTGTCTTAAGATTAGATATTTTAAAAAAATACTTGCTTAAAATAGTAAATGCCATTTAATGTGATTTTAGTGTAACTTTTAATTTGGTCAGATGTATATATTTTGTGATTTTCATTATTGTATAATTCTGAAGGATTTTTTTATAAAATTCCTAAATGTTATTTGTATATATTGTACCGTAGGCAATTTTTCTGTACATTATTAATTTTAGTTTAAAAGTTACTTTCTACATCCCATTATTTTTTGTATAACTTTAGTGAATATAAAATCAAAATGTCAAATTTGTATATTTTATTAATAAATACAGTGTGTCAGTTTAACTTGTCAAACTTAATAAATACCTCACATTATACCATCCAATGTATTTTTGATTATTATTGAATAATTATTTTTGTATAAATTTTTTTTTATTTATTGTGTACAAGAAAAACACTTGACACTAATCTCATTTAAATTAAAAATTTTATTCAATATTTTTAAGGTTGTTTAATAATAAAAGTTTGACAGACACTGCTACATATCCTGTATTGATGCGCCTCTTTAATTTTTCTAGCTCTAATATACTGTGATTCCTTTAATTATAATTTAATTGCTAGATAATGTTTTTTAAATTATTTAATCTATTTATATTGGTTATTTTGTTTCTATATTAATTGCATTAATATAAGTACAGAATAAATCCTGACTTTTTTTTCACCCAAAAATTTCTTATCAAATAATAGAAATGAAGTAAAAAAATTAATAGAATTAAAACAAATTAAAATAAACGTTTATTTTCTTATAATAAGTATTAGGTAATTTATAAAAAATAAGAGTACCGCAAACTGGGGTGAAGCTGGATAGTAGAGGTGAAGACGGAGTGAGAAGTGGTGAGGCATAGTTCGTTGCATGGAAAAAATCATTTTTGAAGCTCGCAGGTACGTATATATTTATTTAATTGTTTTGCCCCTTTTTACAAACTTCAAAAAGAAACTATTGCACTCAAGAGACGGTTGGGACTGATCACATGAAACATTGTCGGTTTTTAAGCAGTTAATTAGCAACAAATACCCATAAAATAAATTTGTTACAATTATTTATTGTTAAAGTTGGTTAAGAAAGTTAAAATAAATCGCTTGTTATAGGGTGAAGAACATGGAGGGCAAACGGTACTTTCCGAATGGGGTTTTCCTATTACTAGAAGTGACATAAGATTTTTAGTAAAAAGTTTCCTTAATAGAAAAAGAGTTAGGATGGCGCGATTTAAATACAATTATCCTGGTACTTTGTAAAGCGGCATAATAAGATATTAACAGAACGATTTGCTCAAAATATATAAAAAAAACGAGCAGGAATAACGAAAAAAACTGTTAATAGCTATTTCGAAAATATAAAAGAAATAGTTCAGAATGTTCCAGCATGCAACATCATAAACTACGATGAGAGTAATCTAACAGATGATCCAGGAAAAAGTAAAGTGCTGTGTCGCCGTGGTTCTAAACGGGTTGAAAGAATTATAGACTCGAAGTAAATCTAGCATCTCCATTATGATTGCTGTAAGTGCGTTAGGAGCTTTACTGCCTCCATATGTGGTCTATAAATCAGTGCATTTATATCCAACATGGGTCGAAGGAGGCCCAACTGGAACAGTCTATAATCGGACTAAGTCTGGCTGGTTTGATTCAACAACATTTGATGATTGGTTTGATCGGATTTTAGTGCCACATTTTAAAAAACTAACAGGTAAAAAAGTTCTGATTGGGGACAACTTAGCATCCCATATTTCATGTCCTTCAGTGCTGTGAAGACAACGCACCTCTCAAAAAGTCATGGAGATCCATCTTGACCGATTGGAAGTTCAAAAACCAAGGTTGTCTAAGTAAATCAGAATTTCCTAAACTTCTACTGCAGGCAATTGAGAAAATAGAAAATGTAGAGAACAACAATCAGGCTTCAGAACTTGTGGAATTTTTCCACTATGCCCGGAAATAGTTTTGAAAAAAATTCCAGATAAAGAGGCAGACACCGTTGATCAGGAGAACAATCAAAACTGGATCAATACAATTAAGGATTTCCTCAATGAAAGCAAACTCTCTGCCACTGATTCAACAAAGAAAAAAAGGGGTAAAAGGGTAGAAGTAGCACCTGGAAGAGGAATATCTTTGAAAGATCTAGCTGGAACATCAAGAAGCCCATGTGAAAGTAATTTAGAAAATAATTATGAATCGGAAGGATCAAATGATGTAGAATGTCGGGATGAACCAGATGGAAACGAAGACGAATCAGATGAAAAGGAGACAATCCCTACAACTGTGATAACAATTATTAAATAAGTGATATAGACGAGACTGATGATATAATAGACAATATAGAAATAGGAACCTATATTTTAGTGCAGTTTAGATGTCCGAATACCAAATTTGTTAAATATTATATCGGTTGTATGACGGAAGTAATCGTTTCTTAGTAAATTTTTTACGAAAGCAGATATCGGACAAAATTGGTTTGTATTTTACATATCCAGTTATAAAAGATGAGAGTCTTATTGATAAAGGTCAAATAGTTACTAGTCTGAGGCGCCAAAAATTCCAGTTTGCTCAATTGGCCATTAATGTTAAAGTAGAATAAAATTGTTATGCATTTGTTTTTTTTTATTAGAACATATTTATTTAGTTTTTGTTATTACTTAAATTAGAATCTCATTTTTTTCCGTTTTTTTAAGAATAAATATATTTTAGTTTTTTTTTACGTTTTACTAAATATTTTAAAGCAGAATAAGAGTTTCATTTGTTAGTTCATCAGAATATATACTTTTTTATTTAATATTCTTTAATTTTTGGTGTCCGCCTTCACCCTTTATTCGGCCAAACACGATTTTACTTGAAAATAAACGTCTGTTTGCCTTCACCCCACATATAAGGGTGGTGGCGGACACTATTTAATAGGAGAAAAGTGGTGTAGGGGGGGCTAATATATATATATGCTAGATAAGGAAAAATACTATGGCCGGCATGTTATTTTTACAGTACTTGTGTGTGTGTGAAAAATGTATAACTGATTTTTAAAAAATCAGCTAATTTCGCTGTATGTCACCTACATCATGGGTTCATGTGGGTCGATAACGTATCAAAAAACAATTACTTCTCTGGCTATATGCCGCGACAGGCATTGAATTACATCTGATACATAATCGTGTATTTTCTTACTTAACAAGCATCTGCATATTGTTTTCTATAATTTTTGCAGATATATATACATACATGCATATAGTCACGCCTTTTTGCCGTAGGAGTAAGCAGAGACCACTTCCTTCCACTTGCTACGATTCTTACACACATCTTTTGCTTCCTCTACTTTCATCAGTGCTCTCATGCATGCTCGTCGGTTGTTGGTACTCTTGACCTGGCCTTTCTTCAAAACAATGTTGATCTGATCGAGATATGTTCGCCGAGGTCGACCTCTACCGACTTGTCCATTCACACTCGCCTTATAAATTTGTTTCGTCAATCTTCCTTTATCTATCTTTGTAGCCACATCTTCTTTTACACCACAGTGTTCTCTTATCTCACTAATTTTTACTTTATCCAACCGAGTCACTTCGGCTATACTTTTCAAACTACTCATCTCCGTAGCATTAATCCTATTTTCATGCTTTTTCTGCCAAACCTTCTGACTTCTAGCCAAGAATTTTTCAACTATACCTCGTAATAAAAAGACCTGATCCATACATCTCCTTCCTCTTCTAAATCCATAAATATAAAGACCTATTTGCAGATTCATACAGCATCCTTAATTGTTTTTTTCAGATTTTTTCTGTTCAGTTTTTGAAAGTTATTAACAAAATGTTTAAAAATTGTCCGCCTTCGCCCTAAGTTACGTACCTACAGATTTTAAAATTTTGTTTTGGACCCCATTTTGCATTTTTTTGCGCGAGTCTTGCATTCGAGAAGTAAAAGGAAGAAAGTATTTGTGGATTATGAAAACAATTTATGGCATTAACAAAATCCGTAAATCTTGTAACGTCACGAAACACTAGGTGCTTTATTTTCAGAAGGGTCTCCACACACGTAAAGATCGCATAGTTTAGTTTTGCTTAATATCCGGTCGTTGAGGGGACGGATAGTTCAGTTCGAGGGGTCTGGGCGAGCAATCACATATTTTTGTAAAACTTAAAAACTACAATGATTTGTTTTGTGAAAAAGAAGAACAGCTTTTAAAAGTTTTTACAGATTTGAACTGAATTGATATATCTGTATATGGGTACCGACAGGACAAAACCTTAGGTATAGTAACCTGTCCTTTCCCACAGCGGATGTTTTACCGATCAAATCCGTCACACGTCACCAACGTAAATAGGTACAAAGTTTGTTTATGTGCTCATTATCATATATATTTTGTTGTTAATAAGTCTTATTTCTTAAGTGTTTAAACTGAGTAGTTTTTCAAGATACATATCTTGAAAACTAGAATGGATAAAATAGCAAAGATATTCCGTATCTAACAATAAGAATTACAACTACCTAGCTGAAATATTGTTATAAATTAAAATTATGTATCGTTTGGTTGGTGTTAGTGAAAAAATTAAGTTCAACATTGTATGTGAAATATCTGTTTTTATAACTTTTTTTTAAAGAACAAAAAATAAAAAAATGTAGTGGTGGTCTAGAAAATAAATTAAAAAAAGGGGTAGTGTTTAACATAATTCTATTAAGAAAATAGGTATCATTTGATGGGGCTAAAAGACACACCAGTGTAAAAATTGATGTATCCAAGTACTTTTCTTTTATTAATAAAAATAAAATATTCGTTTGTTCAAATTACCCCAAACCTCAGATTACAATACATTAGTTTAAATTTTTTAACCCAAATCCCCAAATTGCGGTAAACTATGTTCTTCTATAAAAAATTATAATTATTTTGTGTTAAATAAATTAAAAACCTCATTGTTAAATAATTTACAAATATGTTTTAATTATTTCAAGTTTTATTTTATTTGATTACATACATAAATATTATTTAAAGTAGGGTCTAAAAATTTATTATTTAAAACTTTTAAAATTTTCTCAGAAAGAGTTAGTAAAATACACAAATTTTATATTAATTTGAATTTATGCATGATGCTGATGAAAATGTTATTCAGCGAATGCAGAAAATAATTATGTGAAGAAAATAGCACTAGAAATGTTTGGGTTTTAAGGTTATTCAAAAAGAAATAGGTAGTATTATATTTATCACCATGAATACTTGTTTAATTTTAAAGTTAAATTTTTTTAAGTTTTCACACAAAGTATTTCTATTAACTTTTCTTTACTGTAATTAAGCAAATTTAAGGTAAACTGTCTTAAGATAACATTAAGAAGTGATAGTTCTAGTTAAAAAATTATTTCTATGTAGTTTTACAGCGGTACCTAGTTTTGAGTGAACATAGCGGGCTATTAATTAATATTTCGTAGTTCGTACCTATATTAAGAGTATGGACATAAAATTGATATTTGATAACATATAGGTTAAAAAATTAATTTTAAATTTATGAGTAATACAAAAAGTCTGCTAAACTTGGTAGTTTATATTTTTCTTTTGTTAATTTTTACCAAAGTAGACAATATTCATTATTTCATAACAAAACAAAATAAGATACAAGGGCAAACAACTATTAACAAGAGTTAAATTAAATTAGTAATTTACGTAACAAGTCCGGAAAATAGTAGACAAGATTCCAAAAAAACAGTTTCCAGGTGTGTTGCAAACACTATTTTTTCGGCTTAATATATTTAAATATTTCTTGTTGAATTTATTGCAATAATTGTGTCCCAAAAACCATGCAAACTTTCAAAAAATGTAATGTAATTCTCTAATGAGATTCGTTACTCAGTAAGACTTAAGCAGCTCCTCAGAACATAAGTTGACTCACTAAAGAGTTAAGCTTCTACTCACATTTTTATGCATATCAAATGGAGTGCCACTTCTAACAAGTGAGTAAAAAGTAGGCACTCAACTTTATGCATATGACCCATTGTAATCGAGAGGGAATTTCAATATCTGTTGTTTTTGGGAGGCACAAGATGCACAGTTGCATTTCCAACTTCAAAAATATGTCAATTACAAAGATATTAAAAAAATTAAGTTGCAAATTTTTAATTCAACCATATAATATAAATAATAAATATAATATACAACCATATAATATAAAAAATATAAAAGCTTATTATGATTTAATTTTTTATCATAAGCCTTATAACTTTATGAGTACCCAGAATGTGTCAAAAAAGGTACGACTAGCTGTGCATAGAGGAGTGCTGGTCCTTACACTTATGTCTGATAGTGAATGTTTGGTTTGGTAGAAAAAGCATAAAAGTAAGATTAGTGCTTCGGAGATGAGTAGTCTGAGAGGTATAGTATGGATAAAGTGAAAAATAGTGAGATAAGGGAACGCTGTGGTGTACAAGAAGATGTGGTTACAAAGATAGATAAATACTTAGATGGTTTGGACAGAGGATGGATGAAAGAAGATTGACAAAACAGATTTATAAGGCGTGTGTGAACGGGCAAGTCGGTAGAGGACCTTAGCGAACGTATCACGATCAGATCGACATTGTTAATAAGAAAGGCCAGGTCAAGAGTACTAACAACCGACGAGCATGTATGAGAGCGCTGATGAAATTAGAAAAAGCGAAAGATGTGTGTAAGAACCGTATACATCATACACTTACGTTTTCATGTCCCCCATAAAAAGAGGTCTATTGGGTTTAGATCTAAAAATTTAATATTTAATAAAAAAAAGGTATGCCGCATGATAAAGAACAAAAAGGGTAACGTATCGAAAAAATAAAATCTTATTGTTCCTGTCAAAAAGCAACAGGCACCTATTTAAATTCTCTGTCAATTACTTGAAAACGGACCTGTATATTTAAGATTTTTAAATGTTAGTATCTTCCGTTTCCTTCAACTATTAATAAGATATTCATGTGAATATTATGCCCAAAGGTGTACCTACTTACATAATTTAATAAATAAATCCCAATATGGTAAAAACAATTCGTCGACATCTCTTTAAAGCAAAATATTTCGAAAACGGTTGGTTTTGACTAGGGTTCCTTCCCGGGAATTCTCGGCTCGTTGGGCTTTGTTCCCGGGAAATCAAGCTCGAGAAAAGTAGAGAACTCGAGAAATCATGTACCTATATAGAAATGAAATTGCCGTTTGTTGTGTTTTCAATTTCAGGAAATATGGTTAATAAAATAAGAAACCGGCTGTCTGATAAAGCTATAAATGCTTTAGTTTTTTAAAAGGCATATTTCATCAGACAGAGTAAGCTGACCTAATTTTTATGTATCTGTCTGTCTGTATGTTCAGCTCCTCACCGTGAGATGTTCCATTGATCTTGCAAAGTTTTCATTTGTTTTTATTCTAATTAACATGCCATAAATGGTGATATGATTGTAATTTAATTATAATTTACATTTATTTTCTACCTGAATTTAAGATATTAACGTTTTCTTTTATGTTATTTTTGTTTTGTTTTATAGAAGCTATTTTTGTTTCAAGTTAATTTTTTTTCTAAATAACCAGCCAAAAATGGTGCTGTCATTATAATTATGAGTCTGAATATTATTTCTGTTTTTTTTTTTTAAAAGTTAATTAGCTTATTCACAAGATTAATTTTTTTGAAAATAATCAATAAAAGTTTTATAATTAATTTGATACTTTTATTTAAGAGGAAAACCACTAAATTTGTTGACGTTATTGGAACCAAATAATATGAGAAAACGAACGTAAATGTAAATTTCTCGACAACCCGAGAAGCCTCGAGGCTCGAGAAATCATGAACCCTAGTTTTGACATAATTGAAGTAAATTACTTTTTGTAACAAATAAACATAGATTTAAGAAAAAGGTGATTTAATCAGTGTTGAGAAGCCAACGCAACTCCTTATAGTGCGCTACTGGATGAAGTATTTGAAGAGTAGTTTTAATTAAACTTAACAGTCTGAAAATTAAGGTGCAAAATTTGAAAAAAAAAAATTAAAATGGTTTGCAAAATATTACCAAAAAATGATTTTAATTTTTCAACTTTAACTAGCTATATCTCATAAACTAAATTACTTTAAGATTTATGTTCCTACTTCATTTTTCATCATTTGTTAAGGGCTCTTACCTGAAATCCCTAGTACTAAGTATTGCAATTTGGTGACTCACATTGCTATTTATATAAACTATCTTTTTTTATTAAAATAATTCAGCTAAAAAAATTTCTTACATTTTGGTACATCAATGTATTACATATATGTTTATAAAAATTACAATATTGCTTAAATATTAAGAATAACTGGTTCCTCTTTGTCCAACATGTCTTTATACTTTTGCAAAATTGGTTTAACTTCATCAGTAAGGAACTCAGTAACTTGTTCTGCAGCTCTACCAATATAGGTTATAGGATCAAGAAGAGTATCTAATTCATCAATGATTGGTGCAAAATATGGATCTGCTTTAACTCTATCAAGGAAATCATTATTTTTACCATGTTGCTTAACCTGAGAACCAGCTTCATGTGACAATACTCTAATTTTTTCATGACATATCTGCCTATCACCTCCTTTCTTTACCATGGCCATTATGATATTCTCTGTAGACATAAATGGAAGTTCTTCATTTATTCTCTTTTTTATGACTTTGGGATATACAACAAGTCCTTGAGTTATATTTGACAGAACTATCAGAGATGCATCAGCAGTTAAAAAGGCTTCGGAAAGAGTTATCCTCCTATTAGCAGAGTCATCCAAAGTTCTTTCCAACCACTGCACAGAATGAGTATTTGCAGCATTAGAAAATAGGGTCATCATATGTCTAGCTAAAGCACAGCACCTTTCAGATCTCATGGGGTTTCTCTTATAGGGCATTGCTGAACTTCCAATTTGACTAGATTCAAATGGTTCTTCTACTTCCTTAAAGTTAGCTAACAACCTGAGGTCACTGCACATTTTATGAATTGAAGAACCTAGTGAAGCAAGTGTTGCCACTAACTCTAAATCAACTTTTCTAGAGTAAGTTTGACCAGTAACTGGATATATTTTTTTGAACCCAAATAGTTCTGCCACCCTCTGATCCAAGTTTCTTACTTTACTACTTTCATTAAGTAACTGCATGAAAGAAGCTTGTGTACCTGTAGTTCCTTTAACTCCTCTAAATCTCAAATCATCCTTAACTCTAGACATAGCCTTTTCATCCATAAGTAAATCATATAACCAAAGTGTGGCCCTCTTACCAACTGTAGTTAATTGAGCTGGTTGCAGATGGGTATAACCTAAAGTAGGTAATGCCTTATACTGTTCAGAAAACCTAGCAAGATTCTGTATGACAACTGCAAGTCTTGGAAGCAATAAATCTAAGCCATCTCTAAGAAGAATTAGGTCAGTATTATCTCCTACAAAGCAAGAAGTTGCTCCTAAATGAATAATAGGAGCTGCAAGAGGGCACTGCTTGGCAAAAACATGAACATGGGCCATCACATCATGACGGGTTAATTTTTCTTCAGCCATTGCTTCTTCAAAATTGATATTATCGACATTCTTTTGCATTTCTAGTATTTGTTCATCTGTTATTTTCAATCCCAAATCTTTTTCTGCTTTAGCCAAGTTTATCCATAATTTTCTCCACGTAGAAAATTTCTTTTGATCGCTAAAGTTATATTGCATTTCTTTGCTGACATATCGAGTGCTTAAAGGAGATCTGTAGCTATTGTAAGGACTGTTGACACCAGTCAGATCCATTTTTTATTGTAGAAAATTCGCACGATTTAAACTTAACTTTGGAATTAGCCACTACTTGTAAATTTGCAAATTAAACTAATTATGTGGAGTAATATGTACAGAAGATAACCTTAAAAAATTCCCGGTATTCAATATATTAAAAAAAATTTCAAATGAAAAATACGCCTTATTTATCACTCTGGTTTATAAATATATGAGATAGCTTATGTGAACTTTGACCTCTGAAACTTATGTAGATAACTGTTGTGTGATTATTTTATTCTTGTGAAACACTTTGTTAAAAATAAAAATTAAAAGTTGACGTTATAAAAAAATATTACAGATAGAGATAAGCATAGAGATTAGAGTAGGGTCATATATCGATCACTATGATTTTTCACCGGTGATTGACAAATCACTGGAACAGCCGGTTATCAAATTTTAGCTTAACTGGTTATTCCAGTGATCCAAAATATATCGCGTTTTGCCGATATGCTGTAACTGAAAATTATGATATCGAATATCTTTTTCAGTGTTACCGCCGCGCCAGTCACCCTTTATTTTTCACGGCTTCGGCTCTTGTCGGAAGTTTATTGATGAGCTAATAAATAAGTAATACTTTTGATTTAATATGATTGCGGCTTTTATAAACAATAAACATTATTAGGTAATTTTCTCTAAGAAGGGCATTAAGATGATCGTTCTTTTTACGCTATTTACTTTTAATGTGTCTTAAATATTTTTTTGTTACTTTGTATTTTTGTTTTATTTTATTTTGTTTTTTATATAAATTTCTATTTTCCTATTTATATTTTTTATTTATAAAATATACACTATTTCTAGTTTTGCAGCTTATTTAGATATTAGATTAAATTAAAATAAAACTCTTTAATCAAATAATTTATAAATATGATAAGAATCACTTTAATAAAAAAGTTATCATGCCTGCATTAAATAAAACTATTGATACTCCAAAGTAAAAAACGAATCACTTTCATCGTTTTCGATTCACCGACACATCTTCCAAAAATAATATTATCATAGACATTTCCAGTGACTAAAATCACTGTTTAAAATCATAGTGATTTATAAATCACTTTCACGATTTCACCGGTTACTACAAAATCACTGTATCGCCCAACTCTAATTGAGATAATACAAAATTACAGTAGGCATGCCTGTAAGTGTCAGTGTCCACCGAATGAAAAGAGAAAGAGAATCGAATTTGTATTTCTTTCTCTCGATTTAGGTGATAATAACATTGGTAAGTTAACAAAAATCTTGAAAACATTTTTTGCTTCAATTTATTTTTTAGAGGTTAGATCATGGACATTTAGCACGCTATAGATACAAGATTACAAGGGATAACAAAATCGGAATCTGTATGAGATAAAATTAAATAGAAAAATAAAAATAATGATGAAGTAAATACAACAGGTTGGTACTTTTTTTTCAGTACATTTTCAGTAGCTATTCTCTTACGTATGATTATAACAATTATTGAATTTTTTAGACTCTTCAAGCAAACTATGATCCTATAAATACGAAATTGTTAATTGCTTAGTACAAAAAAAAGAGTAGAACAATTTCGAAATCCAAAGTCTCTTTGTGAAGAAATTGCTCTGATGTTCCACAAAATGACCTCTCAGTATATAACTGTAGATGAGTTAGATAGAAAATTCAGAAATATCGAACACCATTATAAAACTATTACGGGCAACAATAAAAACAAAACTGGACATGGAAGAATCATGGGAGTATTTCGATATTGTCAATGACCTTTTTTCGGAGAGGACAAAACCACTATTTCCATCTTTCAAACTTTTTGAACTGAGGTTAATTTTATTTTGCCATAAGCATGTACATTTAATATTAATGCATCTACATCTAAAACACGTCGCGGCATTTTCGTAGTCTATTAGGTATACATACACTACTTGAAATTACAACCAGCACTATACGATTTTAATGTAGGTACCCACTACAATGATAACTCAAGATTACTTATTACTTTTCTAGTAATCTAATTGTGTAATTGGTTTGGTCTAGTAATTGTAAAAACACAAAAATGTGTCAAGAAGCCAAATTAGAGCTTAATAGCTTAGTTAATTAGTGAAATTTGTTTGGATTGTAGAAGTGAATATAGAGCACATAAACCTGCTATTATATATATTTATTAATTAATAAATGATTTTAACAAGCAATAATTATATATGTAATATTAATAAGGGAAAAATTCTCATATGTTGTTTTAATATCTACCATTTTATATAGTATAGGACAATGACAATTGACAACTGTACCTACATTAATATTACGACTATTGTTGTGATTGGATGTGACCTGGGAGGAAATATTGATAAAAAAAATAAAAATTGAAAATTTCACTTTTTTAATTAAGTCGATCATCACATGTAACAGATATTTAATGTATTGTTGAGAATGAAAATTATACATTGTTTAATGACGATAATAGAAGAAATCTTGATTTTTTGTGAACAATTCAAATGAGAAAATGGTAATAAAACATTCCTACAGATTATTAATTACTACAAAAGTAGTTCACCATGATTGATTTTGATTTGATGTGATTATTTCATAGACCCCATAATAATACTGAAATGCAGGTGGGTATAGATCTTTACGAGGTCCTTGTCTTTGTGGAGTTATAATAGTTTTAATGATGATGCTTGACAAGAAAGGCGAAGTAATAAATAAGTAAATTTAGAGTTTTAAAATAGTTTTATTGAAAATTAACAAAAATTAATAAACACAAAGATAACAAATCACCTATTAATCATTATAAACTAAGGTGCATTAATGTCTTAAAAAGAATCAGGGATCCAGAAATGATGTTTGCGGCTTTTTCTAGAACTAAAATCATTAATTAAATTATAATAATCTAATGAATAACCTACGACATTTTCAATTGAAATAATAGCAAGAGCTGAAAGCCGATCTGGTTTCATAGTATTCGGCAGATGTTTTAATCATTTTTTAACTACAATAAACTAGTAATATAATAATAGTATTTATTTAGCCAAAAAATTGTTAGTACAAACGGATTCAATTTTACATAGTTAAAAGTGGTTCTAGACATACTCATAATGATAACAATAAATGTAAATAAGTGTTTACAATACCTTAAACTTTAACGTACACATTTCTAAGTATTTTTTTAAATACTCTCAAACTTGTTGCTTTCTTAGCTTGGAGTGGCAAGTTATTGTACCTTTTTAAGCCTTCTACAAAGAGAGATTTTTGCATTACAGCTGTATAAAATTTATCAACAAAGTAATTATCCTTACTTCTCAGATTGTATTTATCTTATCAGCTCTTTTTATTAAAAATTTAGACAGATACATAGGTAGTAGGTTGTTTTTTATTTTGTATATAAACGTTAGACAGGCTTCCTCTATTGTTTGAGTGACGTTTAAAAATTTTAGTCTTTGCAACATTTCTTTAACACTTGTATATCTATTACACCTTAAGAGAATTCTCATAACTTTATTCTGTAAGATCTGCAACCTATTTATATCTTCTTTAGAACATGAGAATAACAATGACGCGCGATATGTAAAGTGTGGGTAAATAATAGTATTATACACCGTTCTTTTTGCCCAAGTAGATAGTTTTGCAGATATTCTATGAAGGAAACCAATTTTCTTACCTAATTTCCTACAAGTGTAATCAATGTGTTGGCTTAAGTTTAAGTATGGATCAAGTTGTATCCCAAGATATTCAATATTATGTACAATTTCAATATTTTCGTTATCCATAATAATATTTAGATTTTTTTAACAACATAACTTTTTCAACTACCTATGATCATGCATTTCGTTTTGAATGAATTTAATTTTAACTTCTTTAGCTTAAGCCAGTTTGCCAAAACTTTTAATTCCCCATTTATGGTATTAACTAATGCTTGATTTGATGGTCAGAGCCAATTACTGATACTATCGTCTGCATATAATTTTACAAAGCTATTTGTTAAATATTCATTTACATCAATAATGTATAGCAAAAAGAGCAACGGGCCTAGTACACTCCCTTGGGGCACTCCATAAAATACTTTAACCTTTTTAGATATATTTCTGTCTATTTTTGTTTGTTGATAGCGACAACATAAATAATCATTTAACCACTGGAGAGCTAAACCCGTTATTCCATATGACTTACATTTTTTAATTAATTTTCCCCTATCAACCATTTCAAACGCTCTCTTGAGATCAACAAATACACTTATAATAGTATTACCCTCATCGATTTCTTTTTTCCACTTTGCTAGAACATACTGACTTGCAGTTTCACATGAGTGTCTGCTTCGAAACCCTGACTGACCCTCATATAATATCCCATTTATCTCTAAAAAACTATTAAGCTGTTCGTGTACTACTATTTCTAATTTCTCTACAATTGGTAATAAAGTAATATGCCGATATTTTTCAGGTTTTTTTTGAGTGGTTAACTTTTGGAATAGGTATCACCACACTACATTTCAGATCACTAGGAACTATACCCGTTTCTAATGACGTATTTACTAAATTAACAGAGGATAACCCACAACACCAAAAAGATACGTTTAACCGTGAGCACATTGTCAGCTGATGATTTTTTCTTTAGGCTTTTTACAATACGTTCCAGTTTATTTAATGAAATTTTAGAGAATCTATGTAGATTTGCTTGAGATGTACCATTTGCTTCTTCAAAGTATTCATCTGGTGGTTCAATACTGGAGACAATGTTCTGTATACTTAGAGGGTATACACTTCACTTTGTTAAATGATATGTTAATTCAAGATAGAAAATTCCATCATTTAATTTGCTAACTACCTTCCATTTTTGAGTACCGTAACAGATATTTCAGGATTTGTTGTTAAATCCCTCAAATCAATTAATCTTCTGTATATGCATAACATTTTAAATTATTAAATAGAAAAGATAGGGGTTGTCGGATAAGGCCATCACAAACTATTATAGATATTTGTATTTTATTTGAGAAAAAATTCGACAGGTTCTTGAAATTAGGTACTTATAATTTAATGCCCATTGATACAAATTTTTTTGAAGACCTTTATTCAACAAAATTAGGCGAATATAAATTGACAAAATCGCACAATTAAGCAAACCTGCAAAACAGTTGAAACATACCAAATATATTAAATTTTTTAAAACGAAACGAATGATCCACGGGGGCCCCCACTTATCGTTAAAAAAATATTTTGTCTTGTAAGCAGTTATTTTGTGTTATTGGTAATTGTTCTGAAAATAGACAATGTTTCCAGTGTTTGACATGTGCTTTTTCTGTTCTGTTTGAACTTATTCAATCTGGACTGTTTACTAACCTGTATATTGCATATAAATTTGTTCTTACCATACCTTGTACCCAAGTCACATGTGAACGAGTTTTTTCTAAACTTAAAATAGTCAAAAATCGACTTAAGTCATCTTACCTTATGTCCAATCTGCTTTTTATTAATGTTGAGAGGGATTTATTTTAGGATTTGTACAAAAATAAATAATAGATGAAGTAGATTTAACAAGTGATTTGCTTGCAAAGAAGCTGTTACTTTAGGGCTAGGAGAGTAAAATGATGAAATCATCTTAGTTAAGCTCCTTCTATTCTAGTATAACAACATTGTAAACTGTTAAATACACAGGATTAAAAAAGGTATTATTTTTCTAATCTCTAAAATCCGTTTGTCATTATTTTTAATACACAAATAATTTTGACATAATTCATAAGTACTTTTAGTAGAACTAGTGAACCCTCCAAATAACGGTATGTCTGTAAGGCTAGAAATTCTTATAGCGATGAGTCATAGCATGTTAAGTACGGTAACCATCACCTGGCACGCCTCAGCCCTGCACGTCATCAACCCCTATATTTTTGAAAATGTAGATAAAATTTGAAAAAAAAATTGACAGGCGTTTTCAATGAGCACAAGTACCTAACAGGTGAACCAAAAGGTGTGTAATATATAAATTAAAATAAACTTTATTCTGTAATGTTGAAATTTATATATTTGTTTGTCTAAGTGATTTAAAGTAAGTAGGTACAATGACAGGCGGTTCTGGCATTGCTTAAACAATAGTTGGTCAATGGCAATGTAATCGGTATTACGTGACTGCCATCTAGCGTTATAACTTGTCAAACATGGAAAATTTGATCCCGTACTGATGCGCCCTCGTTGAAGAATGTGGAAATTAAGATGAACTACATGAAACTGCAACAGGTTTCTTCTTTACACAAAAGTTTTCTTTTCTGCTATTTTAACTCCATTCCCAGACAATAACGCAAACGATTGTTCAGTTTAAGAGCAGGGTTGGATTTGCCCAATATATTTGGTGTCAACTTTTTAAGTTTTCGGTCGAACAAAATTTGTCACTGTCAATTATTACCCGGGTCTGAATGCGGAATAGTTCGCTGCATATGAATTTTCACTCATACACGGAACCTAAGAGAACCATATTAGTAAAATATTTTAAAAATTATATAATTTCTCATTCCCTTCAAAGGTGGACAAAAATGATAACCTTTCTTATTTCTTTTTCTTGAGTCTAATTCCTACATCGAATTCCTTCTCGAAATCAGTTTGCCAAAATTTTTATAATTTCACATTTATACGGGGAGATTCAAAAATATACATTGAAATATATGTGTGAAGGTTGCTTATAATTGATTATTTATTTATTTTATTAATATACAGGATCACCTCCATTACAACAAATTTTGTATTCATTTAATTAAAAATTAATCAATCAGCTTATATACTAAATTAAGATAAAATTTAACAAATAAAATCACTAATATTAAAATAAAAATTTCACAACTTAAAGTATCTATGATTCTATCTATGATTTTGTTATTAATGATTTTCAATAGGCGAATGTATGCCATAATTTGTATGGCGAAAAGAAATATAGAATAAATTTGATTGTCTTAAATTTCTGACAGGAACATTCAAACTAATACCTTGGAGAAGTTCGGGGCAAGAAATTAAACCTTTTATTATATATTTATATAACAAACACTAACTCGCATTTTTCCCGTCTTGTACTCAATAAGTAATTTCTTCAGCGTATTTAAAATAATTGTGTAATCATGATTGCTAATGCGAAGGTTCAACTTATATGCACAGTATCTTAGGAATTTGTTCTGAATTCTTTCCAAAGTAGTAGAATGAATTTGATACTGAGGAGACCACACAATAGATGCATAATCTACTAACATACACTACTAAAGCATAAAAAACTGTTCTTAAAGCCCAAACAGATAATCTCAAACAGTTCCGAAGAATGAAGCATAGACATTTTGAGGATTTTACTGATATATTATGTATATGTTCAACAAAACGCAACTGTTCATCAAATGTGACTCCTAAATCCTTTATTGTTATTACATATGATAATGATAGTTGATTATCATTAATTGTGTATGAACTAACATACTTTTTGGCACCTCTATAAAAACTAATATAACAACATTTAAATGCAAACTATTATTTTCACACCAAGCACTTAGACGGTCTAAGTCTTCTGATATATTGTTAACAAATATGTTAAATAACAAAGGTGAACAATTAGCTCCTTAAGGTACTCCTGATATTACATGAATAATATTTGATTTAAAACACTCAATTCTCACCTGCTGTGAGCGATCTATTAAAAAACTTCTAAGATCGATGACTGAAACCAAAATTACTCAATTTTCTCAACTGGATATCGTGGTCTACTCTACCAAATGCTTTGGAGATTATAAGACTTTATTGAAAATCTCCTCTACTGACAATGAATCGCTAAGAAATCGTCGCAACGCAAATAATGCGAATGCGGCAAGGTTATTTTATAGGTTCTCGCGACGAAGGGATTAAATTGACGGAAAGCACCGATTTTGAACGAATGCATTATTCAGATTCAGATAGGCAGGCGGGATTGGGGTATTAAGATTAAGGAAGGTATTATTAAATTATTATTTGTTTGTTTTAGTAAGATGATGCTGATTAGAGGTGACGTGGGAGTTGCAGCGCCGTATTTTATTTTTTATTCTTAAATAAATTTTATATTATACTCTATAGGGTATACAAACAATGCGCCCAGGGGCAAAAAAATCGGTGGTTTGGAATCACTTTAAAAAACGACGACAAAGGTGCAACTTGTAATATTTGTAAAAAAAAATTAAATGTGTACAACGAACCTAAAACAGCATTTACAAATAATACATCCCCTTCAGCTTCTGGAAAATGAACCTGTAGCATTTGAAATTGCTACCTGTTAATTTTGTTTTTTATATATAGTAAATTTTTCATTTATTGGGCATTGTAGCATTTGAAATTGCTACCTGTTAATTTTGTTTTTTATATATAATAGTTTTTTATTTATTGGGCATTGTACTTACAGAGAACATTCAGTTTTGATATCAAATTTCTGAATAAAACATCTATTTCACTATTTCAAAACAAACTTACTAGTAAATTCACAAGTTCCAACACTAGGTAATACTCTTGCTTCTGACATTCTAAGGGCTGTTGAAAGTAATGTAATCAAGCTGCAGGAACCTTATGATTTCCGGCTGGATTTCTGGATTTCTGAAATTTAAGATAGTGAAGTCAATAAAAACATCCATTCACATGTGAGCAAGCGACATACCTTTGTGTTCTCTAGTATGATGAATTCTAGGCTATTGAAGGTTGTCCCAGGATTTTGTTGATTCTGAATGAGATCTCTAGGTATTTACTGGGTTTTTTCTCTATTTTTCATAATATAATCTTAGAGGTTATATTTACTTTCTAGACGTCGATGTCATTATGGGTGTGTCACTGTTTTTCTTTCATAGAACTTCTGTCATCGGTCTCAAGTCGGTTAGCCGTTAATGTTTCGTGCCATAGTAGAAAAGAAAGAAGAAGAATGGTCTTTTAGATTACATTCGATGAAATTCATTCTGTCAATCAATAGCATTTATGGTTCTGACCAATGAGAGGCTAGGAATTCAAAACTGGCGCTGATTTAATACAGGATGTGCAGTTTTTTCTGGCAACTGTTAGAAATAGAGGATGTACCTGTCCTCGTGGTGGTGAAAAGAGAGTTCTTTTTCGGTGCGGCCATGATGAGGTGCGCTTGTCTCGTGTTTGGGATTCTTTTTCGGTATTGAACCGAAATTAACCCTTAGGGGGGAATTTACGAAGTGCCGTTTGGGCCGAGATCAAGTCGCACCCATCGTTAGTGGTTTTTTTTGGAGCCTTGTATGGGGATTTGTGCCAAACACCGGTAAGCTGCCATGCGGTGGGAACACCGCCATTTTGTCCTGATGTCCTGTTAGTCCGTTTTAGTCCTGTTTGCTGTTTTGGATATCTTCTAGTTTTACCTCCCTTCTCAGAAGGGTGTTAGGGTACAGCTTAGCCCTCATCATCAGACTTCTGGCAATCGTCAGACAACCACCGATTGAGGACTAGTAGTAGCCGGTAGAGGCTAGAGACCTGCTGAGCTACATAATCGACCCCTGGCTGACCTGGAAGGTTAAGCCTTTCTTCTTACCTTCTCTTCGTTTTGCTGTCTGTTTCCTGTCTTCGTTTTCGTGTCTTCAACTACATTAAGTGGACCTTGGATAGAGGCTACATATGTGGACCATTGGACTTTAATACCAGGTTTTTTTACACCTTCAGTGTTCTCTTACCTTTTTGAGATTTATTTATAACTAATTTATCATATTAGTACTTATCATACCATCATTTTATATAGTAACTAATTATTGATATCGTATATTATACCACCGTGGTAATTTTATAAACTATAATCTAAAGAACTTTTGTGAAGTTCTCACATAGTACTATGTGACAGCAGATTCAGTCACAGGTTTATTTCTTACCATTATACCCCATTCTGGTAACTTTGAGCGGTATAACACCAGGTATGAAAATGTATGTATTTCGCTATAATACATTAGTTAATATTGTTATATATGTTATTTAATTTATGTAATTATTACTTTATGATACCCTGGTCTACAACATATTTTGCCTTGTCCACTTAGGTGTTCTAATTATATTCTTATATGTGATATGTTTTTTTATTCTCCTATTTGCCCAACCCGAATATCTAAGAAAATTTAATTATATATCATTTTAGGTAGTTTGTTGAAGATAAATATTTGGTTTTCTCAATTATCCAAATATAGTATAACTATATCTAAATTGAGTGGCGCCTTATGAATTTGAATTTTCAATCTTAGAGCCGTAAATAATTCGAACTCACTTATCTGTTCTCCGGCGAACAGCTGCCGTCAGCACATTGTGTTCTATTTTTTTATGTAATGAACATAATAAAGTAGGTCACAAACCACCAACGGAAGAAAATACTGGTGCTGGTGAAAATACATTTAGTTCAACTAGTAATAGTCTCCAAGTTCATAATATTTTGTGTTTCAAGACAAACTCTGTGCACAGGTTTTATCCAAAAAAAGTATGTCGGGGGCTCATACAAGTGAAAATATTTCAGACACATTAATAGTACTTTTAACGGAATGGAGTGTAAGTGATAAAATTGTGACGGTGGTGTCAGACAATTGCGTGAATATTAAAAAAGCCATTTCCGAAAATCTGCAAAAACATTATTAGCCGTGTGTGGCATATACGCTTAATTTAAGTGTTACTGAGGCCATTTCTAACAATGAAAAGTTAGGTGCCATTTTAAAAAAATGTAGAGCGCTAGTTGGACATTTTAAACACAGTGTCGTTGCAACTGAAAAACTAAAATCCACACAACAACAGATAAATCTGCCTGAATTAAAAGATAAACAGGATGTGGTGGAATTCTTGTTTTATAATATTGGAAAGATTGGTTCAACTAAAAGACCCAATAAGTGTAGTTTTAACCAATTTACCTAAGTGTCCCGAATTTTTAGATGCTGAGAAATGAGGAAGGCGACTTTTCTTGACCCACGATTTAAAAAAATTGGTTTTGGCGCGGAGGAAAATGCAGCTAACGCACAAAAATGGATAACTGAAGAACTTAGTTTGATGACTGCCAAGCATCAAGATAAGATAGAAAATCAAGAAGATATTTCTGAACCTTAAAATCTCAACATTAATTTAGATGATATCTGGTCCCATTTTCTACTAAAAAACATTCAAACTCCTGCTTCGGACTTTCGCGTTTTGGTGAATGTTTCACAACTGACCCCTTCTCTTTGATAATGTTGCATTTTCACAGACCTCTCTCAGTATTTTATTTGTGCTCTACGTTACCAACATATGAATATGAGGGATCAAAGTGAAAATACCAAAAAATACTAAAATTAACGAAAATATTACAATTATACTAAACCCATGTGTGGCAGAGCCCAAAATATACCAATTTAGTACCGAAAATACCAGAAACGGTCACACTGGTTGCCAATCACAAATCAACAATGTACCCGCAATTTTGACGCAGAATTTTACCCACATGGACATTTAAAATACCAGCATTGTACCCACTTAAAATTTTAAAGTGTTTCACTCACAGGCGTTTTTGGATAGAATGTTTCCTGGAAGTTGGATTGGAAGAAGGGGCTCTAAAGAGTGGTCAGCCAGACTTCTAGATTTAACCTCACATAACTTTTTCCTGTGAGGTCACTTGAAAAACGAAATCTATGCAACCTAACCAGAATTTCTGGAAGATTTACGACGTAGAATTATTGAAGAATTCCGTCGAATAACGCCGAAAATGCTACAAAATGTACGTGAGGTCTCATTTTGAACAGAACTTGTACTATTGTATGGAAATGGGTGGTAGACAGTTTAAACATTTAGTTCATTGGCTATCATAATTATTGCGACAGATATTGTTTTTATTGATTGAGTAAATAAAAAGTTATTTCCCAACGTCAAGTTTCATATTTCGAAAAAGTATTTAAAGAATTAATTTATTTTGTTGGTTGATATTAAGAAGGAAAATATCTTTCAAATGAGGTCACAGCTCCGAGGGTTAGAATGTATTTCGGGTTAATTTCATCGCGAACGATGTCCCCCTCGAAAATGTAGTTGAAGTGCCCGAGTGTTTTTATATAATTCGGTTCCGCCGACCTTCAGAGCCGCTGTTTCGTTTTTAATGGCCCACTCTGTATAGAAACTATATGAAAACATATATCAACACACAAAAGTCAAAACATAAAAAGAATTCCTAAATAAAACGTACAAAAATAATCTCCAGGAACCTATTACTGACAACTCTATGTTTTTTCTCCAAATGTACTTATTTTTATTTTATTCCTATGATCAGTCTCAGTTAAATTCAATGAATTAAAAACTCTTTCTGCTGAGGCATTTGCAAACGAAACTAAGTTCAATTCAGTCCACAGAGTCACAGTATTTAAAATAAGAAAATAAGATGTCTGTAGCCGTAACTTATTTAATTAGTGGTTGTGGCCTTATTTCAACAAAACATCACAACAGTAAATAATTGAAATGAGATGAAGATGGAAGGAAATACTGGAATTTTACCCGCAAAATTAAAATACACACAAAGTGGGAAAATACCCGGAATTCGGGTAATTACCCGCAGATAGGCAACACTGGAACATAATCACACTGACAAAGTCAAGATGGGCGTTAAAATAACAAACCCAACAAACTGAAGAGTCTTGAATCTTATATAAAGTAATAATTTGTGTAGAAAACAATCCTGTTTTTTGCACTGGTCCAAGGTCAAAATTCCGAATAAATATTTTTTTTCCAGTGTCATCTATCGACGGTATCGACTCTTAAAATTTCATCACCACCTAATAGCTGGTAGTTTTATTACAATGAGTTATGACTAACGGATATTGTTCCGAAAAACAATGATCTACGACGTGACTGGGAGACCAGAGTACTAACGCCATCTACATGTCGTCTCACATCGGATCCAATCGAAATCCAATAAATTTGTCCTTATGCAATGATGATATTATTTTATCGCGAATTATTTGTTTATTAACAAAGAGTCATGATTATTTTTGTTAGTTTGTTAAGATTCTAACATTCTAAAACATAAAACAGAAAATTTAAAATAACAAATTATTACTAGAGGTATTTAAGTTTATAAAATGTTGTTTTTATTTTAAATTAAGATGCATTTGATTTTATTTTTTAAAATAAAAACAAATAATTCCTAATAGTATGTTAATAATTATTTTGATATATTTGTAAGTCATATACCTATTATTAAATAATTTGATCATCAAAATCAATAGAAGAAAAGAATTGTGTATTATTTTTTAGTTGTTCAGGAGGCAGTAGCTACTGGAGATCTAGAACTACTTTAAATTGTTCTGGAAAGTAGAGATTTTCAAAGGTATACAAGCTAGTCGAATGGCAGTTATTCCAGAGTTATTGCAAAGGTTGAAAGAAGCGCCAGATTTTCATGTAGAAATTCAGTGGGAATTTACAAGCTGGGGTAAATATAGTTTTACAATGTTGTGTCAATGTTTTATAAAGTTTTTTTATCAGTCAATTTAATTAAATGGTTAAATGAGTCATTTACAGTACATAATTAAAAAAATCTTAGGAATAATTACTCACAAATAAGTAGGTATTATCTATTTATCTTTTAAAAATTGATTTTTAAAAAATATTTATTGTTGACCATATCTTTTCTGACATTCAGGCAATTAAATACAAGTTAAAATTATTAAAAAACATGACTAATATTAATTTTATTACAAAAGAATTATTCATAAAAAAGAGAAAAAAAATTTATTGCAAATTTAAACATTTAAAACAGTTGTCAAAGGTTTTACTTTTGTACCTTGATCATTGTCTTATTTGGTGACAGTAAAAATTTTTAGTTTAAAGAATTACACATTTAAAAGGTTTGCTATTTTCATCCACAAAATTTCAGTTCCGCTGGTGTACAGGATGTGTCCAAGTGATACTTACAAAGTTTAGAAGCAGGGATCAAGTGTTAGAATAGACACAACTCTTATAGGATTTGATCATACCAGTTGGCAGAGAGGAAATAGAAGTTATGTTTTTCAAGGACACAGTGAGTACTAAAGTAGTATTTTTTATGAAAATAATAATTTTTAAAAAAAATGGATGAATGTGGACACATTTTATTAAATATATTTTTAACTTATATAGTTGAAGTCAGATATATTTTTTTATTTTCATAATTATATATTAGTATTATTAATATATCTATATTATATGTATATTCTGATATCGATTTAATTTTTTAATGGTAAATTTCCATGTAATATCCATCCAAGCCAAGTTCTGGATACTGTTGTACCATTCCAAGATTGATAGGCTATTTCTCGTCCCACTATGAGAGACCAATTGTCTTGTCCTATCAATATATTTGGTTTAGCATTATGCAAATTCTCAATTTCAATATTTTTTAAGAAATCATAATCATTTTTCATTATTTGCATGTCAATTGTCTGGACTGGCAGTTTCAAATTATTGATTGATCTGGCATTCTCAATGAAAAATATTTTGACAGTATGTTTTCCTTTTATTTTCAATGAAACTCTTCTCGACTCCTTTTCTGTTTTGGTAGTATCATTTGTCCATTTCATTACTAATAGATCTATATTTCCTCTACACCCTAAAGCATTTGATATCGATTCTTCTATAATAGTGATTGTGGAACGTTCATCACATAAGGCATATGTTTCTATTTTTCTTCCGGGGCCTTCCAAAATAACCAAAACTATCTTTAATATTGCAATATTTCTGTTTTCTAGATTCTGGCTAGTATGGCATACAGCTTCATTAATTTGATCGCTAGCAGCAACAGAAGTCATTGCAACAGGTTCTAAATTGTGAAGAAGTTTATGATGGTATCTTGTACATTTGCTTACGTTACAAGGTATCTCTTGCATTTATTAGTCTGTTGACGTGGAGTTAGACAAGAAAAACATAAATTTTTTCCAACAACAAGTTTCCAACGGTTTTCAGTGTTTATTTTCTTGAATTCTTGTCATGCCGCAAGTTAATGTAGATCTTTTGCAGAGAAAACATGCAGTATCGGTAGTTTTCATTTTAAATACATGTTTTTGTCTTTTTTTCCGTCTTTTAACAAATGAATGAACAAACCCAAACTCTTCAGTGAATTCTACCAGCTAACTAGCAAAATATTTGATAGAAATGGTTTTCTTATTGATTTTTTGAGTATTTTCCCCATTGAAATGTCATTACAAATTGATCGGTAGTTTTTCAACTAAATCTCTAATAATTTGGAGATTTATGAGATATTCACAGCAATCGAGGCTTTTTAAAACTATTGTAGAATTTCGAATACAATTAGATAATTCAATGAGATTCTCCATATTTTCCTCTTTGATTGGTTTTGTGTATCTCATTTAAATAAAAACCTTATCTAAAATATCTTTAGTTTTTCCAAACCTTTTCTTCAATAATTCTAAAATACGATCAATTGCATCTTGAAAATTCAACAAAGCTTCTACAGTTTCTCTCGCTTTTCTTTTCAAACACTTTTGTAGTCTGCTAATGTTTTTACGGTTGCTAAATTTTCTTGAAATTTTGTATTGTTTATCCACTTCGTGTTTCGTTATATCTATATTTTCCACCTAATCTTTGATAAATTTAGTGTTGGATATTTCTGTGCCAATATCTGAATCACCACTTTCATCAAGTTCAATATTTTTGAGTTCCATTTCTAGTTTTATTTATCCACTTCGTGTTTCGTTATATCTATATTTTCCACCTAATCCTTGATAAATTTAGTGTTGGATATTTCTGTGCCAATATCTGAATCACCACTTTCATCAAGTTCAATCTTTTTGAGTTCTATTTCTAGTTTTATTTAATTTTGTTTCCTTTCTAATTTTTGTCTTTCAAATTCAGCTTCTCTTTCTCTGATTTCATGTAGCTCTTTCATTTCTTGAAGTTCAGTTTTCAATTTTAGTTTTCGCATCTTACTATTTGTTTTACTAGTTTTAGTCTTCTTGGTGCTACCACTACATTTACATTACATTATTTAAACAAGTGTCAGAAATTGACAGCAGTGTCAATTTCTTCTTTTAAATATTGTAATAATAACACTCTCGCTCAATATTAAAAATACTTGATTTTATGATAATCTTATAGCACTTTGATTGTCATTGTAAATATCCATAGGAATATTTTTACATAGAAAATCACAACTTTTGTTAGTACTAAAGACTTCAGAACATAAATATTTCAAATACATTGACTCTTTTTTTGCCTCAGATATACTTACCGATATATTCTGCTTTAGTTAAACTTAATGCTAAGGTTTTTTGTTTTTGTTCCAAGATATAGGTCCATTAGCTAATGAAAATATGAATCCATAAAATGATTTAGCATCAGAAATATCATTGGCCCAACAAATTAAATTGAATCAACAAAGCCTGTCACAGGAGAATTCGATTTTTTGTACTTTATTCCCATATCTTATCTTTTGTACCTTTTAAATACTTAAGTACATGCTTGGCATGTATATATATATATATATATCTATATAGAACCAGACTGAAAATAAAGAAAATGTCACCATTTAGTCACCATTCCGCTGGGCTGGTCAACGGCGAGAGTTGTATACATACGTAAAACGGGTACGGTGAATCATTCCCTACCCAAATCCTTCCGGCCGATCAGCCTTACCTCATTCTTAATGAAAACTCTGGAAAGAAATATTGATAGACATATAAGAGAGGGGAATCTTAGGGAACATCCCTTCCACCAATATGCCTACCAAACAGGCAAATCTACGGATTTAGCTCTAAACAATCTAATAGGAAAGATCGGCCATTCCCTTAAACATAAGGAAATTGCGCTGGCAGCTTTTCTAGATATAGAAGGAGCGTTTAATAACGCCTTACCACAGTCACTCTATACATCAATTAGGGATAGAGGGATAGACAGTAAAATCTGTAACTGGATCAAAAACATGATTGAAAACAGATATATAATATCATCACTGCATGGAAAGTCGGTTAGGTTCAGGGCGGCGAAGGGGCGTACACAAGGCGGGGTACTTTCCTTCTTAATGTGGTCACTTCTAGTCGACTCTCTGCTGAGTGAGCTTTCCATGCAGGGAGTAGATTTTCAATGCTATGCGGATGATCTGGTTATAATAGTTAAAGGGAAATTTGAAGCGACGATCTCAAACGTCCTCCAAGAAGCCCTTAACACAGTATACAAATGGTGCGAGAGGGAACAGATGTCTGTAAACCCCCGGAAAACTGTAATTATTCCTTTTACAAAAAGGAAAAAACTAGATAAGCTTCAACAGCCTGTCCTATACGGAGAAAGCATTCCATTTGCGACGGAAGTGAAATACCTGGGTGTAGTTCTGGATAAAAGACTCACCTGGAACACCCACTTGGAAAAAACAATAAACAAAGCCAGGTTTTCTCTCTGGAATCTCAGAAGAGTATGTGGCAAATCTTGGGGAATGAACCTCAAACAGATTTACTGGATTTATCAAACAATGATAATATCTATGGTCACGTATGGTTCAGTAGTCTGGTGGACCAAAGGGTTACAACAAACAGCTAGAACAAAGCTTGCTGGCCTTTAGCAGCTGGCATGCCAGGCCATAGCTGGAGCTATGTCCAGCACACGGCAGCGATGGAACACCTCCTAAATCTTCCTCCCCTAGATATTCTCTTAGAGAGGGAGGCCAGGATAGTCTCCTACAGATTCCTGTCTCTGGAAAGGAAAATTAATAGAGAGCAACTCGGGGACCACTCCGGGATACTGAGTGAAACAAAAAACCACCAAATTCTCGGGATGGTTCCTGACTTGCTAGCCACAAAAATACACGTAGAAAAGTCGTTCAAAGTCCTCTTTCCGAAGAGAGACGAATGGATGAGGGGACAAATCCTCTTCCCAGAGACTGAATACGTAATGTACACAGATGGCTCAAGAACCCCAGATGGAGTTGGGGCCGGTGTTTTCAGCAGGAAACCAAAGATTGAAATATCTACCAGTCTTGGCAGGTATGCTTCAATCTTTCAGGCTGAAGTATTCGCTATCGAATTGTGTGCAAGAGAGTTGACCAACAGACCTCTAGCAAACAAAAACATAAATATAATATCAGACAGCCAGGCTGCTTTAAAAGCACTGAGCTCCAACAAGATAAATTATAAACTTGTATGGAATTGCATCGAATCCTTAGAGTACCTTGGTGCGAACAACAGGGTGACCCTACTGTGGGTACCTGGGCACCAGGGGGTAGAAGGAAAAGAAAAAGCCGACAACCTTGCAAATCAGGGGGCCGAATCTGCGTTCACTGGACCAGAACCGGTTTTTGGAGTCACCACAAGTGCCGCCAAAATAATTATTTCGGACTGGGCGGAGAGGAAAATACTCACGTACTGGTCCGACATACCAGGGCTAACCCACTCGAAGGCGTTCTTACCGTTACAACCCTCGAGAAACACAACTTAGCAGATCCTAGAATGGAGCAGAAATGACCTGCGTATTCTAACAGGACTGCTTACGGGACACTGTCGTCTAAGATACCACCTCAGAAAGATAGATCTGAACCAACAAACGGACTGTCGATTCTGCTGCGTGGAAGACGAAACTGCTGAACATATACTATGTTCATGCCCCGGCCTGGGAAGAATAAGGTTCAACATATTTGGTTACACTAACCTAGAACCTACCGATTTTTAAAAAATCTCACCCTATACAACCATGAACTTCGTAAGAAGGGCTGGATTGTGCGGTGAACTGTAGCCTTTAGGGGTGAGCCACAATAGACCTACTAAGGGTCGCGGTGGAGGGGCGACCACGCCCCACTCATATGAAACCTAACCTAACCTAGAAACAACTTCCATTTTATCAAAAAAATTAACTTTAATGGAATTTAAAAGTTCTATATCGAAAGTTTCATGAATATCTAATTTAACAGGGTTTTCATTTATGTTAGTAATTGTGGTAATAGCAAAGTTATTAAAAATGTTTACTAGTGCTTTAGGCATTTCGAGTCCTTTGCCAAAGTTTTGATAATTAAGTATTCCTAATCCGTTTCTGTATTTAACGGGTAATTTGATAATTTTTATACAACGACCTGGTATAATGACAGAATAATTTTGTAATTTATTTTCCGATATATCTGTATCTAAAATTAAAGGAATAATGGTTTTTGGGGAACAATTTGATTTTTATTTACGTTAATACTTGCGTTTAATTGTTTTAACAAATCAACACTTATAATTCCGTCGTATTTGTTACTAAACTTAAAAAGATAAAATTTATGAAAACCTTGCATATTAAAAATTCCAAATAAAGGAATGTTGGCTACTTTATCGTGAAATGAAATATTATGCGCTGTCTGAATATTAAATTTCTCTGTGAAAATATAATTTTGATAAAACTTGTCAGCAAGATCAGGGTTGATAAGAGATTTTGAACTACCGGTGTCAATTAAGAATTTCGCGTTAAGCTCATGGATTTTATTGTATGGTAAATTTGATTTCAAAGCGTTAAGTGATATCATGTCTGGTTGATTTAATTCGAGTCCGTATGAAAATCCTGGCTAAGCTCGATTTAGTTCGTGGTATAGGTGTTTTCGTTGTAAAAATCTTGGTTGCATAATAGGTCTTTATCATTAACAGATGTTGAAGGAATATAATCGTCGTATGCGTATTGTGTTTCACTTGGGTCATAATAAAGTTCGTGGGAAATGTCTGTGTGTTGTAAATTCGGATTAATTTGATCATTATTTCATATTTCTTGATTATCGTTTAAATTATAAAGTTAATTAGATGTAAAGGTTTGTCTTGGTAGTATTCTGGTATTACCGGATGAAGTGTCCATGGGTTCAGGTTTAAAATTTTGGAAGGAATTATTTCGATTTGGTTGGGGTTGATTAAATAAACGTGGTTGTCCATGTTGATTTTGGAAAAATGGTGGTTTCTAAGAAGTAAAATTGTTATTGGGACGCCAGTTATTAGAGTTATTTATTGGAAAGTTCGGTTTAGAAATTTGATTACTTATAAATGATTGTCTTGGTTGTGAATTGTTTTGAAATATTGGGCGTGGCACTGAGTTTTGTTGAAAAAATGGGCGTGATATTTGTGGAAGTTGTTGATGAGAAATATTATTAAAATTTAGGACAAAAGTTGGTTGATCTTATAATTAGAATTTCTGATAGGTGTAATTCTTAAATTGGGTTTAAATGTTACATTGGAATTCAAGTTATTAGATCTATGAGTGGAATAAAGAAAGTTTTCTTCTTTTATAACTAAACTCATTGCTTTTTCCAAACTATCTGGTTCTCTAAGTCTAACGTTGGTTTGGATAGGCAAAGGTAAACCTCTAATAAATTTTTTTAAGGATAGGTTATCATAGTTTCTAAGTTGGATATTTCTTTTATTATCACTAAGTCTTAATGAATTTAATTTAGAGAAAATAAGACTTGGCATCTCATTCCAAAATTATATGGGGTTTCATTTTTAGAAGGCCTTAAATTTATGAGATCTTGGACCAAACAATCGATATTACGTTGATCTCCGAAACTTAAATCTAAAGCATTTTTAATATCTACCCAAGTTTTAAGTTCGGTTCTGGAGCCTATTAATATTTGTGCTCGCCCTGTAAGTTTACCGACTATTGCTTTAATTAAAAATGAATTTAATGTAATATCAGATTGGCTAGCAAATACAGATATTAAGCTTTCGCAACAAAAGGAGAGGCTGAAGTCACACTCACTCTTGGACGGCTTAACATCGTGAATACAGTATACGTCGCAGATATAAAAGACGAATTCATTCTTGTAGTGGACTTGATCAGCGAGTATGGGTTCTCATTTGACGGTGAACAAAGAACCATGAAATTTGAAGGAGAAGAATTTATCTTGACGACCCAGCTGAAAAAATAAAACCTGTTAAATTGCGAATTGTGAAGTCTGTAAAAATTCCAGGACTTTCCGAGAAGATAGTATGTGCCACATTGGAAGGTGACCCTAGGTGCCGCGTTGGAGTAGTTCAGCCATGCAGAGAATCCCCAAACCGTTTACTGATTCCACGAGCCTTAGTTAGGACAGAACAGACTATTCCTGTAAGAGTTGCTAACGTATACCCCGAGGGAATAACGCTTAAAGAAGGTGACATCATTGGAGCCTGTGAACCTGTGACTTCGATAATAAGATGCGAAGAGGAAAATTATCAGGATCGAAGGGAAGACTCCGACATCGTATTGGGAAGTCTAGAATCATCATTAGGACATTTATCGTTGGATGAATATAACGCTGCCAGGAAATTCATCAGATCCCAAATTGACATCTTTAATTCAACAACAGCAGAATGAACCAACTTGGTCAAACACAGGATTGATACTGGTCAAGCTCATACGATTCAACAACCACTAAGACGACTACTATTTGCAAAACAGCAAGAGGAGGAAAAGCTGGTTAACAAGATGATGGAAGATGGAGTGATTAAAGAATCAGTAAGCCCTTGGTCTGCGCCTGTTGTGTTGGTTTCTAAAAAGGACAGCTACACATTACCCAGAATTGACGACACTTTGACAACATTGACAGGTTCACGTTAGTTCTCAACACTGGACTCGAAGAGCGGATATTGGCAAGTGGGCATACATGAAGATGACAAAGAGAAGACTGCTTTCTTAACTGAAAATGGACTCTACCAGTTCAATGTAATGCCCTTTGGACTATGTAATGCCCCAGCAACATTAGAAAGGCTAATGGAACTAACACTACGTGGGCTTACGTGGAAAACTTGCCTGGTAAATTTCGACAACGTTTTGGTCATAGGCAACACTTTTGAGGAACATCGAGAAAATTTGCAAGAAATATTCAAAAGGTTCAGGAATGCCAACCTGAAGTTGAATCTTAAGAAATGTTCCTTGTTCCAGAAAAACGTGGATTTTCTGGGCCACACGGTATCACCAGCAGGCATCCAGACGAAAGAGAAGAAGATCAAGGCAATTCGAAACTGGCCAAGACCACAAGATAAACACGAAGTAAGGAGCTTCTTAGGCCTGTGTACCTACTATTGGCGTTTTGTGGAAGGATTTGCTGATATTGCTGCACCCCTGCACAAGTTGACAGAAGACCGAGCCAACTTTATCTGGTCTAACGATTGTGAAAGAGCATTCAAGAAACTGAAAGCTGCTCTATGTTCCAGTCCAAAGAGGCCTATTTATACTAGACACTGATGCAAGTAATAAAGGTCTTGGAGCTGTACTATTACAAGTGCAGGATAGTCAAGAGAAGGTGATAGAGTACTACTGCAAAATAATGAGCAAACCGGAAAGGAACTACTGCGTCACCAGGAAAGAAATACTAGCGATCATCAAAGCAGTAGACCACTTTTACAAATATCTTTAAGAAAAGGAGTTTCTTATAAGGACGGACCATGCAGCCTTGAAGTGGCTACTGAATATAAAGAACCCTGAAGGTCAGGTAGCAAGGTGGATCGAAAAGTTGAACCAGTACCACTTCAAGATCAAACACCGGTCAGGAAGATTACATAACAACGCAGATGCCTTGTCCAGAAGACCTTGTGCGAATAATTGCAAGCACTGTGTGCGGGTCGAACGTCACGAAGGAATTGCCAACATAAGACAAAAAAGACTGACAACTGAAGATGAATGGACAGCAGCCCATCTAATACAAGACCAAGAAAATGATCCCAACATTTTGGACTTTCTACGTTGGAAGGAAAGTGGAGCCGACAGACCCACTTGGAAGGACATCTCCGACCGGGCACCAACATTCAAAGCCATGAGGGCACAATGGGATTTCCTTACTGTTAAGAATGGATTGCTGAAACAAGTTTGGGAGTCGGCCAATATTAAGAAAACAATTTCCCAACTGGTCGTGCCCAAGACAAGGATTAATAAAGTTTTTGAGAAAATTCATGGAGGAAAATCAGGTGGTCATCTGGGAGTGAATAAAACTTTGGATAAAATAAGACAAAGGTTCTATTGGGTCCAGTGTCGTGACGACGTAGAGAATTGGTGTAGAAGATGCCTAGTTTGTGAAGCGAGCAAAGGTCCCAAAACAAGATCCAGAGGCAAAATTAAACAGTACAATGTTGGAGCCCCTTTTGAACGAATTGCCATCGACGTAGCTGGTCCATTTCCAATGACGAATGACGGCAACAGATACATATTGGTTGCTATGGATAACTTTAGTAAGTGGGTTAAAGCTTATGCCCTGCCAAACCAGGAAGCATCTACATTTGCAAGAGTCTTGGTGGACAACATGTTTTTACGATTCGGGTACCTATGAAGCTACATTCCGAACACGGAAGGAATTTCGAATCGAACTTATTCAAGAAAGTTTGCGAATTGATGTGAATCAAGAAAACCAGAACTACCCCACTACATCCACAGTCAGGCGGCATGGTTGAAAGGTTTAATCGGACTATGGAAGAACATCTGTCGAAATTGGAAGAAAACCATCAGAAAGACTGAGATCAACGTCTTTCATTATTCCTTATAGCCTACAGAGCAGCTGTTCATGATTCTACAAAGCTCACTCCAGCCAGCATAGTCTTCGGAAGGGAACTTCGTTTGCCCTGTGATTTGGTGTTCGGGTCACCAAGTGCCGCAGAGAAAGAAGCTCAAGATTATGCAGACGAGTAACAGGACAGCTTATTTAAAATCCATGAAACGGCCAGAAATAGATTGAGGTTGGCAAGTCATAAAATGAAGGCTCGCTATGACCTTAGAGCAAATTCGACGGGATTCAAGAAAGGAGATCGAGTATATCTGTATAATCCACAACGAAAGAAAGGTATGTCTCCCGAGTTGACACCATCTTGGGAAGGGCCATACAAGGTGATAAAAAGGATAAATAATGTGGTTTATAGAATCCAACGCAGTCCCAAAGCCAAGATGAAAGTCATCCACTTAGAAAGGTTAAAACCTTACAAGGTCACGCACGAGTTTGATCGGGACGATCAAATTTGAGAGAGGGATGATGTTACAAATCTGGTCCTGTCGGCAAACGAGGATTCGATTGCGTCTAGGGTCCGTATTAGACCGCTTTGCTTTGTCGGCTGCGGACGGGGTCTGGCAAGGTCGAGCAACCTCTCGAAGCCACGTCGAAGGGTGGAGAAACAGGTGGAATGATCTAGAATTGTGATATGGAGATATATAAAAGGGGAAGCGATCATAACAAGGGACAGTATCGGTTTTAAAAGTGTTTATAAATGATGTGGTTTATACCATCCAACGCAGTCCCAGAGCCAAGATGAAAGTCGCAAAGGGATTTACTCAAAAATTTGAAGTAGATTATTCAGAAACGTAGTTGAGCGAGTATGTAAAATATACATTATGTAAAGAATCCTCGAGATCTACATAGTTAACTCGATAATTATCTGTATGTATTCTTTGATGCGCTTTCAGATGTGAGCTTTTTGTATACATCTTCGTGCAATCTAAATATAAGTTGTAACGATTGGCGTGGTCAATCTTAACGATAGAGATTCTTCGTTTGGTATTAAAATACTTAAAGATTAAATAGTCTTCCAAAGTTTTCATTTGTTCGCAATAGACTTGCTGAAGGTCGTGGTCTATCTTCATCATAATAGCATCGTCATCTAAAAAGAATGTAACAATACTGGTAGCAAAAGGATTTACTCAAAAATTTGGAGTAGATTATTCAGAAACGTACTTCCCAGTTATTCGTTATAGTAATTTTAGACTTTTGCTAGCAATGACTGCTGAATTAAATCTTGAAACAGTACATTTAGATGTGTTTAGATGTGTGTCACCATTTAGAAAAGCAGTCTACACATCTAAGATTTAATTATATTCATTAAATATAAATATATATATATATATATATATATATATCTGCCTATGGGAGACTGAATGATGTATTTAGAGCAAAAATACCAATATGACTAAAACGGAAAGTTTTCAATTAGTGTTGACCTATAGTGCGGAAACCTTAACTCTAAGCCGATAGAAGAAGTAGAGGAAGACCGCCCACACGATGGACCAACATTAAAAGAATAGAAAGCAATTAGAGGCAGAGCGCTCAAAACAGGAGACAGTGAAAAATATTGTGGGAGGCCTATATCCAGTAGTGAATGCAAAGGGCTGAGTGATAATGATGATGACATATTGTTTAGGTATGAAAGTTGAAAAAGACAGATCTAAGCATAAATTGAAATTAAACCAAGAACAATATATAAATAACATTCTTCAAATATTTCAAATGACTGACTGCAAAATTGTTAGTACACCTTTAGAACAAAAGGCTAGATTTATATATGAAGGTAAATTTTATGATTTTCCTTATCAGCAGGTAATTGGATCAATAATGTATCTAGCAGTTTGTTTTCTGTTTCATACCTGCGCCGATTTAACATTAACCATTCTAAAGAACACTGGCTAGCTGCCAAGCGTGTACTTAAGTATTTAAAAGGTACAAAAGATATGGGAATAAAGTACAAAAAATCGAATTCTCCTGTGACAGGCTTTGTTGATTCAATTCAATTTGTTGTACCAATGATATTATTGATGCTAAATCATGTTATGGATTCATATTTTCATTAGCTAATGGACCTTGAGCTTCTTTCTCTGCGGCACTTGGTGACCCGAACACCAAATCACAGGGCAAACGAAGTTCCCTTCCGAAGACTATGCTGGCTGGAGTGAGCTTTGTAGAATCATGAACAGCTGCTCTGTAGGCTATAAGGAATAATGAAAGACGTTGATCTCAGTCTTTCTGATGGTTATCTTCCACTTTCGACAGATGTTCTTCCTTAGTCCGATTAAACCTTTCAACCATGCCGTCTGACTGTGGATGTAGTGGGGTAGTCCTGGTTTTGTTGATTCCCATCAATTCGACAATTAAGTTAACTTAAGATCTTGTTATTTAATCCACTTTTTCTTTTTTTTGAAGTCAATATAAATTTCAGTAAAAATTCGCTAATAAACAATTGGCGATTGGTTAAAATTCAACGAGTACACCGATTCTTCGTTAATACCATAGCAATTCCACTTGCGTCGATGCGCAATCATGTCATCGTAAAAGGCTACCATTTATACACTTTCGTTTTGAACAAATTGATAAATAGATAGATTAAGTTATTTATCATAAAACTGTAATTTACTTATTGCTATTTTATTATCCTGAACCTATTAGAATTGAAATAATTTATCGAAAATATTCATTTCAATTGTAAATATTGTTACATTTTTTTTAGATGATGGTGATAGACCACGACCTTCAGCAAGTCTAGTGTGAACAAATAAAACTTAAGGAAGACTCTTTGAGTATTTTAATACCAAATGAGGAATTTCTATCTCAAAGATTGACCATGCCAATCGTTCCAACTTATATTTAGGTTGCACAAAGGTATATACAAAAAGCTCACATCTGAAAGTGCATCAAAAAATACATACAGGTAATTATCGTGTAAACTATGTAGATCTCGAGAATTTTTTACCTAATGTATATTGTATATACTCGCCTTACTACTTTAAAATATTTAGGTACAGGCATTTGATGACCCTAACCTTCACAGTGACACTTTTTTTAAAAGAATTTGCTACCCTGTTGTTAGAATAACTATGATTCTGGTAGTTTATTTGTTCTCACTTAAGTAGATACCAATCAAGGGTTCAGACCTTAATGCCTGCGCCAATAGTTTCTTATTATATTTTTTAATCTGTCTGTCTCAATAGCCTGTTTAATTTATGTATTGTTTATAAAAGATTGCCTCTTATGTTCCGAACCATGGGAAGCATTTTTTGTATTACTTAAATATAGTATTTAAAATATTTATATTTACAGTTAGTGTAAATAATGATTCAGTGATACAATACCAACGTCAGGTCTGACTAATTTATTGATAAGTATCGACGTCAAGTCTGTCTTAACATCTAGGTACAGGGTACATAATATTAAAAAACATAACATTCTACTCTCTCAAGTAGAGTGAATACAAATTCGAAATATATTATGAAACTAGTCGGCTACGCCTATCTGGCAAAATTTCCTGACAGGCCTTGTGAGGGTGCCAACTGCTGTTCTAACATCAGCAACTCTTACTTTGCTGTCTGTGCCAGGGTGAGTGGCAACTATTCTTCCCTTTGGCAAACTGTTTCTGGGGCCTGAATTATCAACAATCACTACCAAATCATCCACTTTCAGATTCTGTGGATTTTCAAAACACTTCTTTCTTATATTTAGACCAGGTAGATATTCTTTCAACCACCTATTCCAAAATTGGTCCGCTAAATTTTGACATATTTGCCATTGACTTCTCAGATTTGAATTAACAATTTCCAAACTTGGGGACCCAAAACATTTTCCTAATAAGAAATGATTTGGCGTCAAACATTCTGAAGTTAACTTCTTACAATAGAGTTCTTAATGTTTCTTCTTTTGTGCAACTTTTTTTCAACACTTTCTTTGGGGCTTTTACAGTTTTTATGAGTCTTTTTCGTGCACCACGGAAATTTGGGCTTACTTGTGGTATGAAGTGCCATTTTAAATTCCTCATGTACAGTTCTGTTGTAAGTCTAGATTGATCAAGATTTTTCAATAATTTTGTGATTTCTTTGTCAGCATATCTGAAATTGGTTCCATTTTCTAAATATATATGCAATGGAGATCCTCTTCTAGAATGAGACGTTTGATGGCTAATACTGTGGAATCGGTATCAAGTAAATAAGCCATTTTTAAATAAATTGCTCTCACAGCCATACATTTAAATAAAACTCCATAGCGTTTTTCAGTTCTTCATTCTATTCTCACTTTCATTGGACCAAAATAGTCCACAACATAATATGTAAAGGGACGAACAAATCCAGTAATCCTTGGGTGTAGTAAATTACTCATTTCAGGAACTTAATGTTTATGAATCAGAATAATTGGATTTTTCTGATTTTCGTCTAGATATGGAACATGTTTCAGACGTCCTTTCATTCTTATCAATCGGTGGTGGTGTAAGTGCGGTACTAGTCGATAAATCTTACTATTTTTTTCGATTTGTTTATTATCAAGCAAAGATTCGTATTCTTCTGTAAACATTTCCTTCTGAACTTTTATAGTTCATTTTGTTTTTGCTTCCCATAATTCTTCTGGATTTAGTTCCATAGTCGATCTCTTCATATCCAATTTCTTCATCGATATTTTACAATTCTTTATAAATCGTAGAATCCATACTGTAGATCTGATTAATTTCATTCATTTTAAAATCTTTTAATTTCTGGTAATTCTTTTCCTATTTCTCTGATTAGTCCGACAAACTTATATCTTTTCTTTAATTCCATTGTACTTCTCTCATTTTTATCAAAAGCTTCTTTGGGCCAGTGTTCCTCATTTTTTCTCAGGAAATCTGGACCCTTGAGCCAAAAATCATCATCTATTTTTGACCATTTTGTAAATTTGTCAGCTACATTGTTCTTAGTGTCAACCTATTTCCATTATTCTTTTTTAGTTTTTGCCAAAATTTTATCAAGCAACGAACTGTTTATACATTCTAGTATCAGAACATAACCATAATATGACTGTTTTGGAATCACCTAAAGATAAGTATTAAATATTGAAATACTATGTCCTCTCTTAACCAATAAGCTGATTTTTCTTTCAAAACAGCTGCCATCAATTCTAGTCTGGGACTACTTATAGATTTGAGCAGGGCTACTCGGGCTTTCGATGTTACAAAAACAGTAATCCAAATTCCATCCATTCCATGTCCAAAGTTTGCTATGGCTCCATAAGCTCTTTCGCTACATCGCAAAATATGTATAGGTGTATTAAAGATACAGGATGTCCAAAGTAATATCTGGGTATTTTCAAGCTTCCTTAACTCTTTAGTGCTTTCAACCATTTACACCGTGACACCTTTAAGTCCGAATTTATCTTTTCATTCCAGGATATGTTTATTTTTCAAAAATCTTAAAGTAGAATTCTTACATGTACCATTATGTTTATAATGAAATCCAAAGGATCAAATATCTGCATCGAAATTCTCAGAATCTCTCGTTTAGTTGGTATTTTCAGTCCACTCAGTATATCTGAATTTATTTTTTGCAACTAAAATTCAAATTTAAAATTGTCAGTTTGTGCTTTTCACCATAGTCCTAGTACCTTTTCTATTGGCAAAGTATTGGCTTCTGAAAGAGTTCTATCTGATGAACATCTCAAATCTTCTGGAATCATTGAAAACACTTCTTGGGAATTACAAATCCAGTCCGTCCGCGGCCCACACGATGGGTCTACTTTTTTTGCGACTATTTTCAGTACAAAAAAAAATTTAGGCCATTCAAGAGGGTTTCTAGCAAAATATGGCAAATCTTTGTTTAATGATTGTCTTGTGACAATTTTCTCCAGAAGAATATATTTTTCAGTGTCAGTGTCAGATATTTTGTTGGAATTTTGTATTTCTTTCACTTTCTTTTTTTGTTGTTTCTATATTTTTCACCCAATCCTTGATAAATTAAGTGTTGGATATTTTTGTGCCAATATCTGAATCACCGCTTTCATCAAGTTCAATCTTTTTAAGTTCCATTTCTAGTTTTATTTGATTTCATTTTCTTTCTTATTTTTGTCTTTCTAATTCAGCTCCTCTTTCTTCGATTTTATGTAGTTCTTTCACTTCTTGAAGTTCAGTTTCCAATTCTAGTTTTTGCATCGTACTATTGGTTTTACTAGTTATGGTCTTCTTTATTTCATATCATGATATTACATTATTTTAACAAGTGTCAGAAATTGACAGCAGTTCCAATTTCTTTTTTTAAATATTGTAATTATAACACTCCCTCATTATTAAAGGTAAAATAAAAAAAACAAGTACCAAAAAAAAAATATAAATTAAAGTGAAACAACTACCTCCACTACACCTACTCCATGTTTAGCTTTTCACAGACAAACTCATGTTTCGTACTACCTAAAGGTTTAGTTAGCCTGTCTACTATCATTTCTTTCGTTGGCTTATATTTTAACGAAATTTCAAATCTAACAAAAATGAATCAACAAACCAAATTAAAGCTTAATAGCTTAGTTAATTAGTGAAATTTGTTTGGATTACTTACCTTCTTCTTCTTCTTTTGGCTCATAACCCTTGGTGGGTTTTGGCTTGCTCAACTATGTTTCTCCATCTGGTTTTATCTACCAACATTCTCCTCCAGTTTCCTATTCTCAGAGTTTTTAGGTCTTCCTCCACATCTTCTATCAACCTTTTCTTGGGTCGCCCATTCGGTCTTGTGTTTTGAGGTTTCCATTCGAGGATTTTTTTCACAATTCTCTCTTTCCCTATCCTGTATACATGTCCTAACCATTTTATCCTTTGACTTTTTATGTATCTTGCTATATCCTCTTCTTCTATAAGTGCATCAATTTCGTGATTAATTCTTATTCTCCATATATCGTTTTCATAAATTGGGCCGTATATTCTTTTAAAGATCTTTCTTTCAAATATTCTTAATTGATTTTCATCGTTGTTTGTTAGTGTTCATGTTTCACATCCATAGGTTACTACTGGTCTTATAAGTATTTTATAAATTGTGATCTTAGATTTTCTGTTGAGTATACTGCTCTTTATTAGTTTTAGATAGACATAATAGCAATATTTATTTATTTAGTGTATGGCAGTTTTAAACACATGCACTTAAATATGACACATAAAGTATGGTAATTATACAAAATAAAATAAAATACAGGACAAAGCAGAACAAGATAATCAAACGATATATACATAATAATAATATAAAGTTTTATGTTCAGATTTAAAATCCAGTCAATCGACTCTGGTGTAGCCAATCTGAAATCCTCAACCTTGCCCAGGTAGGCACGTAGAGGGCAGTCACTTACAATGTGCTGGACAGTCTGGTTATCGGCACCGCAGTCGCAGGATGGAGAATTGCTTTTGCCCCACTTATGCAAAGAGTCTGCGCAGACACACCGTGACCTGTTCTGATCCTGTTGAGTGTAGACCAAGCTTTACGTGGGAGATCGAAGCCAGGGGGTTCCTCGTTTACCATCTCTAGTAGTGATTCATGGAGATCTGGTGGACCACTCGAGAGGTTTCTGGACAGACTCTCTGCCGCAATAATAGGGGGCCGCCTGGATCTTAACCTTTGGATGAGCAAGTCTGGTATGTCTGCATGTATTGAAAATTTAGGAATATTGAGTATCTTGTTGTATTCATTTAGCAGTGCCTTGGACCTACGCAGATTAGGTGAAGGTATACGGCTCAATACTGGAAGCCAGTAAGTAGGTGTGAGTCGAATGGTGCCAGAAATCATGCGCATTGTATGGTTGAGCTGGGTGTCTACTTTTTCTATGTGGGGACAGGAGAACAGTACTCTGCTACCGAGTACACCAAGCTTAATGCAGAACAGCGGAGAGTTGTTGCATCAGCACCCCATGCCGATCCACACAGTTTTTGGATGATGTTGTTCCTTGATTTAATCTTCCCAGCTGTATTCGTTAGGTGCTTTTAAATGATAGTGTCCTATCCAATGTGACCCCTAAGTACTTTGGGTGGGTGCTGTGACGTAGTAAGTTGTTATTAAAATAAACTTTCCGATTTCTGTTTGCCATCTTATTATTAAGATGAAAGCATGTGACTTTTGTTTTACTCATGCTGGGGCGGAGTCTCCATTTATCAAAATATAGTCCCAGGATAGCTAAATCGTGTGTGAGAGTAGTCTCAGTGGTTTCAAAAAATTTATGTCTGGTTGCTATTGCTTGGTCTCCCATAATTGCTTGTAATGATCTGTTATTAAGCATATTATCGATAAGGGTGACTAAGGTCCTACAGGGGACAACACGAATAAGTTTACTAAGCAGGCCATGTCTCCAGACAGTGTCATATGCGGCGGTAAGGTCCACGAACACGAATTAGTTTTGAGACTTTGTTGAAAGCCGGCCTCGATAAACGAAGTAAGTGCTAGCACCTGATCCGTACAGCTACGCTTGGTTTTAAAACCGGCCTGTTCTATGGGGATTACTTCCTCGATCTTGCTGCTTATTCGGTTCAGGATCAGTCTCTCTAGCAGCTTATACAACACGCTCATTAGTACAATAGGGTGGTTGCTGTCCGGACAGTCACTTGGTTTACCTGGTTTTAGTAGCGTAATTATTTTTGCTCTCTTTAGATGTGATGGGACATATCCATAAGTAAGAATGTCTGAGAAAAACCGCGATAGCCATCGTATTGTGCTCTTACCACAGTGTAGTAAGAATTCTGAATAGATTCCGTTAAACCCTGGGGCTTTTTCAGTCTTGACGTTTCTTAGGGCCATTGTGACGTCATCTATAGTAAAAGGACAGGGGTACTCAGTCTCAGATGGGCGTGCAGCTTTTTGTTGTTTGAGCTCTCGTTTTATTTCCGTAGTATGCTTCTTATTTCTTTGCGATCTAGAAGTATTGACGATATGAGCAGCGACCGTTCTGGTTGTATTTCCATTGTTTATGATGGCTGTTGAAATCGCCTACGTAGATTGCCGGATGGATATGGCTCTTCAGAATCTCGGCTGGCCAAGGTACCACAGGCGGTTTGTATACATTAATGACAGTGATGTCTCCTATTTTTACGGTGATAGTGTGGGCATTGTTGTCATTCGCTGATGAAAGTAGCTGGGCGTTTTATATGTTGCTACGGACGTATGTTGCATGTCCATAAGCATGGTGGTAGGTTGCTCCAATAATGTCGTAGCCTGTGATTTTTCCTCTTGTCCGAAGTTGGTCCTCGTCGGCTGCATGGGTTTCTTAAATGGCGACCAAGTCGATGTCGTCACGTCTTTTCTTGGTTCTCTGAAGAGTACTCTGCTAGTGGTCTCTCTACTGGCAAATTATGCCCGAGCTCAGCCGTAGAGGGTAGAAGAAAAAAAAATCTAAAAGTGAGCCGTGCCACCGACTTAAAACGGTACAAGCCGGAAACCCCTAGGTCTTGTAGGCACCAGCAGAGCCACGCGAAAAACAACAAACAATTATGGTGAACTAGATAAATAAAACTATATTTACAATTACTGCAATATATTAATTAAGTAAAAATGATGTTCTGATTTTTTACAATAAATTCTGTATTTTCGTAAAGTGGTTTAAACGAATTTAATACACTTTCTTAAAATAATATTTAAATTAATTATAACAATCTTCCAGACAGTAATAAAAACCTAATGAGGTACAAAAGAGAATTAAAATAACAAAAAAAAACAACAACAAGAAAATGTTCACAATATTTAAAATTTCGAAAATAATTGGTTTTATATAAAATTCCTGATAGCAAAAGATTAACACAACAAAAAAAGGAAATACCAAATAAATGGACTTGCTACAAAAATAATATTTTAAAACCCTTACAATATCCGCATAAATTATATTCAGAGATATATAAATTCAGATTCCGCTTGGAGCCGGTACAAATTTAACGAAAAATAATTTGGTTACTTTTAAACTATTGAAAACTTTATTGGAACGTCACTGGGAACAGGTACAAATTAAATGAGAATAACTTGTTACTTTTAAATTATTGAAAACACATAACTGATAAGTTGATAAAATTAAATTCCATACCATGTAACCAATTGAAAACCTCACTGAGACGTCACGGTAACATCGATGATCCAAGAACCGAAAAACCAAATAGTATTATCAATAATTTCTGCTAAAATTACCAGGCAAGTCTTTATAACGCTGAAATTTATCGTCGATGTGGATGGAACGGCACGTGGTACTTCACGATGGCTTCACTTCATCAAATCCCACAAGTGGTGATCTTAACTCGACACCAATATCCAAAAATATTCACCACATAGGCACGACAGAATGGTCAAGTTAAGAATTAAATGGTTTATCTTCCTAATCCAATAAAGATGGCCCCAAATTCAGCCAGATATGGAAGAAGAAACCGTAGAAGTTCCGCTCCCGTGTTAATATTAAACCGTTCCAAAAACTCTCAACCGACTTCCACCACTGCCACCAAGTGTTTGAGCCAGAAGATTCCAAGAATAAGTCTGGCTGCCAGTATTTAGCTAGTTCTTTAGCGTTACCCAGGGTGCACGTGTAGTATTCTACTACGGACGCGAACTAGCTTTGCACCCCATAATAGCATTTATTTCATTTTAGGATTCTTGCTCTCATTTCATCTTGGACGTTACCATTATTGGTAATTTTCGTGCTAAGTAACTTAAAAGTCTAGACGCTTTTGATCAGACCGCCGTTTACTTAATATTTGGTAGTTATATTGGGGAATTCGTGCAGCAGTACATATATTTCGTCTTCTCTTTGTTCACTTGCTGGCCTCCTTTGTTTACCTGTGGCTCAAGCTCTATGGCGATTTGATTCAGTGAGGCGAGGTCACGTGCAATTATTGTAATGTCGTCGGCATACATAAGTATTTGTGTGGTTTTATTTGCTTCCAGTTCTATTGATTTTTTTAAAAGCTGCTTCCAGCACTAGGTTGACAAGCACTGCCGAGAGAGCGTCTCCTTGTCTTACCCCGACTTTTACTTAAAATTCTTCGCTGAACTGTTGTTGTACTCTTACAGCTGCTGTCGATTCGGTCATGGTAACTTTCACCATTTTTACTAATTTTTGTGGTATTCCTAGAAGGGTTAAACTTTGTAATATTTTCTTCCTGTGTACTTTATCGAATGGCCGTTTAAAATCTATAAAGAGATTGGTTAGGTTAGGTATCATGTGAGTGGGGCGTGGTCGCCCCTCCACCGCGACCCTTACATGAAAATGTTTATAAATGATAAAAACAACTTGTCGCCTTTTTTTTACACCTAACAACGATGTATGAGAAAAACAGTAAATACACTATAATAATAGATTCTGTCACTAGGTTACAATGAAAAATTCTATACGAGTGGAATATTCCGAGCACGAGGAATCACGAGTATCCAATTTTTTCATTCTAACCGTGTAACAGGCGATATTTTCTCCACTTGAGTTAATAATATTTTTCATTTTCCTGTTTTGATTTTTGAGGAAGTAGGTTTTCTGTTATGTTATTAGCCTAATTTGTAATCTCAGGAGGAGTATTTTCAAATTCTAAATCTGATTCACATAAATTCTCGCTCATTTTTACACAAAACTTTTAAAAAATAACTTGAGAACGACGCGTCGCCATTTTAATTTGAAACCGACATTTACTTCCAAGTGTTTTTTTGACATCCGTGGCAATCGCTATGTTTAAAACAATTACGGACTATTCATACCGTAGGTTAGGTTAGGTATCATGTGAGTGGGCGTGGTCGCCCCTCCACCGTGACCCTTAATAGGTCTATTGTGGCTCACCCCTAGAGACTACAGTTCACCGCACTATCCAGCCCTTCTTACGAAGTTTATGGTTGTATAGGGTGAGATTTTTTTAAAATCGGTAGGTTCTAGGTTAGTGTAACCAAATATGTTGAACCTTATTCTTTCCAGGCCGGAGCATGAACATAGTATATGTTCAGCAGTTTCGTCTTCCACGCAGCAAAACCAACAGTGCGTTTGCTGGTTCAGACCTATCTTTCTGAGGTGGTATCTTAGATTACAGTGTCCTGTAAGCAGTCCCGCTTGAATACGCAGGTCATTTTTGCTCCATTTTAGGATCTCATTAGTTGTGTTTCTCGAGGGTTTAGGTAGAAACGCCTTCTAGTGGGTTAACCCTGGTATATCGGACCAGTACGTGAGTATTTTCCTCTTCTCCCAGTCCGAAATAAATGTTTTGGCGGCACTTGTGGTGACTCCAAAAACCGGTTCTGGTCCAGTGAACGCAGATTCGGCCCCTGGCTATTTAATATTATACTTATGTTTTTGTTTGCTAGAGGTCTGTATGTTAACTCTCTTGCACACAATTCGATAGCGTAGACTTCAGCCTGAACGATTGTAGCATACCTGCCAAGACTGGTGTTCTATCGCTGCCATTGGTGTGCTGGACATAGCTCCAGTTATGTCCAGGCATGCTAGCCGCTGAATGCCAGCAAGCTTAGCTCTAGCTGTCTGTTGTAACCCTTTGGTCAACCAGACTACTGAGCCATAAGTGACCATAGATATTATCATTGTTTGATAAATCCAGTAAATCTGTTTGGGGTTTATTCCCAAAGATTTGCCACATACTCTTCTGAGATTCCAGAAAAGAAACCTGGCTTTGTTTATTGTTTTTTCCAAGTGGGCGTTTCAGGTGAGTCTTTTATCCAGAACTACATCTAGGTATTTCACTTCCGCCGCAAATGGAATGCTCTCTCCGTATAGGACAGGCTGCCGAAGCTTATCTAGCTTTTTTCTTTTTGTAAAAGGAATAATTACAGTTTTCCGAGGGTTTACAGACATCTGTTCCCTCTCGCACCATCTGTATACTGTGTTGAGGGCTTCTTGGAGGACGTTTGAGATCGTTGCTTTAAATTTCCCTCTAACTATTATCACCAGATCATCCGCATAGCACTAAAAATCTACTCCCTGCATGAAAAGCTTGCTTAGCAGAGAGTCGACTAGGAGTTACCTCATTAGGGGGGAAAGTACCCCACCTTGTGGAAACCCCTTTGCCTCCCTGAACCTAACGGACTCTCCATGCAGTGATGATATTATATATCTGTTTTCAATCTATTTTTGATTCAGTTCCAGATTTTACTGTCTATCCCTCTATCCCTAATTGATGTAAAGAGTGACTGTGGTAAAGCGGTATTAAACGCTCCTTCTATATCTAGAAGAGCTGCCAGCGCAATTTCCTTATGTTTAAGGGAATGGCCGATCTTTCCTACTAGATTGTTTAGTGCTAAATCCGTAGATTTGCCTGTTTGGTAAGCATATTGATGGAAGTTTAAGGAATCTTCCTTAAGATTCACCTCTTTAATATGTCTATCAATATTTCTTTCCAGAGTTTTCATTAAGAATGCGGTAAGGCTGATCGCCCGAAAGGATTTAGGTAGGGAATGATTCACCGTACCCGTTTTACGTATGTAGACAACTCTCGCCTTTGACCAGCCCAGCGGAATATAACTCCACGCCAAACTCGCTCTGAATAGTTTAACCAAAAGATGTAATAAAATTTTGCTGACCTTCTGAATGAGGGCAGGGAAAACACCATCCTCCCCTGGAGACTTTTATGGGAAGAAATAGTTAACCGCCCATTAATAGTGGAATTTGCTCCAGGTCCCTCAGAAGCAGACTGCCGGAAAAGTGGGTCTGCAAGAGAGTCTCTAACGTTTGCCTACCGTAAAAGAGTCCGTAAAAGAGATATCTGGTCGTTTTATGGATCCAATCTCTTGCGTCGGATCTCTGGCGAGAGACTTGTGGATTCTTGTGCTGTCAGGTAGATCTGATATACTTTGACAAAACTTCCTCCAGGATTTCCTTTTGGCTTTCCTTATTTCTTTGTTATAAGTCGTTAGAGTGTGCAATAGATTTCCCAGCAACCTGTTTCTTTAGCTCGATTGAAGAGACGTCGAACTTCTATTCTTTGCTTGTCTAAGCTTCTGCTCCATTGGGGTGTACCTCTATGGTCCCTCTTCTTCTTTAATGGGCAGTTTTTCTTATAGGCCGAATGCGATATGCTCATTCGCCGCTTCTATTTTGGCTTTATTTTGTATAGTGCTATTACCGTTACCTAGGCGCTGCTGGACGGATTCACAGTATCCTTTTTAATCTGTGCATTTTGGATTTTGAAACTGCCCTATCAGACGTTGTCCTTTCCTCATGTCAAATCGTATGTGTCTATGATCTGAGCATGAGGGCTTGGTAGATACCTGCCAGTTAACTATTTTGGTACTCATAAACTGTGTACTAATAGTTATGTCGAGAACTTCTCCGCGAATTCTGTTCACGAAGGTTGGTTTTGAGTCTACGTTGTTTACTGCTAGCCCTTCCCCTATTATATAATTATATAAGTACTTACCTTTTTCAATGATGTCGCTGCTGCCCTAATCCAGATGGTGGGAATTTGCGTCGCATCCAATGATCAGTTGCCTGTTGTTCCTCTTGCAGAAGGCGACTACAAATTCGGTTGGCTAATCTTCTTTTATTGCTATATTCTACCTGATTTGCTCCTGTGTTTCGTTGTAGTGCTTTTTCCCATGCATCATTTTTCACTTTCACGACCTCTCTACATTCCTCATCGTACCAATTGTTTTTCTTTTTACTTTCTTCTCCCACTACTTCACCAGCGGTTTCTTTGATTAAGTTCCATTCCTCGTCTATACTTAGTTCCTGCCGATGATCGTTTTCTACTAGTATTCTTTCAATTTTACCTTGGTAAATCTGTTTTACGCGGCCGTTTCTTAGTTTATCTACATCCCATTTTTTTGTTCTTTTCGTCCGTTCCGCATTTACAATTGATATTCGCTGTTTGTATCTGGCTACTAGTAAGTAGTGGTCTGATTCGCTGTTTGCTCCACGATATACTCGAGCGTCCTCTATTGAGGAGGCCCATCTTTTTGATATTAGTATATGGTCTATTTGATTCACATTATTAGTACCTGGTATTCTCCATGTTCCTAGATGTATTTCTTTGTGCTGGAAGCATGTACTAATTACTTTCAAATTGTTGGCAGCAGCAAATTGCGTCACTTTTATCCCGTTTGCGTTTGTGACTTCCTGTATCGTGTTTATACCAACAACGTCTTGGTATATTTCCTCCTTTCCAAGTTGGGCATTCATGTCGCCTAGTACGATTAATGCATTATGTGCACTTGTTTCTTCGCATGTTTCTTGTAACTGCTCATAAAATCTTATTGCTTTGTTTTCGTCTGCATTTTCTGTCGGTGCATATACATTAATAAATGTAATGTTATTAAACTTTCCTTTTATACGAATTTTTACATATTCTTGGGCTTATTGGGACAAAATCAATTACCAACATGCAATATTTCTTTGTCACAATGACGCCCACGCCATGATGCCCTTGCCTGTCTTTATTTCCACTGTATTTAAGGGTATAGTTTGTAGTCATTAAGAACAGGTTTGGTTGCAAAATTGACCGTCCTAACGAATAAAAATATTCCTCCTAAATTTCCTAACAAAAAGTCCCTTATAAGATAAAATTCGTTACCTACGAAATTTGTTTAAAAATATTAGGGGAATTTATTAGCGGAATGTACGTCACATACAAAGTAATCGGACAGGCACCGCACACCAATTATGTCCAATAATAAGATTAAAAAAAACATCCTAATAATTATCTCCGTATTGGACACGAGCCGCTCGTCACACTCGACATTTTTCGTTTTCAGCATCTTGCAAGGTTCGACTGACGCTCAAAACGCAATTTCTTCGACTACCTATCGACCGCCAATCGACCCGTTAGTGGACACATTACTAACGAAGTGGAGTGGAGAAAGAATCGCTTTGACTTCGAGACGCATCTGCTTCGAGTGCCAAACGACCCGTGTGGGGAGCTCTTAACTAACCAGAATACCGTTTTAAGATTTAAGATTGATAAATAGATAGATTATGTTATTTATTTATCATAACATTGAAATTTAATTATTGCTTTTTTATTATCCCTAACCTATTAGAATTGAAATAATTTAACGAAAATATTCATTGCAGTTGTAAATATTGTTACATTTTTTTAAGATGACGGTGCTGTTATGATGGTGATAGATCACGACCCTTAGCAAGTCTACTGTGAACAAATGAAAACTGCGGAAGACTCTTTGAGTATTTTAATACCAAACGAAGAATCTCTATCTTAAAGATTGACCACGCCGATCGTTACAACTTATATTTAGGTTGCACGAAGGTATATACAAAAAGCTCACCCTTGAAAGCGCATCAAAGAATACATACAGGTAATTATCGTGTGAACTATGTAGATCTCGAAAATTTTTTACAAAATGTATATTTTACACACAAGCCCAACTACTTTGAAATATTTAGGTACACGCATTTGATAACTCTAACCTTCACTGTGACACTTCTCCTGAAAAAATTTGCTTCCCTGTTGGTAGAATAGCTATGATTCTAGTATTTTATTTGTTCTCACTTAGGTAGATACCTACCAAGAAATCAGTACCTTAATGTCTGCGCCAATAGTTCCTTATTATATTTTCTAATCTGTCTTTTTTAATGACCTGTTTTTTAAATATCCTGAGTTGTAATGTTTGCTCGAAGTTTCAGAAGAAAGTTCGGTGTCAGCTCATTACATAATTGCCAAAATTCCAAAATTTATCATATAAATATAAGACAAAAGATTTTGTATAAATGAAATATTTTTCTTCTCCTCTAAATTCTATGTTTCACAAATTTTCTTTTTTTTAATTTATTAAGTACACAATTTGAAATATTTATATTTACAGATGGTGTTAATAAGAATTCAGTGATACAAATACCAACGACTAATTTATTGATAAGTATCAACGTCAAGTCTGTCTGAACATCTAGGTACAGGGTACATAATATAAAAAAACATAACATTCTACTCTCTCAAAGTAAAGTAAATACATATTTAAAATATATTATAAAACTAGTCGGCTACGTCTATCTGGCAAAGTTTCCTAACAGGTCTTCTGAGGGTGCTCGATTTGTTAATTATCAAGCAAAGATTCGTATTCTTCTGTAAACATTTCTTTCTGAACTTGTAAAATCCATATTTTTTCTGCTTGCTATAATTCTTCCAGATATAGTTCCGTAGTCGATCTTTTCATATCCTATTTCTTGATCGATATTTAAGAATTTTTTATAAATCGTAGAATCCATGCTGTAGATCTGATTAATTTTATCCCATTTGAAAATCTTTCAATTTCCGGTAATTCTTTCCCTATTTCTCTGATCAGTCCGACAAAATATTTGTAGGTCTATTGAAGATACAGGATGTCAAAGTAATATCTGGGTATTTACAAGCTTCCTAAACTCTTTAGTGCTTTTAACCATTTAAACCGTGACACCTTCGAGTCCGAATTTATCTTTTCATTCCAGGATATGTTTCTTTTCCAAATATCTTGAAGTAGAATTTTTACATGTACCATTAGTGAAACCCAAAGGATGAAATATCTGCATCGAAATTCTCAGAATCTCTCTTTTCGTTGGTATTTTTAATCCACTCAGTATATTTGAATTTATTATTTGCAACTAAAATTCAAATTTAAAATTGTCAGTTTGTGCTTCCCACCATAGTCCTAGTACCCTTTGTATTGGCAAAGTTTTGACTTCTGAAAGAGTTCTATCTGATGAACATCTGCAAATCAGGAATCCACCATTTTTATGTATTTCAATAAGTTCCCGTATTTTCTGCAAAGCGCTTTCTTTATTATCCTTTGCATCCAAGTAGTTATCGATTCAAAACTTTTTTTTATAGCTTTTGCAGCGTTCGGATATAATTGTTCGAATTCTTGAGCATTCTTATTCTTGACAGCTTGTGCTAAGCATGGAGAACAAACTGCTCCAAATATAAGTGAGGAAACATTTCTTTTATGTCTGCGAAAAATCCTATTGTCTTCTATAGAAATTTCATCAAAATTTTTAGTTAACTTTTAAAATAAGCAGGACCAATTAATAGATTATCGTTTAGACCTACACCATTACTCTTGAAAGCAGCGTCAAAAACAACTGGTAGCATTTCGATTTTTTTCTGTGGAAAAATCGTCGAATTCTAAAGAAAGATGTTTATTAACCAAATTATGTAGATCTTCATCACAGTTCTTGCATTCCCAGATAGATAGAAAAGCAGTCTCCACATCTAAATGTACTGTTTCATGATTTAATTTAGCAGTCATTGCCAGCAAAAGTCTAAAATTACTTAAACAAATAACTGGGGAGAGAGTTTCTGAATAATCTACTCCAAATTTTTGAGTAAATCATTTTGCCACCATTTTTGCCTTGTATGTTGCTATTGTTGCTATATCTCCATCCTGATCCTTTTTTATTGTTAATACCCATTTATTTTTAACAATGTTTTTATTACTGGGTTTGTCAACCAATTCCCAAGCATTATTTGCCCTGAGCGCATTTAGCTCATTTTTAATGGCTGATCTCCATTTACGACTTCGGGCACTTGATAATGCTTCAAAAACAGTTATTGGTTCAAGATCATGAGACACAGCAAACATAGAAGAGTCTGGTTCGGGGTCAAAATCATCATATATATATATATATATATATATATATATATATATATATATTTATATTTATGATATTTTCAATTTAAAATTCTATACACAAGTAGGATATATATATATATATATCCTACTTGTGTATAGAATTTTAAATTGAAAATATCATCTGATATCATCTGAGTTTAAAACCCATATAATACGCACTTGAAGCGTCTTTTGCTAGCATTAAACCAACTAAAAATAAGTGCGTTATACGCTCTTTTTCCCTTTTGCTGGAGCAAAAGCGTCATTGCGTTCTTGAAATAAAATACTATAAAATGCAGCATAAGCACACATTGGATCCTAGATTGTAGGGTGGGTCATGAAGGCCATGCTGCCTCTCAAGCACTTCGACCTATCAGATCTTTTGTGCATAACCCTTAATCTATTCGAGGCCCGGGATTCCGAGACTTCGAGTAAAGTTTATTAGTTTCCTGGGGGCTAAGTTTCTGATATCGAAGGGCTTTAGAAAGGCCCCTCCCAGAAACTTGAGCCTCTTGCAGAAAAGCGCTGGGCATTCGCAAAGCAAATGTTCTGCAGTTTCAGCGAAGTTCTCGCACTAGCGGCAACTATCACTTTCTGTTTTGCCCATCTTTTTCAGGTGGTACCTTAGAGGGCAGTGTCCAGTGAGGAGACCCGTCACCAGTTTCAAGTCTTTCTTGTCCAACTCGAAAAGCTGTTTAGCTTTCCTTGGCGAAAGACTTACTAGCCTTTTCGGTTGCCTTTGTCCTGGCACTTAATGCCAGTGAGATTTCATTTCATCTGTTTTCCAGCGTCAAACCTCTTCTTTCAAGTGGGCTTTGGAAAGTCCACAGAAGGGTTCTGGGCCGGAAAATTTTGAATTTGCCCCTTCTTTGGCAAGGCAATCTGCTTCTTCGTTGCCTTTAACTCCCTTTTGACCTGGAACCCACATCAGAGTAACCTGATTGTTCGCTGCCAGTTGTCTCAGGGACTGTTTACAGTCTTAAGTCAGCTTAGACTCACAAGTGTATGACTTCAGAGCTTTTAGTGCTGCTTGGCTATCTGATAAAATATAGATTTCTGCCCTTCGGGTGTTTCTTTCGATGCACTCCTGGGCACATGTCTCTATAGCATGTAATTCTGCTTAAAAGATGGTTGGGGTGTTACAAGGGATTTTAAGAGCCTAAAATTCGGCCCTATAACGCCCACTCCAACCTTTTCATCCATCTTGGATCCATCAGTGTACCACACTAAAGCATCCCTTCCTAGTAAAGGTCCGTTCTCTGTGCAAACTTGGTGGTTGTTTATAACCACTTCAAACTGCATTTCGAAGTCGTACCTAACTGGCTTCATATCTGTCGGCTTAGACATGGATTCTAGGAAAATATTTTCCAAAATCTTCAAATGTCCATTCCGAATTCTTGCTCTAAGATTTGTTGTCTGGCTCAGTCTGAAGGCACTGATTGCTGCTTCTTTCATTACACATAAGTGCAATGGTGGAAGGTTCAGCATTACCTCTACGGCTGCAGTAGGGCACGTGAATGTTGCCCCTGTGATTCCCAGACAAGCTAGCCGCTGCACTTTCTGCAGCTTGACTTGTGCCGAAATTTGTTGAATTTTTGGCCACCATATCAATGAAGCATAGGTGACCATTGGCTTAATGATCGTTTGGTATGACCATTAGATCATTTTTGGTTTTAGACCCCATGTCTTGCCAAAGACTCTGCGGCATGTCCAGCTTGCCGCTATAGCTCTGGAAAGAATGTTGTTGAGTTGGCCGTTTCATGTCAGTTTTTGATCGATTATTACGCTCAAATATTTAACTTCTTTGGAAAAAGTAAGCTGAGTTCCATTCAGAGTTGGGGCTTTAAGTTCGTACTTTCGCCTCTTGGTGAATGGAACCAGCACTGTTTTGATAGGGTTGACGTTAAGTACTTCCTTTGCTCACCAGCTTCTGATTGTGTTTAGGGCTACTTGCATGCGATTGGAAATTACTTCATCATGTTTGCCCCTAATGGTGACGACTAGGTCATCGGCGTAACCTTGAGTCGTAAAACCAGAGTCGTGTAGCTTAACTATCAGGTTGTCTACAACCAGCGACCACATCAAGAGCGATAGAACTCCTCCTTGGGGACAACCTTTTTCTACTGTCATCTTGGCTGTCTCTCCCCCAAACGTCGCCACAATAATTTTGCTTTTCAGCATAGATTGTATCCATCTGATCAGTGAGGCTTTTATATTTCTTTCTTCTAGTGATCTAGTTATGGAGGCATGCGAGGTGTTGTCAAAAGCACCCTCTATGTCGATGAAGGCACAAAGAGCCATTTCTTTTTCCGCGTATGTCTTTTTAATGCTTTCAACTAGGCACCGTAGAGCATTTATCGTGGATTTACCTGCTTGATAAGCAAACTGTTTCTTGTGGAGCGGTCTCAACTCAGGGAGTTCGCTTTTGATGTAACAGTCTATTATTTTCTTCATTGCTTTTAGGAGAAAGGAGGTAAGACTGATGGGGCGGGAAGACTTTGGTTCGTCCATTGGACGTCTCCCAGTCTTTGGTATAAACGCCACCACAGCTTTTATCCAAGCTTGCGGTATATAACCGAAGATAAACCTGGCCTTGATTAACCTTTTTAAAGAAGGCTCTAGTATTTCAAGGCCATGTTGAAGTAAGGCAGGAAATATTCTGTCCTTTCCCGGCGACTTAAATGGTTTAAAGTTTTTGATAGCCCATTTGATTCTTTGTGTAATGAAGATTTTCCCGGCCAGGCTTCTGCTGGATCTGTTGGGGTTGTGAACAACCCCTTTCAAATGAGCATATTTCTGTTCGTTTTTCACAACCTGTTTGGAACCAGGAAAGTGTGTCTGTAGGAAAACACTTAAGCTTTCCTTAGGGTTATCAGTGTATCCCCCGTTCGGCTTTTTAATCAGACCGATTTTGTTGGAGTGTTCTTTTAAGAGTACTTTTTAAAGACGTTGTGCTGGGGCCAGTTCGCTGATCCCCTCGCACATTTGCCTCCATGTTCTTCTTTTCGATTTTCTGAGTTCTTTATAGTTCTCAGAAAGAGCTGTTTTGTAGTCTTCCCAGTGTCCCAGGCTCTTAGCTCTATTGAAAAGTCTTCTGACTTTTCTCCGGAGTTTTTCTAGTTCCTTATTTCACCAAGGCACGTCCCTAGTAGTAGCCTTTTTTTTTTCAAGACAGCTGAGTTCATATGCTTTTATTATAGCATTTTGAAGTTGTCTGGAGGCTGTGTCGAGTTCCTCTATTGATTCGATGGGTATGTGCTGGTCCTCCGTCTGCCTTCCGAGATGCTCTTTGTAAGCCTCCCAGTTGGTTAACTTTAGTACCCTGTATTCCTCGAAATGTGTTTCCGACGTCTTTAAGTCGAACCTTATGTGTTGTTGATTTGACATTGAAGAATCATCAGAGACATTCCAGTTATGGATGTGGTTTGTTATAAATGGATCCGCGAGAGTCAAATCAAGAACCTCTTTCCTGATTGCATTTATAAAGGTGGGTTTATTTTCTCTATTAATAATGTCGATGTTGTTAGCCGACAAATATTCCAGAAGATACTCACCCCGTACGTGTCTGTGCTTTCCCATAACAAGTTGTGGGCGTTTGCATCGCAGCACAGAATGAAATGCCTGTTACCTTTTTTGCACCATCTGATGAGGCTTTGAACTTCCTCTGGCGGAGGGTGCATTATGGAGTCCCCTGGAAAGAAGGCCGAGGCAAAAACCACCTGCCTCTTGCCTGCTGCAGTTGGCACTTCCACTATGGCGGTTGCCAAATCTCCAGTGATGAACTCTGGAACAGGAAAAAATTTAATATTAGGTGCGAGCAATACGGCTGCTCGTGGTTTTTCGTGAAAAGTACAGTAAAGTAACTTACAAGATCTAATGTTAAGTCCTTTTACCCGTTCTCTATTTATCCAGGGCTCTTGGAGTAGCCCTACCTGGATGTTGTCTTCAATAAACCTCCTTCTAAGCACACTCGTGGCCGCTTTTGAGTGTTGGAGGTTAACCTGTAGGCAGTTGAGCTTTTGGCTCATTCTGAAGGTTTGGGTGGGGCTTTTTGTTTCCCTCTTCCTTGCTCCCGCCGGATCTATCTGGTGCCCTAGGCATCTTCTTACATTCGGTCACCTTCTTGTTTGGATTTGCAGTTTTCACAGATCTTTTGGCAGCCTTTTCGGTCTGCTTCTTGGTACTGACCGCACTTTGTTTGATACCTGAGGTACCAGGTTCTAAGGAGTCAAGTGTGGTCGATTTGTGTTTGTCACCCCTTGCCCTGATGGTTGTGTGACCAAACTTGTAGTTGATTACAAACCCACTTTTTTTTAATTTTTCGGCTGATTGGATATTAACCAAAATTGTAAGAAGTTCTAGAGGGCCTTCGGATGTTCTCCTTAGTACCCTCCAGGTTGTTGCTTTGAGGCTTTCGTTCTGAGCCTCTATTAAACCAAGGATTCTTTCCGTGGAATATCCCTGGCTGCCTGGTAGGTACGCTACCAAGATTTCATTGTGAGGCATTGCTGCCTCCTCAACGACCCTCAGCATTGCACCCTCCCAGGGTGTTATATCCCCAATGGTATTTTTAAGCTACTGCACGGTGGCGTTATCGGCACACATGAGGGCTAACCAACCAGGTCTATTATGGGAGCTATGAAAGTAAGGCTTTATGACAAGGCTGCACTGACCCCGCTTTGACTTGTTTTATTAAATCATGATTAAATAATGATTAATCAATTAATTTTATAATGATTTTATTGTAAGAGTGTCTGTCAATTTCAATTAGAAAAATAAGTAGATTTTTTATTTGAATTTGGGAGCGCTGATTATTTAACATGTCCAGCATAGGACCACCTCGCGTCCCGCTTCATCACCCCGCTCTGACCTCGAACCTCATTAAGAAATTTATTTAAATGATCATTGCAATACTCTCCCCCATTAATTCTAGTCTTTGTAACTTGAGATAGTATGTGTTTAATGTTGGCCTCTAACAATTATGTGCCTTGGTTATAGGATAAATTTGAAAACGACACGTTCTTTGCACTTCCGTTGTCAAGATGTTTGTCTTTAGTTGTTTTAACGATATAAAGTTTGTTTCAACTACTCGAAAACTGTACACTGCGCAGTAAAGTCAAGCGCAATAGATAGATTGTGGTGCGGGGGGGGGTCGTGAAGGGTATGCAGCTTCTTAAGCACCTCAACGTATCAAGCGCAATAAATAAAACGAGTTCTACCCGTGCAAGTATAGTTATGGTACGATCAGTTTTTCCATTTCAACCTAACTTAAAATCGTTTATGAACTAGCTTTTAAACGGTAATTTCATTGCCTTGTCGAATGTAGGAACTATTTTATCAGCTGTCGGTTGTTTGTTAAATGCATAAAAATAAAATGGTCACAAAACCGTTCCAACTTTCAAATTTTCTGGTAGTTCTCTAGGGAATACATAAATGTCGCATGCTCATACATTCGATTCACTTAAAGCCTCGCATACGGCTCGATTAGCACTCGAAGTGGATGCGTCTCAAAGTCGAAGCGGAATGTACGTCACATACGAAGTAATCGGACATGCACCGTACACGGGAGTTTAGTTCGCGTTGTCTATCTAAAGAATTCAATTTAAATTTTTGGATGTTTCTTTACTTTTACGGATTTTACATTAAATAACTAGACTAAAAAGTGCTTCAATCATTATTATTCATTGAGAAGTTCCATTTTTTTCTTATCAAATGACCAATGATAAGATTTAGAAAAAAATCCTAAAAAATTACCTCCATATTGGACACGAGTCGTTCGTGACACTCGACATTTCCCGTTCTCAGCAGCTCGCAAGGTTCGACTGATACTCGAAACGCAATTTCTTCGACTACCTATCGACCCGTGTGCGGATGCTCTTAACTAACCCCAATACCGTTTTAAGATTACACAAAAGTTGTGGGTTAGAACGAACGTATAAAGTTAAGTGTATTTTATGCCAAGTTGAGATCTTGTTATTTAATCCGCTTTTCCTTATTTTTAAAGTCAATATAAATTTCAGTAAAAATTCGTTAATAAACAATTGGCGATTGGTTAAAATTTAACGAGTTAATACCATAGCAATTCCACTTTGCACCGATGCGCAATCATGCCATCTTAAAATGCTACAATTCATTTTTTTAAAACCACTTTCGTTTTAAACAAATTGATAAATAGATAGATTACGTTATTTATCATAAAATTGTAATTTAATTATTGTTTTTTTGTTATCCTTTACCTATAATAATTGAAATAATTTAACGAAATAATTCATTGCAGTTGTAAATATTGTTACATTTTTTTTAGATGACGGTGCTGTTATGATAGAGATAGACCATGAAGAACTACAACCATTATTTGCATCGATTGTTTCAAGTAAATCAGCTTTGTTTCTCAGAAATGTTATCAGAGATTCAAGAATTACCATGTTTGGAGATTGTAGTGTAGTATTTGCATTTGTATATGATTGCTTCTTTTTCCCATTCTCGAGCTGTGATAAAATCTAATTTGTTTAGTAGCATATATATATATATATATATATATATATATATATATATATATATATATTACCAAAGGATCCCAATTATTTGAACTCTGACCCAACGACTCTAAGGATCTTGGGATTTTTATTGAGATTGTCAGTTAAATTGCGAATTTGAGAATAGGATTCTTTATTTATATTTGGCATATTGAACAATGCTTTTATATGATTAAATACAAGCAATCGTTTATTGCCATATCTATTACATAATAATTGCCATGCTACCCTGTAATTATCTACAGTTTTCAATGAACTTATGATTTGAGCAGCCACACCACACCACTCACGGATGATTTCAAATAATGGAGTTTCTGAACATCACTAGGGGTCTTATTTTAATTTATTAAAAAATCAAATGAATCGTGAAATTTAAGCCATTCATTAAAAGCGCCCTGAAACCATGGAAGTTTGATATAGGCAATGATTGTGTTTTCTATCTTTTGAAGTCTCTTTTGTATTTTTACAATGCTTTTTTTAGACGCATCAAAGGCATTCTTGAAATTTACGAATCGTGTTATCTCTGCCTTCAGTCGACCACGCTGTATAATCAATGACTGCAAACTTTCTGTCATCGTGAAGTTGAAATGTCAGAAATTGAATATTTTGATTTAATGTGAATGCATTGAAATTCTCTTGGATATGAGAAATGCGAATGAAATATGAGAACTGTGTACTCAAATTCCTGAAAGAGGAACGTTAAATTCTAAAAGGAGTTAAGGATTGAAGAAAAAGTGATAATTGGTACAACGTTTATGAATCCTCCTTCGTTGTAGAATTTTTCGTTCGAAGTCTGATTTGAGTAGTTAAACAACAGGAATTCAAGTACAAAAAAATGAGGGGCGAAGTGGGAGAAGTGGCGGGAGAAGAAGTTGGGGAAGTGGCGGCGAATTGGAGGAAGTGGCGGTAGAAGGAGTGGGGAAAATGACATATGACATTGTTGACATATGACAGGAGTGTGGAAATGACATTGTTGCCATTGTTTACGTACGGCATTGTTGACATTTGACAGGGAGAGGGGTGGAGATTTCGAGGAAGAGGGTTCCGTAAGCAATGTCGTACGTTGAAAAGTGGTGTGACGTAAGCGTTGAAAAAAACTTGGTTTCTCGGAGATTCGAAACTGAACCCTTTGACTTACTAAACAGATAGCTATACCATTCAGATAACTCGCATATTAATTTTATCGTGCAAGATTGGATATACAAATATATATTTGTGACATCATTTTTTTTAAAAATAATCTTGAACTACCAGATAATGGTCGACAATGTTTGGTGTGACGTAAGCGTTGAAAATAAAGCTGGTTTCTCGGAGATTCGAACCTGAATCCTTTGACTTACTAAACAGATAGCTATACCATGTAGCTACTACGCATATTAATTTTATCGTGCAAGATTGGATATACAAATATATATTTGTTACATAAATTTTGTTAAAAATAACCTTGAACTGCACTACCAGATAACTTTGTTATCGTATACTTAAATGAGGTGTAATATTGATTGCGACAGAGATAATAATTACACACGCACATAGTCCCAGTTTAAATGTGTAAGATATTGTTGTACATGTACAGGGTATGTCACAAATTAAGAAGTCAAAAGAACCTTAACGAATGTTGGCATGGGAAAAATTGTTTTTATGAAAATTCCCATATCTAATTTTAAGATACACCGTTCTAAATATAAAGGGGTTGGAAATTCCGATTATATTAAATCAAATTTCAAAGTTCAAGAAGCTAAACGAAATTTCAGTTAACGTCTATGCTTTAGAATTGAATGAAACAGAGAAGAGATCATTTTACATAGTTATACCTGTTGTTTTTACTAAAAATAAAATGAAACGTCACGTCAATTTGTTACTAATACAAGATCAGTATTTTCGGAAATTAAATGATTATAAAGCACCACCTATCGACAATGAAAATGTCAAATATCATTATGTTTGGATAAGTACGAGGTATGTCGTTAATTAAGAAGTCAAAAGGACCTTAATGAATATTGGTATGCGACCCATCAAACGATTCAGCGTTGCATAAAGTACGTCAAGTGTCACGTTAAACGCCACGTAAGTACGTCAAGCGTCACGTAAAACGTCACGTATCACGTTATCCGTAACGTGTCACATTAAAAACACACACACACATGTTGGATATTTTTGTTCGTGTGCAGGGAATGTCACAAATCAAAAAGTCAAATGGTCCTTAACGAATGTTGGCATGTGACCCATCAAACGATTCGACGTTACGCAAAGTATGTCAAGCGTGACGTTAAACGTCACGTGAGTACGTTTAAAAACATACACACATGCACAACAACGTGATTCGTATTTTGTTTAGTAGACATTGTAGCCATTGTTAACATATGACATTGTTGCCGTTGTTTACATACAGCATTGTTGACTGCCATTGCTTACATAGGGCATTGTTGACATATGACATTGTTGCCATTGTTTACTTACGGCATTGTTGACTGCCATTGTTTACAAGGCATTCTCTTCGTCTTCTAGATTCCATTCAAAAAAGAGCCATTCGCTTGATAAACAGCTCAACTCTCACAGATACCCTTCACCCTCTAGAACATAGAAGAAGACTTGCAGACCAGTCATTGCTCTACAGATATTTCCATGGCAGATGCTCCAGAGAAATAAAAACTCTTGTACCACCATTGGCCACATTCGGCCAAAGAACTCGGCACGCTGATCAGTCTCACATATTTACTCTCAAGCTTGACACTAAAAGGACCAATCTTCATCAAGAATCCTTCTTTTACATGGCTGCTACGGAATGGAATAAGCTTCCAAAATTAGGTCACTATGACCTGCAACTTTTTAAAAAGCGTGTCCACAATCATTTCCTTTCTATAATCCCTTCCCCTTCTAATAGTCGCAGTGCGGGCCGTCCGCGGCCCACACGATAGGTCTTCGTATAGGACAGGCTGCCGAAGCTTATCTAGCTTTTTTCTTTTTGTAAAAGGAATAATTACAGTTTTCCGGGGGTTTGAAAGACATCTGTTCCCTCTCGCACCATCTGTATACTGTGTTGAGGGCTTCTTGGAGGACGTTTGAGATCGTCGCTTTAAATTTCCCTCTAACTATTATCACCAGATCATCCGCATAGCACTGAAATTCTACTCCCTGCATAAAAAGCTCGCTCAGCAAAGAGTCGACTAGGAGTGACATGATTAGGGGGGAAAGTACCCTACCTTGTGGACACCCCTTCGCCGCCCTGAACCTAACGGACTCTCCATGCAGTGATAATATTATATATCTGTTTTCAATCTATTTTTGATTCAGTTACAGATTTTACTGTCTATCCCTCTATCCCTAATTGATGTATAGAGTGACTGTGGTAAAGCGTTATTAAACGCTCCTTCTATATCTAGAAGAGCTGCCAGCGCAATTTCCTTATGTTTAAGGGAATGGCCGATCTTTCCTACTAGATTGTTTAGTGCTAAATCCGTAGAGTTGCCTGTTTGGTAAGCATATTAATGAAAGTTTAAGGAATGTTCCTTAAGATTCACCTCTCTAATATGTCTATCAATATTTCTTTCCAGAGTTTTCTATTAAGAATGAGGTAAGGCTGATCGCATGGAAGGATTTAGGTAGGGAATGATTCACCGTACCCGTTTTACGTTTGTAGACAACTCTCGCCGTTGACCAGCCCAGCGGAATATAACTCCACGCCAAACTCGCTCTGAATAGTTTAACCAAAAGAGGTAGTAAAATTTTGCTGACCTTCTAAATGAGGGCAGGGAAAACACCATCCTCCCCTGGAGACTTTTATGGGAAGAAATAGTTAACCGCCCATTAAGAGTGGAATTTGCTCCTGGTCCCTCAGAAGCAGACTGTCGGGAAAGTGGGTCTGCAAGAGAGTCTCTAACGTTTGCGTACCGTAAAAGAGATATCTGGTCGTTTTATGAATCCAATCTCTAGCGCCGGATCTCTGGCGAGAGCCTTGTGGGTTCTTGTGCTGGCAGGTAGATCTGATATACTTTGACAAAACCTCCTCCAGGATTTCCTTTTGGCTTTTTTTATTTCTTTATTATAAGTCGTTAGAGTGTGCAATAGATTTTCCAGCAACCATATGACATTGTGGACATATGACATTGTTGTCATTGTTTACATGGGGGCATTGTTAACATATGACATTGTAGCCATTGTTAACATATGACATTGTTGCCATTGTTTACATACGGCATTGTGGACATATGTCTTCAAATTTCCCTTATACTTGAATACTATGAGACTACATATGTTATCTAATGTCATTACGGAATTTTGAAAAATATGGGAAGCAAGATTTTCGATACATAATCTTTATTTCATTCACATATTCATTGTAATTAAATCAATTTTCGGTGATAATGTATTATCGTATCGATCGTCGGTAAAACATCAAAACCATGACAATAAAACCTCCAATAATCCTTTTTAAAAATAAAATAACTTAATAAATTCAAAGTTTACAAGAGATGAAAAGTATGACAGTGACATTGAGCAAAGGGTTTTGGCAGGAAGACAAATGAATGGGGCACTGCATAGCTTTATGAATAGCCAGAAAGTGTCAAAAAATACACGTCTGGCTGTGCATAGAAGTGTGTTGGTTCCTACACTTATGTATGGTAGTAAATGTTGGGTTTGGCATAAGAAGCATGAAAATAGGATTAATGCTGCGAAGATGAGTAGTCTGAGAAGTATAGCGGGAGTGACTCAATTGGATAAGGTAAAGAATAGTGAGATAAGAGAACGCTGTGGTGTAAAAGAAAATGTGGTTACAAAGATAGATAAAGGAATGCTTAGATGGTTTGGACACGTTGAAAGGATAGATGAAAAAAGATTGACGAAACAAATTTATAAAGCGAGTGTGAATGGATAAGTCGGTAGAGGTCGACCTCGGAGAACATATCTTGATCAGATCAACATTGTTTTGAGGAAAGGCCAGGTCAAGAGTACCAACAACCGATGAGCATGTATGAGAGCACTGATGAAAGTAAAGAAAGCAAAAGATGTGTGTAGGAACCGTAGCAAGTGGAAGGAAGTGGTCTCTGCCTACCCCCATGGGAAAAAGGCGTGACTTTATGTATGTATGTAATAAAATCTCAAGAGTACCAACGACCAAGAACACTAATGCAAGTAGTTCATTGTATTTAAAACAGTTTTCGGTAATAATGTATTATTGTACCGATCGTCGGTAAAACATCGGAACCATGACAATAAAAACCCCAATAATCTTTATTAAAAATAAAATTACTTAAAATCTCATGAATCGAACAAACAAAAATTAGCTTAGGTCCTCATGATGACATTTATTGCCTGGGACTATCAATACTCTTCCTTGGGGTCATTATAGTTTGAATGAATATTTTTTTTATCACCCTAGCATATCTCTATAGTTAAAGAAATGAATAGTTTGATCCTTATTCAGCTTTTAGACGATACATAACTCTGAAGGTAGTGTCAAGATCGGGATGCGTACGCGCTCGCTGGCCGCTGCGAAAATAATATAGATAGGTATATATACGGGGGGGAGCTTGAACTGACAAAACTTTTGGAACTATTGGAAAAAACCTTGTAACAAAAAAAAAATCCTTGGTTAAAAGAACTATTTAAGCTCCCTTTTTTCATGTATCACGCAATAAAGTGTCTTGCAGCGTCATCAAAAGATTCAGCATTACGCAAAGTACGTCGACCATCACGTTAAACGTCACGTGAGTACGCCAAGCGTCACGTTAAACGTCATGTGAGTACGTCAAGCGTCACCTTAAACGTCACGTGTGTACGTCAAACGTAAACACAGCGTCACTTTTTCATGTATCACGCAATAAAGTGTCTTGCATCGTCATCAAAAAAATCAGCATTACGCAAAGTACGTCGACCGTCACGTGTGTTTTTAATGTGACACGTGACGTTTAACGTAACATTTACGTTTGACATACACACGTGACGTTTAACGTGACGCTTGGCGTACTCACGTGACGGTCGACGTACTTTGCGTAATGCTGAATCTCAATGCTCAACAATGGCAACAACGTCATATGTTAATATCTACAATGTCATATGTCAACAATGTCTCATGTAAACAATGGCAACAATGTCATATATGTCCTATGTAAATAATGGCAGTCAACAATGCCGTATGTAAACAACGGCAACAATGTCATATGTTAACAATGGCTACAATGTCATATTTTAACAATTTCAACAATGCCCTATGTAAACAATGGCAACAATGTCATATGTCAACAATGCTCTATGTAAACAAAGGCAGTCAACAATGCCGTATGTAAACAATAGCAACAATGTCATATGTTAACAATGGCTACAATGTCTATTTATGTGACATGTCACTTTGTTGTGCATTTGTTGTGACGCTTGACATACTTTACGTAACGTTGAATCGTTTAATGGATCACATGCCAACATTCGTTAAGGACCTTTCGACATATTGATTTGTGACACCCTGTACATGAACAAAAATATCGTGTGTGTGTATTTTTAATATGACACGTTACGTATAACGTGACACGTGACGTTTAACGTGACGCTTAACGTATTCACGTGACATTTAACGTACTCACGTGACGTTTAACGTGACACTTGACGTACTTTGCGCAACGCTGAATCGTTTTATGGGCGCATACCAACATTCGTTAAGGTCATTTTGACTTCTTAATTTACAACATACCTCGTCAACAATGCTGTATGTAAACAATGGCAAAAATGTCATATGTCAACAATGTCGTATGTAAACAATTGCAACAATGTCATGTCAACAATGCCCTATGTAAACAATGTCAACAATGCCGTATGTAAACAATGTCAGCAATGGCTACAATGTCATATTTTAACAATGTCAACAATGCCCCATGTAAACAATGGCAACAATGTCATATGTTAACAATGCTCTATGTAAACAATGGCAGTCAGCAATGCCGTATGTAAACAACGGCAACAATGACATATGTTAACAATGGCTACAATGTCTACTAATGTGACATGTCACGTTGTTGTGCATGTGTGTATGTTTTTAAACGTACTCACGTGACGTTTAACGTGACGCCTGACATATTTTGCGTAACGTTAAATCGTTTAATGGGTCACATGCCAACATTCGTTTAGGACCTTTTGACTTCTTAATTTACGACATACCTCGTCAACAATGCTGTATGTAAACAATGGCTACAATGTCATGTGTCAACAATGACGTATGTAAACAATGGCAACAATGTCATATGTCAACAATTCTGTATGTAAACAACGGTAACAATGTTATATGTCAACAGTGCCGTATGTAAACAATGGCAACAATGTCATATGTCAACAATGTCAAAAATGCTGTATGTAAACAATGGCAACAATGTCATTTTCCCCCCACTACTACTAAACAAAATACGAATCACGTTGTTGTGCATGTGTGTATGTTTTTAAACGTACGCACGTGACGTTTAACATGACGCTTGACATACTTTGCGTAACGTTGAATCGTTTAATGGGTCACATGCCAACATTCGGTAAGGACCCTTTGACTTCTTAATTTACGACATACCTTGTCAACAATGCTGTCTGTAAACAATGTCAACAATGTCATGTGTCACAATGCCGTATGTAAACAATGGCAACAATGTCATGTCAACAATGCTGTATGTAAACAATGGCAACAATGTCATGTTAACAAAGCCCTATGTAAACAATGTCAACAATGCCGTATGTAAACAATGTCAACAATGCTGTATGTAAACAACGGCAACAATGTCATATGTCAACAATGCCGTATGTAAACAATGGCAACAATGTCATGTCAACAATGCCGTATGTAAACAACGGCAACAGTGTCATATGTCAACAAGGCCGTATGTAAACGATGGCAACAATGTCATATGTCAACAATGCCGTATGTAAACAATGGCAACAATGTTATATGTCATTTCCCCCCCTCACTACTACTGAACAAAATACGAATCAAGAGACGACGGTAGCATTACCTTGGTTCTTGATCGTTAAAAAGATTGAAGGAGACTTCAAATTTCATAAAAACAATTTTATTATCTGGTAGTTTAAGGTTATTTTTAACAAAATGATGTCACAAATATATATTTGTATATCCAATCTTGCACGATAAAATTTATATGCGTTGGAGCTACATGGTATTACCACACATCATATTTGCAAGCTCATAGATAAAGAACACCTGTAAATAAGGCTTTTAGATGTTTTTCACTGAACTATATTGCAACGAGTCGTATTTTGTTGTTGATGTAGATATAAGCATCTTTAAGCCATTTTAACGTGTCCTATTAATTATTCACTACCCCATTTAAGCAATTGTTTTTATATTGGCTAGTCAAATAAGCCTTAATCGTTGTCATGAATGGTCTATGGATGGTAAATACCCTGCATACCCGCAATATTAAAAAGTTTAATACACACATGACTACTTTTCAACAATTATTATGTAACCCCTCCTTTAAAGAAGGTCTTGGCCTGGCTGATAACTCTTTACACACCACCTTAAATACAGCCCTTAAAAAGACTAAACGTCAAGCCAACTACAAAACAGGAGACAAAATACGTATAGTAGTATATAATGATAGATTTAATAATCCGGTGTCCACAACTATGTCAACCAAAAGTAACATGAAAGCTTTGCTGGAGACCATAGAAGATATCATTACTTCTGATCAAGCTGTTAATTTACACAGAAGTACTTTTGATGTACAAATTATGAAAACTGCTTAAATATTTTTAATGCACTGTTATTTTATACTTTAAATATTTATTCTTTGTTTTTATTTATGAGGGTTTTGGTCAAAGTGAAAGAATGTAGCGTACCTATATTGCTGCTGATGCAAAAGTGGTGTCACATGCCAACATTCGGTCCTTTTGACTTCTTGTGACACCCATACATGTACAAAAAATATCACACATTTTAAACTGGTGTTTGTTGTGTGTGTGTGTGTGTGTTCTAATGTGACACGTGACGTTTAACGTAACGTTTACGTTTAACATACACACGTGACGTTTAATGTGACGCATGACGATCACACGTGACGTTTACGTTTGACGTACAAACGTGACGCTTGGCGTACTCACGTGACGCTTGACGTACACACGTGACGCTTGATGTACACACGTGACATTTACGTTTGACGTACACACGAGACGTTTAAGGTGACGCTTGGAGTACTCACGTGACGCTTGGCGTACTCACGTGACGGTCGACGTACTTTGCGTAATGCTGAATCTTTTGAAGACGCTGGAAGACACTTTAATGCGTGATACATGAAAAAGGGGGCTTAAATAGTTCTTTTAACCAGGGTTTTTTTTGTTAAAAAGATATTTTTTCCAATAGTTCCAAAAGTTTTGCCAGTTCATGCGTCCCCCCGTATATATACCTATCTATATTATTTTCGCAGCGGTCAGCGAGCGCGTATGATGTCATGTTTTTTGCTTTAGGGTTTATTTTTTAAATAATATATTGTGATTGGACACCTGGGTTGTAACCACAAAAAGCTAAAGCGAATACTTTTATCCCATAACGAGCTGGTTTTTTGGGCATGTAGATACGGAATGAACAATGTCCTCTAAACGGCAACAACATTTCGTCCAAGGTCACATAATCACCCGGAGTGTAGCATGCACGGCAATTTTGCACAAAGAGTTCAAAAAGGCTTCTTATGGGACAAAGTTTGTCTAAATGTTTCCGTTCATTGCGAGTATGAATATTATCGAACTGCATACAGTAAATTAAAAATTTAAAACGCGGATGAGCCATACTTGCACAAATTATCTCAATACCGGAACCATCTGTCGCCCAAAAGTCTTTGGTATTTTTTCTTCCACTTTTATACGATCCCATCAAGTATAATGTTCCTATAAGTGCTTTCATTTCAATCCTGTTGGTTAGTGTAACTTCTAGTGGGTCCTTGTAATTTGGTCCTATTTTTGTTATAAAGATATTTGTATTTTCTATAATCATATCTAAGATCTTGTTACTAAAAATAGCCAACCAACAATCTATCGGAGACACAACATTTTTAAAGTTACCTTTTGTGCCAGGTAAATGAGTCACCAAATTTTGCCTTCTAGTTCTAACACTCTTCGAAAGTACATGTTTATTTCATTTAGTACCGTCTCTCGATTCATAATATAAATGTTGATTGCTTCCCCTTGCTTGGGACTTAACAAATTCTTCTTCCAACTCGTCCACGCTTTGTTCCGAACGTGAATTATGGTCACTTTCTTCACAAAAATCAACATCTGATTCTGGCGGGCCCTCATCTAAGTAGAACTCTTCATCAGATAAAACCTCGTCATTAACTTTTGTAGCCTATCAATTTCCTTAAGATAAGGATCCAGATTTTAGCCAAAAACAATTTAAACAGCAAAAATAACAAACTAATTAAAAATTTGATGACATAAAATAGAATAACCTAAACGCTCGGGTGGTGTCTGTGAGACAATTATATACGCTGGTGTTTATATGAGCGCACTTGTTTGAATGACTGGTTTACTGCCACGTACATGTGGGTACTCCTGAAAGGTATACGAGCGCGCAGCCAAACAGTGGCGTCGCGCTGAAAATTATGTTTAAAAAATACTCGGAAATGTCTGACAGACACCACCCGAGTACTCAAGGGTTAACAGCAAGTGTAATACTAAAAAATTTACGCACTTTACAGTAATACAATACACATTTTTTTCTAATTTTTTTAAACTTAGCTGTTCTTCTTTTTTTAAGTGCCACTCCTATTGGAGATTGGATATCATCAAGGCTATCCTAACTTTATTAACAGCCGTTCTAAACAACTCATTCGTGGTGCAGCCAAACCACTCTCTCAAATTCCGCAACCAAGACATTCTCCTACGTCCCGGTTTTCTGCGTCCTTCAATTATTCCCTGCAATATGTTCCGCAATAATGTGTACTTCTCTCCTCTCATCAGATGGTCCAGGTATTCTAGCTTTCTTTTCTTTATGGTTGTCATTACCTCCAATTCTTTGTTAATTCGACGGAGCACTTCCACATTTGCCACCCTGTCGACCCATCTTATTTTCAGTAGTCGATGGTAGAATCACATTTTAAAGCTTTCTTTCTTTTTTATATTGTCCTGTTTAAGAGTCCACGCCTCCATACCGTACAGCAAGGCACTAAATACGAAGCATCTCAATAGTCGTATGCGTAAGGGGATGTTTATATCACGATTACACAGTAATTTATTCATACTTATGAAGGTAGTTCTAGCAAACTCGATGCGTCTTTTTATTTCCTTGTTTTGATCGCATGTTTCGTTTATTATCGTTCCCAGGTATTTATAGTTTGTAACATTTTCGACTTGGTTTCCGTCTATGTTCACATTTGCGTGATTATTAGCGGTCTAACTGAATTTTATATATTTGGTTTTCTTTGCATTCATTTTAATACCAAAGTTGTTGCATAGGTACTCTATTCAGATTATCAAGTATATGTTGGAGGCCTTCCGGTGTTTTTGCTAATATCACAGTACCGTTTGACTCGAGAATTGCTTCCTGGATAATTTTTTCACTATAGATATTGAAGAGTATATTGGAGATAGTATGAATCTTTGCCGAACTCCCCGCCTAATTTCTATTTCTTGAGATTGAGAATTATTCGAAAGTCTTTTTCGTCGATGTCTTTACTCTTAAGAATGTCCTTAAGTTTATCATGGCGTATCCTGTCAAAAGCCTTCTCAAAGTCTATGAAGCAGGCGTGTATTTCCTGATTCTCGTCGAGACATCTTTGCGTAAGCACAGCCTCTCTCGTACCCATTCTTTTTCTAAACCCCATTTGTGTATCTCTGATGTCAATTTCTAGTTGCTAGTATATTCGATTATGGATAACTTTAAGAAATATTTTCAGTATGTGGCTCATTAGTGATATTCTTCGATGGTCAGAGCATTCTTTTGCATTAGGTTTCGTGGGTATCATAACAGACGGAGGAGGAAGCCGACAAAGGGCTCATTAATATACACCCTAGTTGTGGTCGATTCTCGGACGCCAACAAATAAACGGGGCCGAGAGTAACAATATTTTTACATTTAGTCAGAATATCATTTGACAAAGAGTGTTTTAAAATTAACTCGTTCGATAACAATAATTCGTACTTGTTAGTTTTTACGACTTCCTGTTGTTATTTTCTAAACTAATAGGTATCGAATATTTTTTATTACATTGATGCACCTACAATAAATATTATTTCACATTGGTTTTAAAATATACATTTAAATTTAAATATTTTTTAGAACATTTTTGTATGTTATTTGATATTTTTGCTTTTTCAATTATTATCTATTTATGATACAAGTTTCAAGAATTTTTTTTAAAGAATGATTTTTAAAATCTAATATAAAAGTTGTAATAAATTTGCCTATCTAGTCAAGCGTAAATAGATACCTATACCTATAAGTAGGAATGTTATTTGTTTACCTGAATTTTAGATAATGTCAAGTTTGAGTTGCAGCGCTTTTTTGCAAATCTTAAATTGCTCCTTTCCCATACGGATTCGGGAGATGGCACAAATCTATCTGATTTTTGAGGCGACATACTTGAATTTAGAATTTTTCGGATGATAATGACGCTGTACGAATTCTTGTTCGAGATCGTGTCATACTACTGTAAGGGAAAGTAGTAAAATTCAATGAAACAGGTTTTAATTTTTAGTTTTAAATTGTTTCAGTATCGCATGTTCACCGTCAAAAAAGTGAAAAATTAATTAATTTTATTCACTTGATACGAAAAATAAAATTTGTCTTTATAAAACACAAATTTTATCAATACTTCGTTTTATATAGTAGGTGATACAAATACTGCATCCTTTCTAAACAGTCAGCTTACACTTTTAGTTGCCTATACTCCGGCGATGTCCATCGGTTTTGCCCATTCGACGTCTGCGTCGAATGGGCAATGTATTCTTAAAATAATCTAAAAACAGAAATAAATGAATTTATTTAAGTATGTCCTGTAAACAGTTCCCTAATTTGTAGGTATAACAGATAAACGTTGAATAAAATGTTAAGTTATTTAAGATACAAGTAAATGTATAATAAATACAGGGTGTTACAAAAAGGTAGGTCATAAATTGAACCACATATTCTGGGGTCAAAAATATCTCGATTGAACATAACTTACCTTAATGCAAATGTGCACACAAAAAAAGTTACAGCCCTTGGAAAGTACAAAATAAAAATCGATTTTTAACTGTTTAACATTTTGTAATAAAAATGGATACATGACTTTCTTATCGTAAGAGCATCTTTTTCATATAAAACCACGAAATCTGTACAGCCCATAAAAATTTTAGGGGGGTTTTGAACCCCTAACATCCCCAAAGTTTTCTATGCGTTACAATTAAATTAATATTGTGACACCATTGGTTTAATACAGTTTTGAAAAAATTTTGCCTCCGAGAAACCGAGAAACACGCTCTAAGCAATCCACAAGAAAGAGTAGCTAAAGCTTGTGGAGTTGGGAGGTAAAACAGGCGACTACAACGACGAAATGAACACCAAACATTTTACGCAATGGTTAAATGACAAATTTATCCCTAATTCACCAAAAAACATGCGCTTTTGTGATAGATAATGCCTCCTACCACAATGTACAGGTAGATTCTTTTCCAAATTTTTTTTGGAAAATAGCAGTGATGCAGCAATGGTCCATTATCCATAGCTGTATCCTGTTCTTAAGCTAACAAAAAGGTCTTATGGACCGAGACAACCGCATTGTTTCCAATACCTTTAAGTACCAAGTGACATTATAATTTGTAACATTTTTAGGGCAGGACAACGTCTGTCGATTTCGCTAGTTAGTTATATAAGCAACACGAATATTTACAAGTCGGGCTATTTTTTTGTTGTTTTATTTTCACAGAGCGATATTTTTTATACTAAAAAAATTGCAGCAATTTAAGTCCAAAATTACCTACTAAAATTGTTGCATTGAAGATTTTTTGGTATTTTTAAGTAAAATAATTTGGTTAATTTAATTTTGTAATAACGAACGCTTTACTAAAAAAGCAAAGGTAATTATGGCGAGGTCCAAAAAATTTCAAAAAAAAATGAAAGGTTTAATATTTTCTTTAGTTTGAAAGTAAAAAAAAACATTTTTGACATGTTTTCCGTGAACTTTTTATGTTAACCGTTAAATTTTATGATATATTTTTTTGAAAACTACATAAAAAAACAAGCAATTTGAATAAATAAAAAATATTGTAAAAAAAAATTTATGAGTTTGAGGCGTGACTACGTTTAATTTTGCGTAGCGACATCTAACACACAGGGCTAACAGAAGCTAAGAAAGCGTTGGTAAAGTATGAAACTGACAAGATAGCTTTAAAAAAAAATAGTAACACCTACCTGTTGTAGGTAATTATACAATACTTTTGTCTGCACGGTATACGCTGGTTTGTCAGTCATCAGTGTTGTCGGCGTGGCTTCGCAGAGCCACAACTTTGGTATACACCCACTTGCTGTTTTTAAATATAAATTCAGTATCGGGATCGCAGGCTCTGGACTGTCGAGGAGGTGAAGCTAATAATTTGTCGGCTCCATCTTCGAGTAAAACCTAATGATTTTTCGTTTTTGAATTGTGGTACTCGCTACTACCCAAAAATCGTTAGCACTTTGCTAGAGTCTCGAGTACAGTTTACAAGTGAGTGGTGTTTTACAAGATGAACAGCCTGCAACACAATAAAGTAAAAAAGCTGATTAAGCTTAACGTACCTAATGGCTATTTTAGAAGAGGTGCATGAGGAAATTTGTGTGATAAGTGAAAAGAAGCTATGGGTACGAAAATTGATCGTTAGAAGAGGTGGACTAGGAGCTACGAATAGAATAGAGTACTTCGATAGTTTGAAAAAAATTTAAGTTGTTTCTTCGCTCCAGCGAAACGACATTTTTGCGGCAACTAATTAACTCGACTATAACGACAAGTTTAGACTTGTTTAGCCGGTGAACCAGTGGGAGGCGCTACTCCCGATAAAAATAGAACAAAATGGATGGACTTGACTAAATTAATTACTAATCTACTCGACTAAATTTTTGGTTTTCAGACACGTTTAGATAGGTACTAAAATATTCTCAACTCGACTAGCGTAGTCCGAACTAGGCTTTAGACTTTAGAGCAACACTAATGTTATCTTTTATTTGCATTAAATCTGGTATTTTTACCATATTTGTTTGCCTGGCGTTGTCTCTGTTGTTTTGGTATTTATTCGTCGATATTTAAATCTTTAATATACTAAGTCTTTATGCGCGGGCTCCACATCCAAAGTTAAAACCAACGAAGGATTAACATCTGGATTCACAATAACCAAGGATCTTAAACAGGGTTGCTGTATATCTCCGACACTATTCAAAATTTACTTAGAGCACGCGCTGAAGACATGGAAACGGAAATGCAATAGCATGGGAATGCCAATGGATGACGATACGACAGTATATACCCTCTCTTTCGCGGATGGCCAAGTAGTTACATATTGCACAAGAAATATATGACATGGAATATATGAGCCGAAAGCTCATCGAGGAGTATGGAAAATGGGGTCTAAATGTCAACATTACAAAAACGGAGTATATGTGCATAGGAGGACAGCAAGAAGACCTACATCTAGCAACGGGACAGATCATCAAACAATGCAATATATACAAATACCTGCCTAGGAATGAAAATATCTAAGGAAGGGACACTAGACGAAGCAATATCGGACAGAAACGTACAGGGAAGAAGAGCTACTTCCATACTGAACAGTATTCTAATGGACAAAACCATTACCTATACAAAAAAAAATAACAAAGGATTTACAATTCCGTCGTGAAAAGCATAATAACATATAGCTCATAGGTGTGGCCGATAAAAGAAAAAACAAAAAGAAAACTAAAAGCCACAGAAATGGACTTCTGGAGAAGAGCGGTGGAAAAATCCAGGAGAGTAAACATATGGTATGGGCACGTCCAAAAAATGTCAGAACACAGAATCTCAAAGAAAGTACTAAACTGGAACCCCAAAGGAAACCAAAAACGAGGAAGACCGCGCAGAAGCTGGAGAGACGGAGTGGACAAGGAAATTCGAGAGACGGATCTGGAAGAAGGCCTGTGAACGTAATCGTTTTTTATTTCTGCCGTGTTGTTGTTTAACTTGTTATTATAAGTTGACCGTGTTAATTGTTTTACTTTAGTAGCCGTTATAATCGCTGTCATAACTAAGCTAGATTGGCACTGGCTAATCAATTTCAGTTTAAGTTAATAGAGTATCAAGGTATAGGTAGGTACTTACCTATACATGATTTTTTAGATTGCGTTCTTATCATATATGTAAATACTACTTGCTACATTACTAATACTTATTGTAAGTAGAAGAGTTCCTGTTAGATTGAGATATCTCCTCATCAGGTCCAAAACAGTCATATCGTCAGCACCGTAGCGAATTCAGATACAATCCCAATATCAAATTATACTCATTGAAGTAAGTAAATGTCAATTTCCTTTTGCTCGACAAAGAATGTTTATTTTCTCCACGACCATACTTGGAATATACCTACCTACTCATTATGAAATTATTTTTAATAACATATAGACAACAATCACACTTATAAGAGTAAGGATATTCATTCCGTAACAGTTGTTTTTTATGGGGTTTGCATGTTATTTTCATTCCATCACTTGTTACGGTATGAATATTGATAATATCTATGGTCACGTATGGTTCAGTAATCTGGTGGACCAAAGGGTTACAACAGACAGCTAGAGCAAAGCTTGCTGGCCTTCAGCAGCTGGCATGCCTGGCCATAACTGGAGCTATGTCCAGCACACCAACGGCAGCGATGGAACACCTCCTACATCTTCCTCCCCCAGATATTATCTTAGAGAGGGAAGCCAGTATAGTCTCCTACAGATTCCTGTCTTTGGAAAAGCAAATTAATGAAGAGCAACTCGGGGATCACTCCGGGATACTGAGTGAAACAAAAAACCACCAAATTCTCGGGATGGTTCCTGACTTGCTAGCCACAAAAATACACGTAGAAAAGTCGTTCAAAGTCCTCTTTTCAAAGAGAGACGAATGGGCGAGGGGACAAATCCTCTTCCCAGAGACTGAATACGTAATGTACACAGATGGCTCGAAAACCCCAGATTGAGTTGGGGCCGGTGTTTTCAGCAGGAAACCAAAGATTGAAATATTTACCAGTCTTGGCAGGTATGCTACAATCTTTCAGGCCGAAGTATTCGCTATTGAATTGTGTGCAAGAGAGTTGACCAACAGACCTCTAGCAAACAAAAACATAAATATAATATCAGACAGCCAGGCTGCTTTAAAAGCACTGAGCTCCAACAAGATAAATTCTAAACTTGTATGGAATTGCATCGAATCCTTAGAGTACCTTGGTGTGAACAACAGGGTGACCCTACTGTGGGTACCTGGGCACCAGGGGGTGGAAGGAAACGAAAAAGCCGACACCATTGCAAAACAGGGGGCCGAATCTGCGTTCACTGGACCAGAATCGGTTTTTGGAGTCACCACAAGTGCCGCCAAAACAATTATTTCGGACTGGGCGGAGAGGAAAATACTCACGTACTGGTCCGACATACCAGAGTTAACCCACTCGAAGGCGTTTCTACCGTTTCAACCCTCGAGAAACACAACTAAGCAGATCCTAGAATGGAGCAGAAATAACCTGCGTATTATAACAGGACTGCTTACAGGACACTGTCGTTTAAGATACCACCTCAGAAACAAACGGACTGTCGGTTCTGCTGCGTGGAAGACGAAACTGCTGAACACATACTACGTTCATGCCCCGGCCTGGGAAGAATAAGGTTCAACATATTTGGATACACCAACCTAGAACCTACCGATTTTAAAAAAATCTCACCCTATACAACCATGAACTTCGTGAGAAGGATTGTGCGGTGAATTGTGACCTCTAGGGGTGAGCCACAATAGACCTACTAAGGGTCACGGTGGAGGGGCGACCACGCCCACTCACATGATACCTAACCTACGGTATGAATAGTCCGTAATTGTTTTAAACATAGCGATTGCCACGGATGTCAAAAAAACACTTGGAAGTAAATGTCGGTTTCAAATTAAAATGGCTACGCGTCGTTCTCAAGTTATTTTTTAAAAGTTTTGTGTAAAAATGAGCGAGAATTTATGTGAATCAGATTTAGAATTTGAAAATACTCCTCCTGAGATTACAAATTAGGCTAATAACATAACAGAAAACCTACTTCCTCAAAAATCAAAACAGGAAAATGAAAAATATTATTAACTCAAGTGGAGAAAATATCGCCTGTTACACGGTTAGAATGAAAAAATTGGATACTCGTGATTCCTCGTGCTCGCTATCACTCGCGCTCGGAATATTCCACTCGTATAGAATTTTTCATTGTAACCTAGTGACAGAATCTATTATTATAGTGTATTTACTGTTTTTCTCATACATCGTTGTTAGGTGTAAAAAAAAAGGCGACAAGTTGTTTTTATCATTTATAAACATTTTCATGTAATATTTTAATTACATACTACAATACTGAACACATGTCGTTTGTCGGTCACTTTGTTTTACCTTTTTCATGGTGATCATTCCACGTTAAGAGCTTAAATTGATTTGACAAGGGATAACCATATTCTCCTTTTAACGATTCGGTTCATTTTTTGGTCCGTGTGTAGTTCATGACTAGGACTGGTGTAAATTTTAAGACGCACTTTTCAAAAAATTCGGAGCGCCTTGCAGTTATTAAACTGAGCACCAACTAGCTTGACTAACATACAAAGTATATTACAAAGCTCGAATTTTTCAAACTCAACTTTCTTGGAATTTTCTGAATAGAGCGCCTTAATGTTTACACCAGGTTAAGTCCTGGTCATAAACTATAAACTACACATGGACTAAAAGTGAATCAAATCGGAAAGGAAGGTTCTAAAAGGGAGCTCCTGGAAGAAAGTTTCACATTTTTGGACCAGTTATAAGTGACTATTTCAGTTGGAAAGTCCTAGGTATCTGGAGCTGAACAGTATAAGACAGCAAATAGTCCGAGTCCCTTGTCGTCTTTACTCGCACAGCAACGGAAGGAACTATGAAAGATAGTTCCTCAAATTATAGCATGTGAAAGTATCAACACAAGAATGAAAATATCGAAAAATGTAACGAACTGTCACTATTAATTCCAAGATTTTCATCTCAAGGAATTACACAAGAAAGTGAATAAATACATAGGTAATGCATAAAATTTGAGGCGTTGAAGAACACATTTCAAAAGGCTCGTGTGGTTAAAATGAAACGTGAGCTTGATTAATTAAATTTTACATCATTTTTACATGGTGATTTGAAAGGGTATTAAAACGAGAATTTTGTTCCACTGAACTAATTAAAATTGAGAAAATAAAAGTATTTAATTATTTTAACATAACTTAACCTTAACTTTTAGTAATATTGCATTTAAGGTCAAAAGTTTATTTCCTTAATATGCAAAATTCAGCATTAGGAAGTCTTCGTTAAATAATTATACATAACATTAATACACATATCTATTAACATTTTTAACTTAGTTCTTGGTAACTTATTTACAGGTAAATAAAATAATTATGTCGATGTAACACCTTTCCTTGCAACAAGAAGATTCAAAACTGGGTGTTTCTTTATGTAGCTGACTGCTTTTTTATGAGTTACCATTGTGAAGTCATAACCATTACACTGAAGAATTTTATCATGTATCCGAAGTCCTGCTCTCGAAGCAGGGCTATTATCGTGAACCTCTGTTACATAAATACCCTAAAAAATGAACAATTATAATACCAGCTGCAAATTACATTTACGGATTTAATTTATTTCATCATAGTAACCAAGTTAATTAATTTTCATGCCGATTTTTGCATAGTCTTGTTAAGAACCAAAAAGTTTACTAGTTAGGACTTTATATCATTGGTTTTTTCATAGTTAATTAAAAAAATTCTGGAAAAAATTGATAGATAATGATCAATTTAAAGTAGTTGTAAATAATTTTAAGAGACTGCATCTGGCACCTGTTAGTCATACATATTGTAGCTTCAACACTAAGTAATTATACCTATTATACTTATGTCTTTTATATTTTAGAGGCACTGTGTAGTATAAAAATGCTCCAGCAGTATGAATATTGTCATAAGTTTCATTTTCATTAGAAAAAAATTTTAGCAGCCCTTTCCGTCTTTCAAAAAATGTTTGTAAAAAAATCTTTTTGTCTCTTATTCCTTAAACATCTGGACTATCCTAAACTTCTGGCTGCCATTAGCAATGATGTAAAAAAATAATTTTTTTAATATCATTCATATCTATTCTCAATTTTTTTATTCAAATAAAAAGCCTAGTTCAGCTAACGCCTTCCACTCTATTTACTAACTTTTGCTTATTTGAAGTTCCTTTTGTATATCTGTGATCTCAAATTTATATCATTTAAAATTCTTGTATTTTAGTACTTGAATTTTACATAATATGTATTATATCCTAAAATTTACCATTATTTATTAAAAAATTTAAAAAGATAACAAATTATAAACTAGTAAACTTTCAGTAAATGGTGTAGGAAACTCACTAAAAAGTCTTTCAAAATAAAAAACTAACAACTCTTCACTATATTTAAACTCACAGCATTACAATATTTGTACAGATGAAAGTTCCAACATAACTTAAAAAAATTGAATACTCTTTTGATGGACTCTATAATGTATATTGCTAAACTCAAAAATGGTAATAGAACTTCTTAATAAGGATTTATTTTTTCTTGAAAACACTAGTAATGTAACAGAATACCTTAGTTACAACATGAATATCAAAAAAGCAGTTTTCAAGTACAAAAAGTGAAATATGATTCATTTTGAATTTGTTTCAAAAATTTTTCAGTGTAAAAAACAAAAATGTTCTGTTTCTTTTAAGTAGGTGCAGAGTAAATTCTGTGATTGTCATTTTGCAGTCAGTTTTCAAATTTCCCTTGAAAGTTTTACTGCCTCAAGACACAATCATTTTGGTAAAGCAAACTATTTTAATACATATTTTATGATCATGTGTACATAGGTTTATTAATATACTATTATTTCTTTTAGGACAAATAAAATATGTACATTATCTGTATATCCTTGTGGACTTTTATGAAAATCTTGGTCTATTCCACCCCCAATTTTGAATCCACACCGTAGGGTGTCACCATCAACTTCTTTATGCAGAGTAATTGGAATCTAAAACAAATTCATTCAAATAAATTGTTTCTCCTAAAGTAAATACATTGTTATGAAAAGATAATATTATACTTACACTTAAACATTCCATAGCCGTCCCGGCTTGGTGTTGAAATGCCATTTTTGCACACATTTTGAATATTTATTTATTAAAATATTGTTTTTTGCTAATTTTCACTAATACAAATTTGTTTTTATTACGATTTATGACCAATCAATGACTCAATGTACACAAAACCTAGTCATAAATAAATCACAAAGTGACAAACCACCTACCCATAAAAACATAGATTTCATACAACATCAAAAATGTCTATCACTTACAAAACACGCACCATCTAGCGACAAAAATACAAAGTAAGAATTCCTCACATTTTTTATTTAAAATAACGTACATTATGCATTGTACATTGGTATAATTAAAAATTGCTCGGAAATAATTGTAATTTCCAATTTTCAATCACATGTAAGTTGTTATTATCTACTTGTATCAACTAATATTAAAAACTGATAGATAAAGAAGCTTAAAACTTTATTTTACAGTAAACAATCAAATTTTACTGTAATCAATCAAAACGAGAAAGGATGACTTTCGTATAATATGGACATTATTTCCACATTTATTGACCATGCGCAGCAAAATTTCGTCCTTGCAATCCTGAAAACAACGTGGATTTCATTTCTTGTTCCATATGTATTCTAGGGTCTTAGTCTAATTTTTTTCATTAGCCACAACTTCAATAAATGAGGTGTCTTCCAATATCTATGCATTGTGTCAAAATAAGCAGTACTGAGAAAGCTTGATAATTATTTTTGTTCATTTGTAATCTAAAATTGCCAAACACTGAAAATGTTTTTTTTACATTAAATTCATAGACACGTAAGTAAATTTCTTTGAAATTTACAAGTCACATGGTGCAATATTTTTATTAAATTACATAACCTAATTGTATTCTTTTGCAGTTTTCTAATTGTTACAATTTTGTATGACGACAGTGAAAGTTCACAATGCTGAAATTATTTTTCTTGAAACTAAGACTTCAGATGAGTTGACAACATCAACAATGGTTACACTTAAAAATCATTCAAGTACAAAACAACCTGGCCTCACTGTTCTCAGTACTTTTAAATATGAACATTTATTAGCTGGCATATCAGGAGGCGCCATATCAACTCTAATTTTACACCCTTTGGACCTAATGAAAATAAGATTTGCAGGTACACATTATTTTATACATACATAAAGTTTGGTACCCCACAACAAAATAAGTTTTATCTATTCATATGCTCAGTAGATAGTAAATAAATAAATAACTATTTTTAATAGTAAGTCATCAAGTTAATACTGTTAATGCCTACATAAGTAAAATGTGTTAAATTATTTTCATTTTTACTCTAGGTAGGTATTTGAAAACGTTGATCATGAATATGTTTTTTAACATTGTCATTAAAAAAGTTTTATTTTGATGATAATGATTATTAATTAATTAATGATTATTTTGATAATGATTAATTTTTAAAGTTAGATCAAATGTAAACAAATAAGTAAGAGAAATGTTTAAAATTAAATAACCATTCTATCATTATTATGTAACTTTTTGTTTAATTTTTAGTTAGTGATGGACGAACATCAATACCTCAATACAGTAGTCTTACTACTGCATTTTATACAGTACTTAGACAAGAAGGTATAAAGGGATTGTATAGAGGAGTTGCACCTAATGTTTGGGGTTCAGGAAGTGCTTGGGGATTTTACTTTTTATTGTGAGTAATATTTTTATATTAAAGTTTCAGAAAGGTCTATTGGTAATGGATAAATTACCAAATTTTTATTATCAAGGCCTGTCTGATTATTTTCATAGAAACTACTCAAAAAAATGTTTATATTAACTAACCATACAAAGTATTTTCTGTAGTTCCTTCCATTACCTTTTCGCTTACCAAGACTAGATGCTCTACACATATGAATCAGTATAAAATTTCACTCTAAATGTCTAGATCTTATTGCCAATTTTTTTGTGTGTTAAATTCACATGCACCTTAGTCTAATCTTTTACTCCCTAAGCTATATATTTTATGTTTATTTAATTGTTTTAGTTATAATTCCATTAAAAATTGGATTCAACAAGGGGATTCTCAGTATCATCTAGGACCAAGTCTACATATGTTAGCTGCAGCTGAAGCAGGTGTCTTAACTTTAATTGTGACAAATCCAATATGGGTAGTAAAAACAAGGCTGTGTTTACAATATGGAAATGAGGATGTATATCTTTCAAAAGGTGGACAATTCTATCATGGAATGTCTGATGCTCTAGTAAAAATTTACCGAAAAGAAGGAATCAGAGGGCTTTATAGGGTCAGTTCAAGATCGATATTGCGCTGAAATGTTAAGTAGGTAGGGGATATGGTTTTCCTTATCTGCTGTTTGTAGGGTTTTGTTCCTGGGATGTTTGGAGTTACTCATGGCGCTTTGCAGTTTATGACTTATGAGGAAATGAAAGCATTTTACAACAAATATAGAAAGCTGCCCCATGACAATAAACTGGTGAGTAGTATTACTTCTACATAATTTTATATAATAAAAATAAACCATAATTAATTCATTTTTGTTAACATAAATTTGTGCATGGTCATTGGTCTTGGATTTCAAAGTAATATCAGGTGTGGATTGAGTTACTTTTTAAAAATGCCAATGGTGGTTTTTCTTTAATTTTTTTTAACTTTGTATCTGAAATATCCAATTTTAATAGTCCTTAAAAAATAACTAATCAGTCTTTTTGTTTGCAAGTGGTGTTGATACAGAAACTTAAATTAAATAGCTTTAGTGCATTCAGCATGGTCCATTAATAAAATCAGTGGATCAAATCCAAAAACTAACAAATATTAAATGGGTGAGGTAAACGGTATTAGTAATTGTACTAACAATTCTAATAATTTCCATTCTTATATTAAATTTTTTAATACATGGTGTTTCCATTTTGCATTTAAGAATTTATATATTTATTTATTATTTCTGTAAATGTTATACATTTTTTATTATAATATTAACATGACTTATATTTTTAAAACATTCATTGTTTTAGTATTACATAATTCTTTTTTACTTAAAAATAGCTAAAATAATACCTTTTTATTTTTTGGAATATTTTCATATATATGGTTGATTTGTGCAACTCTGTTTTATACAATAATAGTTTTTAACTAAGAAAGTTATAATAAATATAGTTTATTTTGAGGGCATAACAAAAAATATGTGCAAAATACTTGACACAATGTTTAGAATTCATCTAGGTAAAAAGTTCCAACACCAATAAGTTGGTATAAATATGGACAATCGGGTCATTCCATAGAATAAAGGTCTTAATTTGGTACAAGGTGCTTTTACAAAGAAATTAGGCTGGTATCAAAATGAAAATGCCCAACCTGTAACACCATAAAAAATTCAAATAATACTCAGTTTCTTGGAATATTGTTGCAATAATTAGAATGCTGTATCTACAACATCTCTTATGCTGCTGGATTCCATACAAAAGAGAGATATTAACCTGATAAATGACCCATGACTCTTTACGATCCATATCAACATCCATTTAAACATTTACAGTGCTTTTTTATATTTCTACTCAGACGATAAAGTGAATAATTATTCCAATAAAATGCATTCCTAGACTAGCTTCGAGCCTAACTATTTTTCCAATTATCTTATGACTAAGTAATTGTTTCAGATAACTGGTAAAAAAAATCACAAATTTATCTAAATTGGTAAAGTCCTTGACAAAATTAAAAATGATGAACATTTCATGAGGTACAAATAACCAAAATACACAAGTTGAAATGGTTAATTATCTGAATTACATTTGATAGAATTCAAATAATAATGGACTGAAGCAGACTTAAAGTATTTGGTGGTTTCATATTGAATTTAAAATATTTCTTTGTTTCATGTATATCACTCAATTTAAAAACCAGTACAGTTTTTTTTCCATTGATTGTAAATTGTAATTTTAAAATTGATTTGATTGTAAATATATAGCAGAATTAATTAACTTCGTTACACTAGTTCTCTTCCAAATTATGTGTATCTATGTATTACAGAGTTTGAAAATATTTTCTAGAGAAATAAAATTGTTATTGAAAGGCACACCATGTGAGTAAATACGACGGAGGGTTGTTAAAAAACACGATGATTACATAAAATTTGTTTGGCGGTTACAAAATACGCGCCTGAATTTTCGGTAGTTGTAATAATGTATAGTTTAAAATTTCGTATTTGTGAGGGTGTTTTTAGCTGCTCTTTAATTTCTGTATTCAAAATGGGCAGACTGAATGGTAAGAACTACTCTGTGGAAAGAAAAGAGGTAATTGGTAATGTAATTCAATTTATGAAGAACAAGGCGGAATATAGCTTGCAAATTCCAATTGAATGTTATCGTCGCCGAGTATTGCCTGCGACAGGAATATCCAAAAAGGTGTTTCGCAGTGTTGGCGGGGAGGCACAACCAATAAGTAATTATTAGAATAATAAATTTTTCTGCTCCTATTCTCTGAAGTTGTTCTATACCTCTTTTTTTACATACATACATATAGTCACGCCTTTTTCCTGTAGGGGTAGACAGAGACCACTTCCTTCCACTTGCTACGGTTCCTACACACATCTTTAGCTTCCTCTACTTTCATCAGAGCTCTCATACATGCTCGTCGGTTGTTGGTACTCTTGACATAGCCTTTCTTCAGAACAATGTTGATCTGATCGAGATATGTTCGCCAAGGTCGACCTCTACCGACTTGTCCATACTCGCCTTATTAATTTGTTTCGTCAATCTTCCTTCATCGATCCTTTCTACGTGTCCAAACCATCTAAGCATTCCTTTATCTATCTTTGTAACCACATTTTCTTTTACACCACAGCGTTCTCTTATCTCACTATTCTTTACTTTATCCAACCGAGTCACTCCAGCTATACTTCTCAGACTACTTATCTCTGCAGCATTAAGCCTCTTTTTAGGTAATAGTTATTTCACATTAAATATATTTTTATATTTTGCCAGTTTTACACAATATTTTATTCCAATATCCACAATATCCTATAATTTGTTTTTTATTTTCTTTCAATTAAAAGTGACACTGAAAGTGTGTCTTTCAATAATGAAATTGTTCCACATCTTTTAAATTAGCCTTCAATTAATCTGGAAATAATTTCAGTTTTCTGTATATATTATACATTTTGTTTTATTAAAAAAAAGCTTAAAGTATGTAGAATAGGTAGATTTTTATGTAAGGAATATATTTTGTTTCTTTGGTTTTGTGTATTGTGCTTGATTTTTTGATACACCTGACATTATTCAAACTGTAACGTGGTTATATTATAGTAAAATTAAAAACGAATTTCCTTAATTATTAGTCAGTTAGTTTGTAGTTGAATTAACTATTCTATTTAATTTAAAATACGCAGTAGGTACAATGGGTTTTACTTTTTACTGAGAAAAAAATACCAGAAAAATTGGTTTAGACTTATAAGCATCTAGAAAGGTAAGTTAAGCTAGATCCTTACAATTTTCTTACCTTCTCTACCATAATTAAAATATTGTACTTAATTTTAGGGTTAGGAGTTCTGTATTATACTGTAGTAGAAGTTCACCGGATAGATTAGTTATCTTAATTAAAAGAAAATTTGTCAGAATCATTTCGAATTGACAATATTCGCAAAAGAATAGATCAATTGTTTCAATTCAAACTACGAAGTGATCTTCTTAAGCACCATGACTCTGTTCATACCTTCGATATATAAAAAGAGGTCGAAGGTAAACTTATCTGTTGTTGACATTGTTTCGGCAATAAATGGGACGGTGACGTTATCACTGATAACGGTCGCAAAAATAAAATTTTAGCTAGTTTCCAGTTAAGTATGCGGGTGCGTGTTAATTTAAAGATTTTCTCTTTTAGATGCTAACCTCCAGATGAAATAATACCAGTGACGTTAATATAGATTGCGTTATCCATCTTCGTATTTATTTTTAAGTACTATAACAAGAAAAACTTTATAATTTTTCAAAGTGTGCTCTTACAATCACATATACTAGGTCTGGCAATAATGTACCAAGACGATAAAGCTAGTTTATTTTCAAAATAGTACAATTTTATTATGCTTCATTTCAATAATACTCTTCCTGTCCTTCTACACACCTGTGCATGTGTTTCTTCCATTGTTAACACCACTGGAAACAGTCTTCAGACGTTATGCTGTTTAATAATCGCCGCGTTTTTTAAAATTTTTTTTAATGACTAAAAATGGGTCTCTTCTTAAGATACCTTTATTTTTGGTAGCAAGAAGTCACAGTGTGCTAAATCAGGTGAATATGGGGGTGGTCAATGATAGGGATTTATTTTTCGGTCAAAAACTGCTTGTAGAGAAGGCATTGGGAAAATAGTTACATCTCGATGAGTAAAGTGTAAGTAATTAGTTTTAAAAAAGAATACCTCTTATTACGTATAATAATTTCAAAATGTCCACGATAAGTACCACAAAAATAAAAAAATGTTCAGAATGCTCCTTTTCCAAATCCCTAATCCCTAACAATAAAAAATATTAGTGTAACCTCTTCCTTCGTACAGGAAACCTAATTGCTTAATATTTTTATTCCTGACTCAATATTTAAACTTATTGGTATGGAAATTCTAAATGGGTCGTCATTGCATAAATATTTAAATAACTAAGCAATCATAACAACCTGTTTTTGGTATGTTATTGTAAAATTATATTTGTCACCTTTGTATTCACCAGATAATGATTAAGCAGTTTATATTGTAAATTATGATTTCATAATCAAGTTAACACACTTATATTGGTTTCTTTTAGGAATATATTACATTATTTACTGATAACAGCTTTTATTTGTGTTAAAAGGTGCTGACCATTTTATTACCACTTGCTTATTTACAAAAAATATTTTGCAACAACTTAAATCATGCATTGAAAAATATCTAAAAAATGTGATACATTTTAACAGTGTAGGTAACATTTAATTTAAAAAAAAGTTTTAAATCAATTTTTTTTGTTTTAATTTTTCCAACGACAAACGCCATGCTCGTTTTTTGCGTTGGCATCGAATTTCCGTGGTACTAGAGTTTTCCTTCCCTTCTATTATAGGTATGTATGCGTAAACGATCCCGAATACCGTACAAAAGCTGCAGGTTGGAACAAACCTTGTGTAAAAAAGTTTTGTCCGTCATTAACACGCGTATGTTTTTGTCTTTTTTGCCAATATTTTTTCACAAACTTAATTCGCCATCAACTATAAAGGGGTTTGGTGTGAACGCGAGGAGAGCACCGCCCTCAGGTGTTGGCGAGCAGGGGTACCTCCTGGTATTAAAATTATAAATAATAATTATTTAATCGTTATATTTTCGATTTTACTAAACGCAGTGAATTGTTCATGGTTCTGAACTTCTTTAACCGTTTAATATGCGTGTTATTTAAAAACGCCATTTGGTTGTTGATTTGGGATGGCTTTCGCTTTTTCTTAACTTTAGTTTAGTTTAGATAGATATTATTGTATGTATGTTAAGTCAGACTTATCAGTTGGCGCTTGGGTCGACTCGAATTATGACGTAAAACAACGCATTTTGTGATATTTAAATTTAAAAATGTCTAATTTCTAATTAACGTTATTTCAGGCTACAAGTGAGTACATAGGTTTTGCTGCGATTAGTAAATTAATAGCGGCTGCCGCTACTTACCCTTACCAAGTTATAAGAGCCAGATTGCAAGATCAACATCACTCGTACAAAGGTACGTGGGATTGCATAACTAGGACATGGAGGTACGAAAGGATGGGAGGTTTTTATAAAGGTTTGGCTCCTTATTTACTCCATGTCACACCTAATATATGTCTAGTCATGTTGATTTATGAAAAATTTACTAATAACAGTAATTAGATAATACTTAGTTAGCAATTTTCCAAATGCTACCGATGCAAAATACTGTTTTTGTAGTTAATAAATATTTTAGTTAGTTCAAATAATAATTATTTTTGAATTAATTTTGTTTGTATTGTCCTCATTGATATATTTGTAAAACACGAATTTTTCCATTTGTACTAAACAATAAATTACAAGATGATGTTAGGTGTATATGGAGTTCCAGTCATAAAGTCATTTAAATGTAGTTAATTTTGAAATGTAAATTAATGAATAATAAAGAGACATGTTCAAAATTGCAAAAATATTTTTTAAACATCACTGATAACATTCACTGTGAATAAATACGTTTTATGTTACCCTCAAGAAATATTTCTTCGAAATTAGATAAACATCAAAATAATAAATGATAAATAAATTAAAATCATTGTATTTATATATCCTAATAATGCAGCCTAATTTAATTTTTTTGAGTCTCGAAATATATTTTCTTTATGCGCGTTAATGCGTAAAATAATAAAAATATGTCGGACCATCATTTTAACCCTCCTAGGTAGGTGGCGCTTGAATAAATTATGAATTTATGATACACGCGTTTCTGTAAATAAATAACATTCTTCGCCGAATATACACGAGGAGGAATCGGGAAAAAATATGTCAATAAAATTTTTTTATCCCAACTTGTTCAAAATATGAAATTATAATAGTCCAGGCAAAATAATAATAAAAAACCAAAAAAAAAAACATGTAATTCCAATTTTTTCAGGAATACGTAGGGGGAGTCCCCTGTAAAAAAACCCCGGCGATCGTGATTCCGCAGCGAGTGGAGGGCGATTTAAAAGGACCTTCCCACGGTTGCACGCGCATATCTCTAAGAGATAAAGCAACGAAAAATGAAGATGACAAAATGTCCTACAATTTGCTATTATACTTTATTTGGAAAAACGAACTGTTTTCGAGAATGGGAAATTTTTAGAAAAATTGTTTTTTTCGCCAAACTTGTTTTAACTCATTCCCACATTTTTGAACACAAAAGTTGTAGAGAATTTAATTCCCTTCAAAAATATATGTACAAATGTCAATTTATCTTCAACTGGTTAAAATATACAGCAATTTGAAGTATTGTGGTGATAGTCGATACTTGGCCATAAAATACCAGAACTTATTTTGCTAATTCCTTTTGGAATGAGTAGGAGGTCCCTTGATAATGTATAAAGGACAATGAATTCCCGAGATTACGTTACCCAGGGGGAGGAGCAGTGATAAAGGAAATAATAAAGTAATAATGAAGAGGTAAGAAAAAAGTAGTAGAGTAAAAAATAGTTTAAAAAAAGCTTTCTACAGCTTTCTAATTCAGACCTTTGTAAGTTTGGCAAAAACCAATTTTTCGAAAAATTTCCCATTTTCCAAAGAGGATATCTCAAACACGGTTTTTTTTGCAAATAATGTGCAATAGCAAATTGTAAGAAATTTCGTCGGCTTCATTTTTCATTACGTATTTTTTTTCTACGACGCACCGTCTTCGAGATATACTTTTGCAACCGTGTTTTTTATGTTTCATCCTTTGAAAAAAATTTATCTACGCACCTCTTTGCCAAATAGCCTGCTGTTTTACTTGATTTTCTATTTGTACAAGTTCAGGGAAAATTTTTTCACTGTTACCTGAACTACTGCTCTCTGCTTTAGTGTAGTTTCCAAACTAAAATAATTTAAGGTATCAGTTGATTCTTGTTTTTCTTTATCCATATTTAAAAGAATATAGTCCCCATCATTTTCGCAATTTGTTTTTGTAGGAGGCATTTCATAAAATTAATTATCACATTTTGCCAACATAGTCTCCTTAAAATGCTAGCTAATAATTATATTGTTTTTAAAATTAGTGCATGTTTTGAAATGTTTTTCAGAGCAATTTTATGAGATAGGCTTTATAAATTTCTATTGTTCACTCTGCTACCTGATAAAACCCCGAGCGGAAACGACCAAATGAATTGAATGCAAGAAGCCTTGATCTGATTTAAAAGCCATCTTTTAACGAATGGTGAAACTAGCGACACCGCCAGTTGTCTCCAAACTAAATTTTACTTGTCTCCAAAACGACTAAAAAATTGCGTCCTTTTCTTCCATATAGGTTGTAATACTAGTTATATAAATACAATGATAAAAGTAAAACTATTTGATTACAAAATTTCATGTTAAATATAATTCACAAACGTTTTTATAATTTAATTGTAAATTACTGTAGTAACGGATGAAAAATAAGTTCTAAAAGCAATCCAATAAAAATCATCAATCATTTTTCTGATTGTTTTCATCCAGGACGAAAGGAATTTATGGGCATGGACATTATTATGTGTGACGCGGCGTTTTAGTATAGGGTTGTGATGAATCTGGATTAATATCAACTTAACTAATTGTTTACGTAATAATGTGAGTAGTTTAGTATCAAATCAAAATAAACGCTCAAAAAAGATTTTTTTCAGATTTCACGTTTAGCAGTAATTTAAAAACAAAAATATAACTGGTAAGTATTATTACAAAAAAAATTACTGTTTACTTGTTCATCTCGTTACAGAAATGCTTATTTTTTTATTGTTCCATGTCTTATTGTACATAGTTGATTGTATCTATTTTTATATTTTCAAAAGAAACATGTATGTATGCAATTGTAATTTTCACATTTAAGTTATTTGCAATCGACAATTTAATAATTAAATATCTGCAAAGTACTGAACGGTAAGGTACCTATCGGAAAGATGCAGAGTAAAGAGACAAATTTGGAAATATTAAGGAAACGAAATTAAGGAAATATCACATTATATGAAGAATCTGTGTATTGCCGATTTAATTTTATTGTAGTGTGATTAAAATTAAACTAAATATGTATGGTTCAAACTGCTATTATATCAAAAAGCAACAGCAGGTTTGCTTCTAAAGTTTCCTACAGACTATGCAAGTAGGCACGAATTCGCGATTTTTAGGCAATTTGTTAATAATGTCTCGTTAAAAATCGATTCGTAAACGTAGTTAGTGCGTTTGAAGTATTCACTTTGGTGGGGGGGCGCAGTAAATTGACGAATGCCAAAGGACGTGCATTCATTCAACTACAAATACAAGCATAGTCTGTAGGATTTCATTTACGAACTGCACAAATCGCGCATCAAAATTGCGAAAAGACGCATGGTCTGTTTAATGAATGTTTTTCCTAGTTTCATCTAAAGCTTATTTAGGATTGTTGACTTCGAACTTTTGAAAGTAAAGTTGTTAGCTTCATATCGTTTTATTTTTATTTTTTGTTAACTTATTTTTTTTATGAAAGTAGTGATAAATTAGGGAATGTGATATATTTTTTTATTTTCAAAGAATGTTTCGATTCTTAAAATAAAAGTTTCGTTTTTGAATTACTAATTTTATTAAAATAAATCAGGTGTTTTCCTTTAGAAAGCTGATGGATTTGTAGACAATAAATGAGCCGTCGCGGGACGCCTAGCAGATGTGACACATAGAAACTATTTTGCATAGAAAATATGCATGAAAGGAAAATAATAACCTATAAACATTATAAAAACCCATTGTTTTTGACAACTGTCATTTGTCATCAGTAATTTTCTTTATTTTCATCTCATCTGACGACTGACGGTCGCCACGCCAACACCCGGTTTAACCCTCACCCGCCGCATTAGATGTTTCACATTAAAAAAATCGCTTGGTATTTCATCTATCCATTAATTTTTTTATTCGAAAAAATTTAAGAGTTTATTGTTTATGAAACTTTTAAATTATACCTCGCAATTCCTTTAATATAAATACAATAACATTGCCCAACGATGCAAATGTAAATATAAGAACAATTATCCATAGATAATAATTGTGAACACACAGAACACGTTTTATAAGTTATCATTTATTTAAAGTTAAATTCCTTTATCTATTTTGAATTAATATTTGGACTTTTTCTTCCTCATTGTAAACCATTTTGATTATTTCGTTAAAGAAAAGTCGGTTTTTAAATATTTGAATAATAACTGCTTTTGCATATTTACAGTAACTACTTAAACTTAGATATTCGATTCAAAAACGGTATACTCGTAATGCAGGGGTAGTAAAATATGGTATATTTCTAAAATCGAAAAAATATATTTTTTTTTTGTATTTTCTGAAATCTGCACGCTTCTGTACTTTTGGTAGCATTTTAATAAAATTCAGTCACACCTACATAACTTTTATGTAGTTTTGGAACGAAGACTGACGGTCGCCACGCCAACACCCGCTTGGTATTTAACCTATCGAAAAAATGTAAGTGTTTATTGTTTATGAAACTTTTAAAATATACCTCGCAATTCCTTTAATATAAATACAATAACATTGCCCAACATTCTGATCATTATAAGGACAAATGCCGTCAAATAATACCAGGAAGAAGTGAGTACAGAATGTAATAGGTATAATATAGTCAATAATACATTTATTTCACAACATTTTTGTTAATTCCAAAAAAACAATCATGTTTATTTTAAAAGGGCTTTCTATTAAATAAACTAGGAGCCCATCGCGATGTTTTAGATGATCCCAGTTCTCTTTTAGCAGCAGTCTGGGCTTCTAATTCTTCAAGCAGTTTTTTTTGTTTTTCTTTAAAGGCTGCAATTGGATCTTCGTAACTATGATAATGTCTTAAAACCTCTCTAACATCCTCTACTTCATTATCGGCAATAGCTACAACATAATAAGAAAATTTTTATTTCATTTTCATAATTTTTGGTAAGTTGGACTTTTACCTTAAAACCTAACTGTTCGTCAACACTTGTAAATCTTAATGAAGGTTTTTCAATACCTGATATACCTTATTTATGTCGTTGAGTCAGGGGTGGTGAAAATGTAAGACAAAAAGTAAATAAAAAAAAAAATAGATAAATTCTTAAATAAAAAAAAAACTTAATATTTATTTTTTTCAATGACCAAATCCAATCTCCTAGGCATTGAAACTAGTAAATTTTAAACAAGCTCTGGTGTTATTTTTTTGCCAAACTTCTTGAATTCCCCGCCATAATTTGTCTGCATTTTTTGCACGAAAAAATCATTAATTAATTTTTTACAATATGACCCCATACATTTTCCGTTGTATTTAAGTCCTGACTCCTCAAATGTCAAAGAAGAGTCTGGATATTCCGCTTCTGCAACCAATCAAAAACAACTCGAGCAGTATGAGCGGGGCAGTTGTCGTTTTGATAAATATAATTTCCATTAAATACAACATTCACAGACAGTAACATTATAGTTTCTAAAACATTTATGTATGCCTCTGTATTTAACATTCCCAAAATTTTGCGTGCAAATTCCAATTCCATGAAAACTCATCCATACCCACACATTAACCAAGAAACGAACTTTGTTAGCAACATTTTGGGTATAGCGCTTATCAAACCTTGTATTTGGCTGCCTACAAACTCCGATTCTACCATTTAAACTTGACTGAGATAATGAAAATTTGAATTCACACCATAAAACTTAAATGTAAAACCAACCCTATTTTCCTTATCAGCTACAGAGAGGTAAGGTTTTTTTGCAGCTGGATGGTTTTTAAGGTTTGAAGTGTGTTATAGAGAAAACCTGTTTCTTCTTTCTCATATACTGCAGCTTTAAACGGATTTCTAATAAACATATACGAGATTGATATCTTGTTTTATGCTTATTTTTTGTCCTCCAGTTCCTGGTGTTCTTTCCACTTCTTTTTAATGTATTGGATGGTACTTTTAAGTACACCAAATCTTTAAAAGACAGGTTAGGGAAATTGAAATCCGGACATCAAATTGACATTTTGTAATTTAAAAGACATATTTACAATGTCACAAAATAGTGTCTAGATTTCAGATTCGTTGACTGTAAATCTGCACTAAAGCGCACCATTAATAACATCAAATCAGGCTGAAAATGAACTCACTGTCAGCGCTTGAAATGGCAATAATTAAGAGTAAACTATATCATTCAAAAAATTTACAAAGTGATAATTACAATAACAAAATTTATTTCAAGCTTTAGAACCCTTTAAATTATTTATCACTCAAATCAGATAAATCTTCCACAGCCTTTTTTAGCAGAATTAATTTAAGCTACAAATATGTCATCTAGAATGGTCAAAACTCTCAAATACTTGTATGGACAAACTAACATTCACCATAGGTTTACTTGTTCTTTATGTTCAGTTTAATAAAAAAAAAAAAAGAATTTTTTTTATAATTTGTGATTTTAATAATATAATAAAGAATCTACTATACTGCTTTCAAAATAAGAAATTCTTCATTTTAAAATTTCATACTTACTCTTAAGAAAAGCTGCTAAATCAATCAAAGAAGTATCATCATCATTTCCAGACCATTTTTTAATGTTTAATAAGTTATCTGGGTTGAATTTTAAATTCTTGGAGTTCCAGTCTACACAAATCACTTTGGACAAATCCCTGTTAAGATTATTTAAGCTTTTTACATGATTTCCTCCTGAAAAATACGTAGCATCTCGAACCAATTTATAAGCTATAATATTTTTGGTATCAATGGCATCTATCAAAGGAAATACTGTCATTCCTTGTTCAGCAGTATAAACAACTATTTCATATGATCCATGTAGTGTTTCTAAGAAATAATCCAGCACTAAAATGAAAAAAAAAACATAATGTAGATATACATGAGGATTAGACAGAATTATTTCAATGGTTCATTATTGATTATATTGATGATGATGGGTTTATTTAGTAACAAGATATCAAAATTGTAAAACAACTAATTTCCTAAAAATTACAAATAGTGTCTATTTTTTATATTACTATATTATATTATACAGAAACACTCTTTTTAAATTATATGTGTACCTATGTGATTACTTTCCAAATAAAAGAAATTTTTTTTTAATTATTTCATGTTTTATTTTAAAATAACTCACCAAAAAGGCAAATTGAAACTAGATTTGTTCCAACAAAATTGACAGTTAAGTAAAATAAATGAAGGTTATACATACTTGGACGTTTTTTAAACCTCCAACCAGTACTATATGTCCAATCAGGATGTACAAGCACATCTGTTAACTCCAAAACTAATGTGTATTTAGGTTGTAAATATGGATATTCTAATGGATCTGGCAATAATTTTTCTCGTGAGGGCTCTTTAATTAGCTATAATAAAAATTTGTAATGTAACAGGAATAACTTGCTTAGTATTTATTACCTTTCTATAATAATCTAATTCCCTGTATGTTCTAATAATATACTGTAAAACAATAGGCTTATCGACTAAATCATCTTTTAGAATATTCCCATCGAGATCCTTTTCGGGATTACCTAAAGTAAATATTAAATAAGCCCCAAGGCATGTAAAAGATATTCCAAAATAAATTAATGTAAGCTTCATAGTTCGCCACGAGTTTTCTCTTTGTTTTTTTGTTTCTTCATCTTCTTTACTTGTTTGAGATATCTCATTATTTTCTTTTAAAATATTTTCCAGTGGTGAAGAAGATTTCGTAGCTAAAAATACTATTTTGTTAATGTATAATAATAATACACAAAAAGTATTGATTTCCTCCATAACCTATAAATTTACCTTGAGAGTAATTAACATTCTGAGTGAAATTATATATATTTATTTTAATTATTGAAGAGTTTCTTCTGTTAACGCATATACCTAAATCTATATTATTTTTAACAACATTAGTAATTAACTGAAACGACTTTCTTGTAATTCTCATCATTTTTTTAAGTTTTCAAATCCACATTTTCCACAACATACATACTCCGCTCTATCAACAAAATTAAAACCTAACCTTTAAAGTCTTCTTTTTTAATCTAAACTCTAAATAACACCAACCAGTTTAGACGTCTCGTTTTCAGGATTTTCTTGTAACCATTATTTCGAGAAATATTCCTATTTAATTTTATTTCCAACAAAATACTTTCCAATTAACTTAAAATCATTTGTACCTCTATGTCAATCTAAATGAACAGGCAATTGTGGCATGACAATTCCATGTTGTTTATAAAAATGATTAACTATTTTATAATTAATTTAGTGTTAAGTTTCTAAAAGCTTATCTTACCAGGGCGGCATTAAATCTACATACGATATTGGCGTTCTGTTTTGCGATAAGTTACATATCGATATTCTAGTGAGGGTACATGGGGATTATTAAAAATTTGCGCTTCACCAATTTTCAATGTAATATGCAGAAATGGTTGGGTTCATAATGGTTATTACAATTGCTGTGCGTATAGTTAATGATTTGAAATTTAAATGTTTTTTACCCCAAAAATTGTATAGATGTTTAGCATGTAGATTATTATTAAAGAAAGGATTACTAAAACTTTTCTTTTTCGTTTAATAGTTGTGGCTCAAAACAATTTGTTCTGATCGAGATATGTTCGCCGAGGTCGACCTCTTCCGAATTGTCCATTCACACTCGCCTTATAAATTTGTTTCGTCAATCTTCCTTCATCTATCCTTTCTACGTGTCCAAACCATCTAAGCATTCCTTTATCTATCTTTGTAACCACATCTTCTTTTACACCACAGCGTTCTCTTATCTCACTATTCTTTACTTTATCCAACCAAGTCACTCCGGCTATACTTCTCAGACTACTCATCTCCGCAGCATTAATCCTATTTTCATAATTCTTCTGCCAAACCCAACATTCACTACCAGACATAGGTGTATGAACCAACACCCCTCTATGCACAGCCAGACGTTCTTTTTTTTTGACACGTTCTGGCTGTTCATAAAGCTATGCAGTGTCCCATTCAATTGTTTTTCTGCCAACACCCTTCGCTCAATGTCACTGTCACACTTTTCATCTCTCTTAAACTTTGAACCCAAGTATACAAACTCATTTACTTGTTCCACTCTTTCTTTCTTAATCAGAACTTCACAGTTTGTCATGTTTTCTTCTCTTTCAAAAACCATTACTTTCGTTTTGCTTACATTTATTTTCATTCCTTTGATTTTCAGGGCATCATGCATAACATTAACCATCGCCTGCAACTCCTCTTCAGATGAAGCTAATATCACTAATATGATCATCGGCGTAAAGAAGGCATTTGACGATCAAATCATTAATTTTCAATCCATACGCACTCAATTTCAAATTTTTTAAACAATCGTCTATGTATAAGTTAAACAGCCATGGCGAAGCCACACATCCCTATCTCACACCTTTTTCGATGTTAAACCAGTTCGTGTCCGTTTATCTTGACACAAGCAGTGGTATCCTCGTAAAGGGATTTCAGTGCTCGTATTAAACTACCGCTCACCCCATACAAAGACAATGTCGTCCACAATTCACTCCTCACCACTCTGTCATAGGCCTTTTCCAAATCTATAAAAGCGCAATAGATCTACTGACTTCTAGCCAAGAATTTTTCGATTATACCTCGCAATGAAAAGACCTGATCCATACATCTCCTTCCTTCAATGTACACGATATAAAAATTACATCTGGCCAATTCGTATTTAACCTATACATATAAATAAAGAAGAAGAAAGCCTGGCTGAATTGGCTGGCTATAAAAGCAAATAAAAAAAAAGGCAACGATTAAGGATGTAAACAAGGCAAAGAATGAGCATTAAAGGTTAAAAGGTGTGGCAAAAGAGGTTGTGGCAAGAAAAAAGGAGTGATAAAGATGAATTTGATAGAAGGTTACCTGACGATTTCCAAAACAATATTAAACTTTTCTGGAAGTTCATAAGTACAGCCAGAGGTAAAAATACTACCTCGCAACTAGAAAGAATCAGAAAAAAAGATGGTAGTATGGTAAAAGGAGAGGAATGCGTATTAAAGAGATGGATGGAATACTTCGAAAGTTTATTTAAGAAAGAAGATACACAAGTACAGGTCTCATTCGGATACATGAGTGAAAGTTGCAATGAAAGTAAAATTAGTACGACAGAAATTGTGGAAGCGTTGAGCAGTATGAAATTGGGTAAAGCTTCTGGGTACGACAGGAAACAGTTGAAATGCTGGAGGCTGAACAAAACGTGGTAGCTAGTCTGCTGTACCGCCTTTTTAAGCTTTGTTGGAGAAGTGGTAACGTACCAGACGACTGTGCAAGGCCGTTATCGTGCCGCTTTACGAGGAAAAAGGTTCGCAGCAGGACTGTAAGAACTACCGAGGTATTAGTTTACTCAGCAAAGTCGGCAAACTGTATGCAAAGATATTGATTAAAAGAGTAACGAATGAAACTGAGATGATATGGGATGTGCAAGCAGGATTTAGAAGAGGAAAGAGATGTATGAATCAGGTCTTTTCATTACAAGGTATAGTCAAAAAATTCTTTAGAAGAGGAAGGAGATGTATGAATCAGGTCTTTTCATTACAAGGTATAGTAAAAAAATTCTTGGCTAGAAGTCAGAAGGTCCATTGCGCTTTTATAGACTTGGAAAAGGCCTATGACAGAGTGGTGAGAGGAGTGAATTGTGGTGGTCGACATTGTCTATGTATGGGGTGAGCGGTAGTTTAATACGATCACTGAAATCACTTTACAAGGATACCACTGCTTGTGTCAAGATAAACGGGTTTAAAGTTTACGAGAGATGGAAAGTATGACTGTGACATTGAGCGAAGGGTGTTGGCAGGAAAAAAATGAATGGGACACTGCATAGCTTTGTGAACAGCCAGAAACTTTTAAAAAAAGGCACGTCTGGCTGTGCGTTGGTTCCTACACTTATGTATGGTAGTGAATGTTAGGTTTGGCAGAAGAAGTATGAAAATAGGATTAATGCTTCGGAGATGAGTAGTCTGAGTAGTTTAGCCGGAATGACTCGGTTGGAAAAGGTAAAGAATAGTGAGAAGAGAAAGATATTAAGATAAAACTAAATTCCACGTGTACTAAGTCTAGGGCAACATTTAGTTTTAAATAACGAGATTTACCCAACGTGGTAATTGATCCTTTTAAATAGAACATGTTTTTATATAAAGATGCATGGACGACTTAATGGATTCAAAGGGACTGTGAACTTTTTTTTTTATGAAAATAGTCGCAAAAAGGGTAGACCTATCGTGTGGGCCGCGGACGGCCCGCACTGCGACTATTAGAAGGGGAAGGGATTATAGAAAGGAAATGATTGTGGAAAAGTTGTAGGTCATAGTTCTCTGGAAAAACTGATTTTGAAATAACAAAAACATGTTTAGTGTCTATTTAATAATTAATTATCAATTTTACACTACAGTTAATTGAAACAAAATATACTTTTTGAATTGACAACTGAAAAATATAGAAATAGTGTCTTAAGTACACAATTACTAAATTCACTCAATATATACAAGTAACAACAACACAGTAATATCTAATATGATACACCCACAGGTACATTAATACATAATACTTAATATACGCAATACTCACTCCGCAATTTCATTTAATAATTCAATAAATTAAATTTAAAATTATTTTCACAGAAAATCACAGTTGTACATTATTACTGATAAAGTTTTTCTAGAAGGCATTTTAAATAAATAATATATTTAATGTACAGTTCCAACAATTAAAGTACACATCATCACTACATTTGAATACCTATTTGTAATTCTTTATATTTAAAATTGGAATAAATTTAATATTTAAAATAGCTGAAAAAAATCCATTATTTATAGGTACATCAAGTTTTATCATATTTTCTATCTTCTATTGAAAATTAATATTATTATGGCAAATTATTAAAAAATGGTATATTTTAGAATTTTTAATATTTTACAAATAACAACCGCTTTATGATTTTCCGATTATGTAGTTTAAAAAAAAAATAATAACAAATTAGATTTTAATTGACAATATATCCAAAACTAAGAATATATTAACTTTTATCAAGGAAAGTGGCTTTAGTAATATTGCCAAATACACCTAAGGCATTAGACTAGTCTTACGATCTATCTTGATTAAAGATTATATTTTAATGTTTGTGTCTCCCCGTGATAGCATTTAGCGATCTGCTATGCCTGTCTTCCTTTAGAATAGGAGCAGGTCGGATTATTTTTAATATTTCATGGTCGATTCTAAGATACAAACCATTTAACAATCAATTTATAAACAAAACTATTGTTACCACTATCTTATACTGTATATGTGTTATTAAAATGTCGAATATCTTTGCTAAAATAGTTGCTATAAATATGCAAAAGTTAACATTAATAAAGCTGTAAAAATGACAACTATTGTGTTTGATAAATGTCATTTCTTTAAGAAAATATTAAATTGTCTACAGAAGCAGAAAGTATTCTTACACATAATTTTCGGGATGAATGATGAAGTAAAACCGACTACCCGTTCGAGATGATTTAAATAATGTATTCCCAATATGGATAGGAAATAATGGAACTATTAATAATCACCTTACAGTCCGGATTTGACCCGTATGGATTCATTTTTTTGGGATTTCTCAAACACACTGTCAATGATAATAATAGTATTCAAGTCATTTAAAAACAGGATTTGATTTTAAATAAATAATCTAAATGTCAATAATGAAAACAATTTCGATGCAAATGTAAATATAAGAACAATTTTCCATAGACAATAATTGTGAACACACAGAACACGTTTTATAAGTTATCATTTATTTAAAGTTAAATTCCTTTATCTATTTTGAATAAATATTTGGACTTTTTCTTCCTCATTGTAAACCATTTTGATTATTTCGTTAAAGAAAAGTCGGTTTTTAAATATTTAAATAATAACTGCTTTTGCATATTTACAGTAACTACTTAAACTTAGATATTCGATTCAAAAACGGTATACTCGTAATGCAGGGGTAGTAAAATATGGTATATTTCTAAAATCGAAAAAATATATTTTATTTTTTGTATTTTCTGAAATCTGCACGCTTCTGTACTTTTGGTAGCATTTTAATAAAATTCAGTCACACCTACATAACTTTTATGTAGTTTTGGAACGAAGTTCCTTATCGCACAGTATGGGCTTGGCGAAAGAAAGTGTAAGATTTCTGTGTAACTTTTTTCCGTCACGAAACAGCAGTTACAAAAATAACGCGCATGCGCGTTCTGCTGAAGAGGAGTGGAGACGTGTAGCATAGAAATATTTAGCAACCTGACGTCTATTTGTGTAGTCCAAGTATTTGTCAAAATAACAATTGCAAAAATAATGCGCATGCGCGTTCTGTTGTAGAGGAGAGGAGACGCGTAGCATAGAAATACTTAGCAACGTGACGCATGCGCGTTCTGTTGTACAATCCCGAAAATGTAAAAACAAGCGTGAGAAAAAATATAATACGTTTATCAATAATAATATACTATGAAAGGAACTTCGTTATAACTGAGTGTTTCACGACACTCACGCACATTTATTTTTTTTCTATAAGCAATTATAACGATGATAAAGGGTTGGTAATTTACAGTGAATAATACCCTGTACATTTATTACCAAAGTATTTAATAAAATTTGACTGATGAAGGTCACTTGAAAAATATCCAAGCCAACAATAACGACAAAACTACGTCGAATTATTAACAACCAGATTCCATTTTTCAAATTCAGAACATTCATGACTGTTACAAGTCCAAATAATAAAAACATCGAAACTACCAATAATACATATCACACTAAACAATCCAACTGATAACTACAGAGAGTGCTATTGGAACTTGTAATTTTTATATTTAGGGTGATACACCTTCTTTACTTTTCTATTTAACTTACTCCATTTAAATAGTACCATCTGCTTGATCAATGATCCGAATATTACAAAAGATCTTTCTCATTCCACCGTATGACCTCAGAAGATATTTTCCCTTTTTACAGATACTATAGTCCCTAGTCCATTCGCTTTAGAACGGTCATTCATATTTAGAACTTCAAAATGTTGGTAAACTCATTTATAGATAAAGATTTACCTCCCTAACATTTAACTCTTGAAACAAACTAACATCTATATCCATTTAGATACCTACGCTAATTCGTAGAATATCGAGCATAAAAAAATTTTTGTCCATATTATATTAAAACTGTTTTTACATCTAAAGCTACGTACATTCACTTTTGCAACGTTTTAAAATTTGGATCAAAATGTGTAAGTTTGTTGTTATATTTAACCAACTGGTGTATCCATTAAACTATTTTTAACAACCATCAAATATTTCAATCGCATACCTTAAGTAAATGTGTTGGAACTCTACAGTTTGCTGAAAATAAAAGCATTTTATATCTAAATTATAATGTCAAATGTTTAAATTTTCCAAAAATATAATAAGCCACGATATAAAACAAATAAAAATCGTGAGAACAGTGGCATTAAGAAAATGATTAATTTTAAAATATAGATAATACAATGAAAATTAACATAATAAATCGTTAAATTATTTACACTTAAAATGCTTTCTAAAAATAAACCATTATACAATAAGCATAATAGAAAGATCTTAAATCTAAAGAAACCTTGGCATTGGTGGAGTATAAGATTGGGAATCTGACCTTAAATGCATATAATTGGAAGGTGGACATCGTCTATAGGATACAGGATGATGCAACGATCCTGATCTCAATTGAAAACCTCCAACGGGATTATGAATTCGCGTATTACCATCACCGAGATCTAACTCCATCTCTTGTTGATCTTGAAGTTGAATATGTCCAATAGAAGCTGTGGCCATCGCTACGTCAGGCATTATATCTGAAAGATGTCCATCACTACAAGAACTACTTTCTGGTTCTGTAGCGAAACGAAACTCTCCATCGGGTATTACGGCAGGTAATTCTTGTCTTTGAGGATAACCTTGCCGAGGAAAACTCATATTTTTGCTATAACAACCACGAGATAAGTTCATGAGTTTAATAGGGGATATTTGCAAAGAATCATCATTTTGATCTGGTATACAATAACAATTCTCCAAAATATCTGCTACAGCATCGGGTAGATTAAATTCCCGAACTACTCTTAGTCTGATTTGTCTGTTAATTTCGTGGCGGGAAGATAAAGGCATGTTGAGGGCACGTTGGCAACTAGGTGATTGGCGCAATTTGTGTTCTCTTTTTAACATTGCATTCATCACAGTTGGATCTGGTACTGGCAGTACCGAAGCTAAAACATCCACCCCTGCAGGGCCTTGAAGACGAGGTTTTTCATCTACCATGTACAATGTATCTGGAATGTCTTGCATATAGCGAGCTCTTCGCAGCCGCATCATTTCCACCTCCTGAATAAGCTGATCTTCGACCCTTACTTTTACCTCATCATAATAGGGTATGAACAATCTAGGTTGAATGAACAATCCATTATTCTTTCCTCGAATCCAAGCATTTACTCTTAAATTTTCACGTTCACCTCCGATCATGTGACTTGGTGGTGTACTTACTAATCCTCTACGAATGGCTTGATTTAATATGTCACTATTTGGTGGCAATATATGATCAATTCGAACTAGAGGTAACATGTCAGATAGAATTTCACGTAATTCTACATCACTTAAATCTTTCTTTTTAACTCCCTTTCTGGCAACCGAATGTGCAGTATGACTGACAATGTTGGGTTCTGTGAAAAAGAACAAAGTTAAACACAGAACACAATCATTAGCTACTTTTTTATCTTTCTTTATTGACATGGTAGTTACAGTTGCTCTCTATCATCATAAACAGTTGACTTATAATATTTAAAAGCCATTAAATTTTGTTTATTTCCATGTCACAAATAAAATGGAATAAAGATCTTAAACTTTTGTGTCATGTTATTTCTCAAGATATAACAACGCGATAGTATTGGCAACAGAGCTGTTCCCTGGTGAGAATCCTTTATATGAAATGATCGTCAATCATCTACCTAAATAGTATTACATAAAATACTCTCGATAATAAAAAAATCGGAATAAAAGTGGAGAGCGTGATTATTGTGAATGATAACCAGATTTACTTAATCTGCAAAATTTCTTTGCAAGTACCACTTAATTATTTGAAATTTTCCTTCTGCGTCATAAATATGCCATTTGTAAAATTATAGAACAAAAAAAGGTAACACTTTTTATTTCGTTGTTTTTTTTATAATGTAAGAAAATGAAAACAAAGTAACAATTCAACTACACTACCTTATCACCCCATTACGCCACGTAGCTTAAAGCGAACCAAAGTGAAGACATTGCTCTGTTGCCGATTTTGGATTACTATGCTCTTATTGTATTCATTGCAGTAAACATATGCTATTCCAGACACAAAAATTTAAAATCTATATAAAATATTCGAAACTGGTTTAAGACAAGGAAGAGCCCTAAGCCCTACCCTTTTTAACATATTTATAGATCACATAACTAAGGAAAGTCAACCAGACACACAAGAGTTATACATGGGAATGAGAAAACTCCAACCAGTAACAATAAGAGAATGTGCTTTCGTAGGAAACAGGGGTTCGTAATTCCCGTTTTCGTACACAGGAGGAATTATACTCAGCTTCGATAATTAGTGGACTGGTTGAAAATCCTAAATCGCTGGTTTTTAAAGGTTTTTATTTAACACTAAAATATTTCTCTTCAAATACATAATGCACTTGTACCGTTAATGGATTGCTACAAGCATTAAATTAAAATTCGAATGCCGTGGAGCAATAGGAAAATATCGTCTCGACTGCTGAGAAATAAATTGAATTGAGTCGTCGCTCTTGGCGGTCGGAGAGATACTTCGAATAAAAGGAAAAAACCGATCGGTCGTAGGGATACTGACTATTGCGTCGACTTGAGACTTCGCGTTGAGAGGGGAGCCGAATACCCGTGTACCAGCCAGACATTGCGGATGGAGGGAATGGTTTATAGCTGTTTGTGATTTTTTACGATTGGTTGCTAATTTACATACGTTGGCGCTGAGGTACGGCTCGAGAATGATTCAAATGGAACAAAAAATATAACAATAGTGTTGTAATCGACTGATTCCAACAGCTTTTGTCGATGAATTGGTAATAATGGCCAATACAGAAAAAGGACAACAGAAAACCAATACAGAAAGAGGACAACAGAAAACCAATACAGAAAGAGGACAACAGAAAACCAATACAGAAAGAGGACAACAGAAAAATATAGATACCTGGCACAGAACCCTGAAAAGAAATGGAATGAAAATAAATATAAAAAAAGTAAAGAAATGATGACGGCAAAGGAAAAAACAAAAATGGACATAAAGAAAAGGAAACAATATCGAACAAGTGACATATTTTAAATATCTTGGGGCAATAATAGATAGAAGTGGAAATCAAGAACGAGATATCATGGAAAGAACAGATAAGGCCATAAAGACGTATCATTTACTAAAAACCGGATTTATTAATAAGAAGGAAATTTCGATAAAAATTAAAATGACAGTATTCCAAACAGTTTTCAAATCAATACTTACATATGGAAGTGAAACATGGGTACACTAAAGAAAGATTAAGAGTCAAATACAGGCTAAAGAAAGGAGTTACTAGGAAAGACAGAATGAAAAAACACAGACATAAGAGCAGAACTGAAAATAAAAGCCAATATTAGATCACATTGAAGAAAGGCAATTGAGTTGTTTGGGTCACCTACATCAATTGAAGAATAACAGAATAGTAAAAAGGGTAAGGGGGGCCAAGATAGTTACTAAAAGAAACCAAGGCAGACCAAAAGAAACTTGGGACAACACAATAGCTAAAATTTTATTGAGAAAGGGTCAAACAGGGACACACTTGCTACAGTTCTTACACACATATTTTGCTTCCCCTACTTTCATCAGTGCTCTCATATATGCTCGTTGGTTGTTGGTATACTTGACCTGGCCTTTTTTTAAAACAATGTTGATCTGATCGAGATATGTTCGCCGAGGTCGACCTCTACCGACTTGTCCATTCACACTCGCCTTATAAATTTGTTTCGTCAATCTTCCGTCATCCATCCTTTCTACGTGTCCAAACCATCTAAGCATTCCTTTATCTATCTTTGTAACCACAGCATTCTCTTATCTCACTATTCTTTACTTTATCGAACCAAGTGACACCGGCCATACAATTCTCAGACTACTCATCTCCGCAGCATTAATCATATTTTCATGCTTCTTCTGCCAAACCCAACATTCACTACCAGACATAGGTGTATGAACCGACACTCTTCTATGCACAGCCAGATGTGCCTTTTTTTACACTTTCTGACTGTTCATAAAGCTATACAGTGCCTTATTTATTTGTTTTGCTGCCCTTCGGTCAATGTCACAGTCATACTTTCCATCTCTTGTAAAGTTTTAACCTAAGTATACAAACTCTTTACTTGTTCCACTCTTTCTCCCTTAATCAGAACCTCACAGTTTGTTATGCTTTCTTCTCTTTCAAAAACCATTACTTATGTTTTGCTTACAGCATGATGTATTGTATTTTGTTCTTAATTACTGTAGTTTATGATTCCACATAATTTTGAAAAATTTAGACTTGTATAAGTTTTGAAAAGTACATTTTTATTAAATTCTAGTACTGACCTCTATCCTCCATTCTTCTTACCAGTTGATATTCTCCCCATTTAAGTACAGCCTGCAATACTTCTAGTTCACTAGCTTGTAAAAATGGACTCTTTAACACTTCAATTATGTGCATTTTATCTAACTGATGTAGAACAGTAGACTGTGCAACTGGTTGAAATTCTTCCCTCAAAAAATGTAATGCCTACAGAAAAGTAATTAGTTAAAATAATGAGGTCAACCTTTTATACAACTGAAAGTTAAAAGTTGATGTATTTAGGTTTTGCGTTTGCGATATAGAGAACCTGCGTGACCTTGATAATTAGACACAGCGTTCATGGTGGCGAAAATTAGAATAAAAATGTGTGTGAGAATTTAGATTTTATACAGAGGTGCTATATAAAATTTATAAAATATAAAATGCTTATTAAATCATAAAATTGTCATCTGATAAAAAAGGCAACATTTTTGTGCAATAAAACACGTTAAAAATGTTGAAGAGTGGAAGTCTGAGCTTACTAGTATAATAAAAGGTAAAGATGTTCATCAAACAAATATCACACAACATTTTGATGTTACAATCGATTTAAGTTATTAAATTATTATAATGGTTATTATTTATATATCTGATAATTGAATTATAATAATAAAGTTATAAAATTATTTTAGGTTGACATCAACCGAAATTTAGTTGATCGACTGTGTTAATTGACGAATTGACCAGCTGGATTGGGCAAAAACTGTTAACACATTGCTAATGTCATTCATTTTATAAACTTTGAGACAGCTGATCTAAAACAATTTAATGTTGTTAGTGAAATATTCCTTCAGTATCATTGTAATGTAAAGTTAGTGAATTAATTCCAAAAAAGTACATAGTAAACAATATGAACTTTCGGATTTATGTATGTTAAACTTTTTGTGCTCAATGGATATGTTAAAATCTGTAAAACTGACCGAATCAACCAAACTAATAATTGGCTTATCAGATAACTAAATAATTTTGCAACAGATACAGCATGTGCTCAAAAACGTTTAAATTTATAATATCATTTTTATATTTATCATTTGACTTAACAGGTACATTATTGTGAAGTATTATTTTGATTGAAAGTTTAGATGTTAGCATGCTGTACTATCTGAGCTAAAGAAATAATTAAGTTTATATGACATTATAAAAATTTATTTTTAACACATATCAAACTTACTTTATAAGATTTACCAATTTTGTTCATTTCAGTAGATGTTCTAATAAATCCGGTTTTGATCAAAAGGAATAAAATTTTATATCTGAGTTTGTTTTACCAGAAGTATGACATGATACGACAGATCATATGTTACTTCATCGTTTATTAACATTATTATCCATTATTACTTAACTTTTACTGTTATTTATTTTTAAGTTTGCAAAAAACTGAGTAAATGGTAATTGGAGAAGAGGACGAGGCAAACCTAGATCTCGGAAACTACAGCCAACCATCTGCACATATGGAGCAGAAACCTAGGAATTGTACCAGGGGGACAAATAAAAGGCTTCGCGCCCGAGAAATGGATTATTGGAGAAGAAGCAGCCAAATCTCAAGACTAGACCATGTGAGAAACGAACAAATCCGTTAGATTATGGAAGTCAACGATGACATTATAAACGGAATTGAATGCAAGCGGCCACCTTGAGCGAATGAAAGAAGATCGCTGGCCGAAGATTTGGAAATGGCTTCCGCCAGAAAGAAGAAAGCGTGGCAGACCACCGCATAGCTAGAAGAAAGACGTGAAAGAAGCGATGGAAAACCGAAGTTAAATGAGGGAGACTGGTGGAATAGAGATTTGTGGACGTCGAGAAGCGAGAGATGTCAACAACCGTAGAAAACTCGCAGTATACATATTTTTATTGGTTAAATACAGGTAAGGACAGATTTTTACAGACCATAGGACTAACACATGGTAATTTGTGTGCGTGGAAAGCACTGTCCCGCCTCTAATGTATTAGCCGCGATTATTTCATATCATAGCGAAGCGACGCGTACCAATATTAAGGTAGAGATGGAAATAACAATTACCCTATGGTCTGTAAAAATCTGTTTTTTCCGGTATAATTCCATATTTATAAATATTATAACATATATCAGAGCACTGATGAAAGTAGATGAAGCAAAAGATGTGTGTAAGAACCGTAGCAAGAGGAAGGAAGTGGTCTCTGCCTACCCCCATAGGAAAAAGGTGTGACTATATGTATGTATGTTATAAATATTATAAAGTCACAATTAATATAAAATTATTAACTTGTTAATGCCAAAATCTATGTTTACAAACAGTTTGTGGTCACACATGAACTCATAAAATTACCGAAAGAGGCGTCACTAGTCTTTATGCAGGTTCTCTATACCTACCACCTATAAAAACATTAGAAATAGTATCAATTTTAAGTCTTAAATAATTAAAGTTATTTACTAAATGAAATTTAAATAGGCTAACCTGCCGATGAACCCAGGCTGAACCATGAGGTTGTCTAGCCCATTGTAAAACGGTAGGCAAAGTTTCCAATGACAACCATTCTAATATTAAATCTTCACAGCCTTGTGACAATATATCTAATTCCAAGAAACGACCTATTTGATACAATTCCATTGCCTCTTCTAGTGGTGAAGGTCTAGCCCTGCCAGTGTGTGTTAAAGCTTGAGCTTCTCCTAATCCTCCGCCACATCCCCCTCTTGTTATCAATGAGAGATCTACTTGATCTAAGTAAATTGCATGTAAAAGAACTCTTGCAAATCTGTAAACAAAACTCCATATGTTGGAAAATATCTTATATAAATTATCTTTATCACTGCTATCGGCACTAATTAGGGGGCATCCATAAATCATGTAATATTTTTTACGAATGGTAGGGGCTTGCTTTTATGTGATGTTACATGAGGGAAGGGTAAATACAACTCCGCTTCATGTAACACAGATATAATTTTTTTTAATATTAATATTGAACATTAATTATTCGTTACTTTTAATTTATTTTTTAATTGAATGAAAGTTTAAACATATTTAATTTAATTGGTCTAAAAGTTACGTAGAGATGAATTATTATTGTTGGGACCACTTCCAGTTAATACATTCGGATAGGATAAAATGTCAAAAAAACATGATGGCTGCTGAATAACCCTGCTTGACAATAAACAAAGAAGTTCTTGCATATATTATTAAGCAGAACTATTTAATCATGTTAAAGACATAAAGGTGTGGTTGGGTAGTAACAAATTTGGTTTAAATCGGCCCCTGACATCCACTTCCTTGGGAATAAAGAGCTTTTACTGTAAAAGAAAGAGGCTTGGAAAAGTTTCTTTAATAAATCATTTTTAACACAAAACAAGGAAGATGGACTCTTAGTCTAAATAGTGTTATATAGTAGAGAGGAAGAGGATTAAAAAAAGTACAAAAAACGCGTTTAGTGGTTTATGGATAGCCCTTGAAGACTTATACATTCACACTATTGTTATTTTTTTTTGTTTAATTTGAATATTGCAATAATAAATGAATGATGTGCTGCGTTTTTACCTCTTAACACATTTTTTACCTATACAATGTTTCAATTATTAATAAACAATAATTGTAAGACCAATAATAGAGATACCATTTACAAAACTTAATGATAATTGTTAATGATAACTTTACATTAACAATACTACTTAGCAGGCTTATGTACTTATTAGTACTAGTATTAATAATGAATGAATGATTTTAAATATTTACTGTTTAAAAAAGTAGTCATCTAATTTACAGATGCTATTTCAAAGTAGATGTAAATTATTTTTTTTAATAAAATGTTCATTAACAATGGCCTGTTACAATCATTTGTTTCTATGTGGGTTTTATGAATGTCTGCCTCTTTTTCGATTAATTTATTTAAATGATAACTACCTTTTAGGAATGACTGTTTCATCCAATACTATTCTTGTAGGAATATGGAGAGCTCGTTCAGTATGTTCTTCACCACTCTTAGAACGTCTTTGAAGTAAATTTCTAAAGAATGGAGATCTTGCCGAGAGTATGGCTTTATGACATGCTAATTCACATTTAGGACGAAATCCATATTCAGAACTACCTGAATCTGGTCTTTGACAATCAGATCCATCAGATGTAAACACTAATGTTGCATCTGCGTAGTCACCAGATTCTAATAAATACCGTAAATCGGCTTCCAACGCGTTTGGGGTACCAAACTCTTCCCTCAGTCTTCTAAGCAAATTCATATCTATGTTAGTATTATGAGGACAAATATCGCCAGTATATAAGTATCTTAACAAGGCAGAAAACAGTTGAACATCGACAGTAGCAGTTCTTAGTTCTAAACATATTCTTGCTCCATATCCTGGACATCCAGTCAGAAGATCTCGAAAATATGGACATCGTGCTGACAGTAATGCACGATGTATAGGAAAACAAGCATTTCGATATACTAAGTCAGCATCAGTGCAGTATTTAAAATCATATAATGCCGAAAGGTCCTGTTTAAATGTTGCAGCAGGTGGTCTAGCTAATTCTGCCTGAACACATAAGTCTTTAAGTGCTGCTAAAGCTTCAAATTCTTCCAATAATGCAGCTACTTCTAACGGACTCCAAACAGATATTAATTCTCGGAGCATTTTACCATGATCACAAATTTTAGAAGAACGTCGTTTTCTAATAAATTTTTTCTTTAACGTGGAAAACCCTGTTGGCTTTTTCTTTCTTTCTCTAAAAATAATGGTAATTTTTTTTGAATATTTGCTTCAAATCCTTTCAAAATGATCTTGATTGTGATGTTACCAGTATTGAATTACTAAATATGTTAGGAATTGAAAAGGAACTTACCTAACAATTCCTATGGTGTCTCTATATACAGAATTAAAGGATTCTCCAGCCAAACCTGATACTAAACTAGCATCAGTACCAAGAGATGTTGATGCATTCACTCCCATTCTCTGAGTAAACTCCTCTGACAAATACAAGTCACTTCTAACATTCCACCAACTGTGCTGAAGGGCACATGGAAAAAGACAACCAAATAAGTTCATAGTTTACCCAGACTACAGCCTGACATGCAGACACAGCCTATGAAAACAGAAAAATTAAGAGTTTAATAAAATATTTGTATTTTCACTCAAGGTGTCCTTCACCTATCTTCTTGGTGTAAAATTGACTCAGGATAGAATCTACTAGCCACTATTATGGGTGTCTGTTGATTTCTATCCCATCTCAACTACATATACAATATTTCTCAAGTAAATATTCATGAAAATTTGCCAAAATTCTCATACCTACATTTTTCTGTAAGCAGATAATAAAAGCAGCTTCAAACAACAATTTTGTCTTCCAATAAATTAAAACCTTTATTCTTTAAAATTTTAACAGAACATCTTTTATATAACCCATTTTCAAATAAAATATGCATCTCGGAATAAATTTAACTTTAAAAATAATGCAAAGCTCAGAAAGTAATTTGATGGTTCACATATCAGATGCTGTTGGACATTATTTTAAATAAAAATGAAAACAACAGAAACTGTTTATAACAATTAAATTTAAAAATTATTTCAGAATACATGTAGTGCATGGCATTAACTGCAAATTTAATTACAAGCAAATGCATATTTTCTAAAACAGATTGGTGATTTATAAAATTATAGTATGTGAAACAGTAACATCATTAAATAAATTTTGACCTCTTATTATTAAGATCAAGTAAAAATTTTTAAATACATTGTTGGGTATATATTGTAAATGAATGCATATTTTCTAAAACAGATTGGTGATTTATAAAATTATAGTATGTGAAACAGTAACATCATTAAATAAATTTTGACCTCTTATTATTAAGATCAAGTAAAAATTTTTAAATACATTGTTGGGTATATATTGTAAATGAAAAATGTAGAATAGATATCTACATCCAGCTTAAATTATTATAAATTTTGAATTTTAATTAGAATGGTTTTAAACATTTCAAGTCAATAAATGTACAATAAATTATTGATACCAGTTAGTAAGTTTCGAACATTGAAAATAGGTGATATAAAACATTGTAATGTGATCTTTTTTTTGTTTATTAAAAATGAATATAGGTATATAAAAATATTTTAATTGTACCTGGGTGCCAAATAATCATACTGGAATGAAATATTTGTTCTCGATTGCGAGACTTGATTACTTTTTTACTGTTACAGTAGCAGCCATGTTAACATTGATGACAACGAAGAACAAAATTAATATTTATAACACTACAATTACAACACTTCTTTTAATTTGTATATTTTACAAGAAACTACATATTTTTTAATACATTAAATGTTTAAACTTTACAGTTTACCATTTTCCAAATCAATAATAATAATATGACAAGTAAAAATTAGAAATATATTTGCTGTCAACTGTCATTGGTTTAATCTCCAATACTCTAATGACGTAGGCAAATGTCTAGAGTATAAACACAGAACACTAATCGGTTTCACAACCGATTAGTGTTCTGTGAGTTTAGAAATAGGAAGTAGATCAACACCACCAATCAACTCGCGAAGATTTGATAAAGCAGGGCTGCCAGATTGTATAATAAGATACAAATAGTCTATTATATGGTTATCTCGTTATCTGATGTATTCAGTTTGTTAGCAGATTCCCTTGTATAATTGAATACAAAAATATAAATCCAATTTTTGTTTTTTTTTCGAAGCTATACTCATCGCTCTTAAAATTTTTAACAATCAACAAAAATAAATAATTTAGTTTTGTTCATATTCTAGGTAGGTCAAAGTGACAAAATATGAATAATTATATTTCATACGAACTATTTTTTAACAGTTTTGTTGGTTGCTATAATAGGATTGGTCGGTGATCCAGCGGTATAAAATACGTTGGCTACTCTGACAGCCATGGAACATGTATTTATTTCCCGCCAAATTATCTCATTGGTCACAGGACACATTTGTTATTTTGTTGCCATGACTCCATTTATTTAGTATATCCGGAATGATCTCTGCTTCTTTAGTAGAAAGGATGGCGTCCTAAGAGAAGCATGGATTCTTAAGGTATTCAAAAAAAGTAAAGTTAATGCCATGAAAAGACTGATTGAAGAAAAGACTGAAATAAAACAAAATTAGCAAACGTTAATTTTTAAAGGGAAAACGGTATGTATGAAATTTTTTTTTCATTAAAGCATAAAATTTTACCCTTTGTTGGTAGTGGAAAAATGAGGTGTATGGGTGTGGTGGGGTACGCATACCCCAAACTTTTTTTGAAGATTTATTAAGTTACTGTTTTATTTGCTTTCTAAGCCTTTAATTATATTATGTACTATTGTAATAAAAACACAATACATAGTTATATGGAATATATTTACACTTATTTTGAACCCTTAAGCACCGTTACAGCTTTTGGCACATTTTCACAGTTATGGCGTCTCGGTGACCGCAGAATGTATATAGCATTTTAAAGCGTTTTGAGAAAAAATGTGATTTTATAAAATATAATTAAAAAAACGCTATATACAGGGTGTTTTATTATTAATTGGAAATATTTTAACTATAGAACACAAAATATGAAGATTCAACCCAAATCACCTAAATAAAATTTGTTTCCTGTCTGGGTTACAGGGTGTTTTATTTGAAAATTTGTGTCCAGTACTTTTAAACTATTTTAAGTATTATTGTCATATAGTGGGAAGTGTAGGTACTATACACTCTACTAAATTATGTTGAATGAACGTTTCTGCCTACTACCAGAGATGTACGACGGGCAAGTGACTGGTTGATCCCTCCCAAATTATACGCCACTGGCGGAATTGCAATTTCGTCGCAATATTTCGATTCTCCATTACTTTCTACGTAAATATTGTACTTCCATGGCGATAAAATTATTATTTTTCGAGATATTTTGGGTTAAACATGAAGCTGCACAATTGTTTTGATTTCAATGTATATTATGTTGGTGTTTTGTGTCATTTGATTGCATTTATTACGCGATTGAAACTTCAATCTTTATTAACAAAAAAACAATTTTATTTATCGAAATTTTAGATGCATCAAACAATTAAAAACAAATTGTAGTTTTGATAATGTTATAATCTAAATAAAAGAACAATTTTATTAAGAAGAAAATATTAAAAAGCACATGAACAAAATTTAGAAACCTTTTATAACAAATGTTCAATGTGACCCCCGTTAACCTCAATAAGTTCATTTATTCTTTCACTAAACGATCCTCTAGTTTGAAAAAATATGTTTGGCTGATTGACAATAAAATTAGCGGAATTTACAATTTATCTAAATAAAATGGAGAAATAATTCAAATCGCATTTATTTATCTGATTTTGATACTGCATGTATTCGTTAAAAAAATTTTGATAAATTAAATTATGTTTTTTGTTAATATAGCGTAATAAATGCAATCAAATGACCCAAAACCAACATGATTAATAAACATTGAAATCAAAATAATTGTACAGCTTCATGTTTAACCCAAAATATCTCTAAAAATAATAACTTTATAGCTATTGAGAAAGAGTACAGTATTCACATAGAAAGTATTGGAAAATCGAAGAATTGTGATAAAATTGCAATTCCACCAGTGGCGTAGAATTTGGGAGGGATCAACCAGTCGCTTGACCCTGTCGTGCTCCTCAACATTGAGTGAATGAAGGTAACAGAATGTTATATTTTTTGAAAATCTTCAAGATTGTAGTCTTTTACTGATGGTAATTTTTCTATTTGGTGAATTCAAATAAACTAAAATTTTTATATGTGAAGCATTTTAGCTGGGATTATCATCAAGCTTTGAAGGATCCATGTGATCAAAAATTGGACAATTTTATTCTGGAGGTGAATGGGGGGGAATTTAACCATTATCACTTAAAGGCAAAGAGTGTTCTTGAACTTCACCCATGAAGAGTTTTCTAACTGTGACATAATTTCTTTTTATCTTTCTCAGAATTAATCCAGTTAAGTTTAGGTTAGGTTTTGTTAGGGAGAATTTGTCAAAATGGGTCTGATAAATAATCGATCTTAAATATTAGAAAACTTTTTTCTTTTATTTTAATTGAATCTTAAAGCCCAGCACAAAATTTCAAATTTTCAATTTTTGTTCAATATATTAAAAAATAGTTGGCCAAACATATCCTAGATACAACTGGCTTTCTCCCTGAAGAGTAGCAATAGCTGTAGTCAATGGTTTTATAATTACAAAGTATTTTTCCAAAAATCCGATTTGGCAAATTTAAGTTTAGTTGGTAGCTTTGATTACATTACAAGTTGAATCCAAATGTTTTCTTAAAGCGGTACTTCGTGGCATGGTACTTCAATTTCTTAGCGCAAATGCGCTTTACTTCATGGGAAGCTTTAGTCAATCTACTGACACTATTCCAAATAGTTGTAAGTTTTGCAAAAACATTGTAATAAATTTTTCAATGTAATTGTAACGTAATGAAATGAGTAATTAAATAACAATGAAACTAATTCAATTACTTTTTCAAGTAATTGTAATTAATTACTTAACTGCATAATTTATAAATAAAAATGTATCGAAATGTATAGACTTTGTTTAGTCATTCTTAAAATATTCTAAAGAAAAATACTTTTTTTTTAGCTTGAATCCAATGATCCAGTGTTAGATTATCAGATAGAAAATAACAAAGTTATTCTATCAATGGTTCTCTTAAAGCATTTGAACAAAATAATTTAAAACCCGAAGAAATATTGGAAGGATGATGGATTTAATTCAGAAACTAGTAGTGAAGATCCTGATAAAAATTAAGTTGATGCTAAAACTAAATATTCCAAAGCTGGTGATTCTGTTGATGGTGTAGTGAAATATGATAGTAGTTTGTATGAAGGATACATTGTTAAAATATTTGTTAAAAATGAACTTGGCTCAAGTGATAGCAGTAAAGACAATGATAATTTAAAAGAAACAGATTTAAGGTTCAGAATCAGAAAGTGTATATTTTTAAACATAGAACACATTGTACCTGGTTTTGAAACAAATGCTAGGTATTAAGAAATTAGACCTAAGTCATTTAATATTTATAAATTAGCGAAGTTGAACCAAGAAATGGTAGCTTCAGCTTATTAAAATTTGGAACAAAATAAATATAGATGTGGTTGGTGAATAACTGTCTAATAGAAAAAGTTGAAAGAAAAAAATTGGTGGATGCTTCGTTGTTTGGTGAAGACAACGCACATAACTAAAATTGTTCTGTTACATTAATTCAGGAAATAATTAGAATTGAAAAACCTACTCTACTGATTGAAATTGGTGATAAAGAAAGAAACAAAAAATATTCTGAAAAATGCAACCATATTGTAAATTATTGAAAATAGAAAAATTATTATATTTTTTGTAAATATTCATACAGCGGAGACGGTTGCAAAGATAACAAGAAGAAAAAGTGTCCTAAGTCTAGTTTTAAGATTTGTAATGGAAAATAAAATTACCATATTTCCTGTCGTCCACTGACAAAAGTTCCTTGTGGTGATTGGTATGTTTATATTATTTTATTTTTATCATAGGTAAAATGTTGCTTTAGTTTTAAAAGAGTTGTCATATTTTGATACTTAGTTAACTTTAAGGCATTATAAGATTTTCTTATATAACTGTTTAAAGGTATTATATTTTGTTCTACTTTTTGTCCAGATATTGCCTGTAGATGAATCCAAAATAATAAAAATCGGAGAAGAGGTTAAATGGAGTTAAGAAAAGAAAGTGAATATAGCAACTAAGACATCAACATCTACTCACGATTGGGGCAAAGGAATGGTTTGTGCTGGAAGAGCAAACAATATACAGTAGTACCAAAAGACCATTTCAGTCTGATACCGGACCAGGTGGAAATTTAGGATTCCAGGTATGTATAACCAGTAACAATCAATGATAAAAATAAGAACAGCCAGAAGTAAAAATACTACCTCACAACTGGAAAAAATCAGAAACCAAGATGGTAGTATAGTGAAAGGAGTGGAATGCGTTTTAAAGAGAAAAAAAAATACTTCGCAAGTTTATTTGAGAAAGGGTTTACAAGCACAGGCCCTATTCAGAGACATGAGTAAAAGTGAAATTAGTCTGACAGATTTTGGAAGCGTTAAACAGTATGAAATTGGTGGTAAATGGTTTTTCAGGCAAGGCTGCAGGATATGACAGGATTATGGTTGAAATTCTAAAAGCTGGACAGGGCGTGGTATTAGCTAGTCTGCTGTACCGTCTTTTTAACCTTTGCTGGAGGAGCGGTAGCGTATCAGTTGACTTTGCAAAGCTGTTATGGTTCCGGTTTACAAAGGAAAAGGTTTGCAGCAGGACTAACTACCGAGCATCGCTGGCAAACTGTTTGCAAAGGTATTGATTAAATTGAACCACATATTCTGGGGTCAAAAATAACTCGATTAAACGTATCTTACCTTAATGCAAATGTGCTTACAAAAAAAGTTCAGCTCTTGGAAAGTACAAAATGAAAGTCAATTTTTTCCAATATTTCAGAAACATTTTGTAATGAAAATTGATGCATGGCTTTCCTATCCTGAGAGCATCTTTTTCATATAAAACCACGAAATCTGTACAGCCCATAAAATTTTTAGGGGGGGTGTTGAACCCCTAAAACCCCACAAAATTTTCTATGCATTACAATTAATGTAGTATTGTGACACCATTGGTTTAATACATTATTTTTGAATTTTTTTGCCTTCTAGCACTTTTTCAAAAAGCCAGTTTTTATTCATTATCCTTCAAATTTTTTTTAGTTTAACACTTGTAGTTTCTACGGATAAATAAACAGTTGCTTTAACAATTACATACTGTGCATTATTGTGCATTTTAAAAGTGTTAAAAAAAATGAAACTTTTTGTCACAATGGTTTACACGTTTGCAGAAATGGCATATATGCATTTAATTCTGGGTAAGTTTGGTCAGGCTTAAACAAGATTTCAGATGATTTTCTGTGATTCTGGTAATGCCAGGTAATTGCCAAGGGAATAGTGCAGCAGTTGCAAGACGTTATGCGGAAAAATATTTCAATCGGAATACACCAGACAGACGATTTTTTCTTTTGATTGATCGTCGTTTACGGAAGACAAGTACTTTGCAACCGCAACTTGCTAGTAATAGTGGTAGTCCAAAAATGGATACAAACGATGAGAAGATTTTAGAAATAGTCGAAGAAAACCCTGAAAGCAGTACAAGGGTAATAGCTGTTTAATTAGATGTTGGTCACATGATGGTTTCGAGAAGATTGAAGAAACAGCAGCTTCATTCCTATTACAAGATTATCCTAAAAGAATGGGATTTTGCGACTGCTTCTTAACGGAAAACAATCAAAATATCAATTTCAATAATCATATTTTGTGTAACAATGAAGCTACCTTATGGGCCGAAGAAAATCCTGATGATAAAAAGGACTTTTAAAGTCAATGTTTGGGCAGGTTTATTAATAATAATTAAATAGGACCAATATTACTTCCAAATAATTTAAATTATGCAAATTGCAGTTCTTACAAAATGATTTAATTAGAGTACTTGTAAGAGGTAAATTTAGGAATAAGGCAAAATATGTGGTATTTACAAGAAGAATTTTCTGCACATTTCGATAACGAAGTTAGGGAATACCTTTTCGGTCAGTACCCTGGACGTTGGATTGGAAGGGGCCCTGATGCACCTATTTCTTGGTAAGCCAGAAGTCCAGATCTTGTGTTTAAATAATCAACAAACAACAACTGAGGCATTGAATCATTAAAAGTGCAAATCGATTTTGTCAGAAGTCAATGATCTTCCAAAAAATTCGGTTTTCCTTTTTTAAACGGTGCCTAATGTGTATTCATGAAAATGGAGGCCATTTTGAACATTTATTGTAGTAAATACTAAACATATGTATATATTTTTTATACCTGGGAATAACATGAATACTCATTTATAATTTACTTTTTGTTATTAATCCCGATAAAAAATGGCTTTCCGAAAAAGTGCTAGGAGCCAACAAAATTTCAAAAATAAAGTATTAAACCAATGGTGTCACAATACTTATTTAATTGTAACACAGAAAAGTTTAGAGGGTTTTAGGGGTTCAAAACCTCCCTAAAAAATGTATGGGCTGTACAAAATTTGTGGTTTTATATAAAAAATATGCTCTTACGGTAGAAAGCCATGTATTATGTGTTTCATTACAAAATGAAATACAAAAAATCGGTTTTCATTTTGTACTTTCCGAGGGCTGTAACTTTTTTGTGTGCAAATTTGCATTAAGGTAAGTGATGAGTATGTTCAATCATGTTATTTTTGACCCTAGAATATGTAGGTCAATTTAGGACCTATCTTTTTGTTTCACCCTTTTGATCAGGTCTTGATTAAAAGAAAGGAATGATAAGAGAGAACTGATAAGAAAATATGGGATGTGCAAGTAGGATTTAGAAGTAGGGAGATGTATGGATCAAGTCATTTCATACGAGGCATATTCGAAAAATTCTTGGCTAAAAGTCAAAAGGTCTACTGCGCTTTCGTAAACTTAAAAAAGGACTATGACAGAGGGGTGAGAAATGAATTGTGGTCGACATTATCTATGTATGGTGTGAACAGTAGTTTGATACAAGCACTGAAATCACTTTACAAGGATTCCACTGCTTGTGTCAGGATAAATGGAGCTGACATAGACTGGTTTAACATCGAAAAAGATATAAGGCAGGAATGTGTGGCTTCGCCGTGGCTGTTAAACTTGTATGTAGACAATTTTTTTAAAAATTTAAGAGTGCATATGGATTGAAAATGAATGATTTGATCAAATCCCTCCTTTACGCCAATGATCAGGTTATATTAGCATCATCTGAGGAAGAGTTGGAGTTAATGGTTGATGTTCTAAAAGTAAAAAAAAGTGGTTTCAAAGATAGGTAGGTTAGGTATCATGCGAGTGGGGCGTAGTCGCCCCTCCACCGCCATCCTTAGTTGTTCTATTGTGGCTCACCCCTAGGGGCTACAGTTCACATGGTTGCATAGGGTAAGATTTTTTTAAAATCAAAAGGTTCTAGGTTGGTGTAACCAAATATGTTAAACCTTATTCTTCCCAGGCCGGGGCATGAACATAGTATATGTTCAGCGGTTTCGGTTTCTTTCGACATACTTCACTTCATCTAAAATAGCAAAGAATGTAGCTCTTATCTATACCTTCCATAGTGTCAACATTATCAAATGTCACTAATTGTTTGCCAACATCTTCAAATGTCATTAAACGTTTATCAACATTCGTAAGTGGCCATGTTAAATAAATGTTTATTGTAACGCAAATTAGCGTGCAATACATTCTGGGATTTGAAAATACTCATTAAACCACCATTTGTTGGGAAAACTAAAATATTCAATTTTCAGGACAGAAGCAAAAAATAGCGAAGAGAGAAAAGAGAGTCAAAAGAAAGCATTATTTAGGAAGACTGACTACAATTTAGGCAAGAAATATGGTATTATCGTCACACACTCATAAAATATTATTTTCCCAATTTTCCTTTTAATTGCAAATCCTACAACAGTTAAGACATTTTTTGTTCTTGTTCTCTTTGCAACCGTTACCGCTTTATGGATATTTACTAAAAATATATTAATTTTTCTGTTTCCAATAATTTACAGTGCGGTTGCATTTTTTGGTATAATTTTTGTTTCTTTCTTCATCTCCAACTTCAGTTAGAAGAGTAAGTTTTTCCATTTTAATTATTTCCTGAATAAATAAAACAGAATAATTTTCGTTTTGTACGTTGTTTTCACCAACCAACTAAGCACCCATCAAATTTTTTCCACCAACTTTTTCTATGATACAGTTTTTCACCAACCAACTCTATATTTATTTTGTTCCAAATTATAATTAGGTTCAACGACCATGTCTGGGTTAACTCGGCTAATTTATAAATATAATATGATTTAGGTCTAATATCTTTAAATTTGGTATCTATTTTAAAGCATGGTATAATGTGGTCCATGTTTAAAATATACACCTTATGATCCTGAACCTTGAATCTGATTCCTTCGAATTGTCATTGTCTATACTGTTACCATTTGAGCCAGATTCATTTTTAACAAATATTTAACAATTATGCTTCATGCCAACTACCATCATCTTCCACTATAACATCAATAAAATCACCAACTTTGTAATATTTACTTTCAGCATCAACTAAATTTTCATCAAGTTCTTCACTACTAGTTTTTTTAATTAAATCCATCATCTTTCTTTATTTCCTTGTGTTTTTATTTATTTTGTTTAAGTGATTTAGGGAACAACTGATAGAATAACATTGTTGTGTTCAATCTGGTAATCTAATACTGGAACATCGGATTTTACAGTTTTCTCTTTAAATATTAATGTTTGTTGATCTTGTATTGTTTCAGTCTTTTCTTCAAACACACTTTTAATGGCAATAATTTCATTTTGTTTAAATATTTCAAGAATCCATTCTCGTTTTACGACTCACTCCTTTCTAGTCAAATATAAAAATAATTAGGATAATTAGCATAAAATCGTGACTCGATTAAAATGTACGTTTTTAAGTTTTCTGTAATAAAAAATTTTAAAATCAATGCTTTAATACTTTTTCCAACTTCCTCCCTACTTGATCCTATCCAAAAATCAGATGTAATTCTTTGGAATTACGCCAATACCTGTAATTTAGTTAATTACATATTGTTAAGTAATTTTAACGCCACTGTTGATTGATTTTATTACCGGCTATGTATATAATATATATATATATATATATATATATATATATATCAAATTTCTTTCAAAAAAAACATGTTCCTCTTTGCGATAATTTTTTAATAATTTCATGTTAAGAAGTCTTAAAAAGAAAAATAAACATTTTCGAAAGCTTGACTGAAACGAGGAAGAATTTTTATTGAATTGGTCACTCCTAACTGCTACCCAAATAAATTAAAAAAAATAATAAAAAAACCTCTAATATATACATACTAAAAATTTTAAAAATGCATTTGATTTGTACATGGATTATTACCACAGTTTAAAGATTACATTGATGCTATTACACTATGGACTATACTTTTTCACTAATCGAATAGTTAAGTTAATGTTTTCGGTTTTTACTTTATTTATTAGTTATTAGTTAAAAGCGACGCGCACATGTTTTTCAAGGTCGTAGACAGTTAGAAATTCCAAGTACCTAAACGACATTCTGGTGATTCAATGTCAATGTTAAACATCAACTACCCAGTAGTAATGGTACATCAAGTGGGTTTCTCAAACTTTCCTTTGCTTGCATCAAAAATAAAAATTGTTCGATTTAATTTTTTCTTTAAACAGCGGCTGAGGATGTCCACTTTTAAAGACTCCATTTGATAATAGGGATGTAAAAACTAATGCTACTAGCCTAGTAAAGCTAAGAAGAAGACAGGTATAGCTGATCGCTTTAAGTGCTACAATAGGGTGACACATTGGACATTGTCTTTGTTGTTATTATTATTAACACTACTAAATAGCAAATTTAAGGAAAAACATTTTTATTGATGTGTAACATCTTTCCTGTCGATTTCCTGCAATTTGTGGGAGTGATTTGGTGAAATGTGACGGAAGTGTGTAACAGAAAGTCGCGGAAGCACGCGCTATTTGATTTGACGAATGAGCGCGCGGTGATAGAATTGGCCGTCAGATAGTACCAACCAATTTTCCGAGAGGTCGGTACTGTCACCATCAGCTGTGCACTTAAGTTACAGTGTTGTGTATAAAGTTTGCTGTTACATGCGTAAAATATTTAAATAAATATTTACTGTTGATAATAAGTCTCAATAAAGTGTAGATCATTGATAAAAAATTCAAGTAAATAATAAATAATTCGAATAAAATATTTTAATATTTAGCTTCTTTAAATTTTGAGGTTGATTTCTGTCAATGCTTAATGGAAAAGTTTCCGTAATTTTTTATCATATTAGAAAATCGTACTAATCATTTTACAAGGTATTGAAACAATTCTTTTATCAAATTTGATCTTTTTGATGTTTGTTATGAAAAATCATTTTAAATAAAACCTGACCCATTTTTTTCAAAATATAATTTTAAAATTGCTTATTACTAAGGTGAGATGTCAAATGTTACACATCATATGCGACTACTGTAAGGCTCGCTTGTTTTTTATTTTTAAATTTTTTTTAGTTTAAAAGTTATTGAGCAGCGTCTTAAGACGATGTTGACATGCCCGCCATATTAAAAAATCTAATTTTTCTACTCACGCTGTTAATATACATTACTTTGCAGCAAAATTTTGGGACAATTTTAATAATTACAGTTAAATGTCGGAAAGTTATTAACTTTTTTCAAATGAAAAAAATAGCTGGGAATTTTTTTTTATTTTGAAAATATGATTTTGGTGACTTTCCGACATATTTTACATTAAAAGTAACAAAATATTTTAATTATGTATTACCATAAATTATTTAGTTTTTAAATAAAGTGAAATACTAACATTAAATTATCGTCTGTCGAACGGTGCAATCAACGACAAATGTTTGCAGAAAGTGCCTAATACAATGTAAGAGAAAGTATATGAGAGATATGTCGTCACTTATTTATTGGATGTGTCGGGAGACTGACAGCGGTTAATGGCGGGCGTTAGCAATTTCGTTTCTCAATTAAATCAAGTTTGAAAAAGGGGCGTAGGTCGCCCCTTCACTGCGACCTTTAGTAGGTCTATTGTGGCTCACCCCTAGAGGTTACAGTTCACCGCACAATCCAGCCCTTCTCACGAAGTTCATGGTTGTATGGGGTGAGATTTTCTTAAAATTGGTAGGTTCTAGGTTGGTTAAACCAAATACGTTGAACCTTATTCTTCCTATGCCAGGGCGTGAACATAGTATATGTTCAGCAGTTTCGTCTTCCACGCAGCAAAACCGACAGTCGGTTTGTTGATTCAGACCTATCCTTCCGAGGTGGTATCTTAGACGACAGTGTGCTGTAAGCAGTCCCGTTAGAATTCGCAGGTCATTCCTGCTCCATTCTAGGATCTGCTTAGTTGTTTTTCTCGAGGGTTTAAGTAGGAACGTCTTCGATTGAGTTAACCCTTGTATATCGAACCATTACGTGAGTATTTTCCTCTCCGCCCAGTCCGAAATTATTGTTTTGGCTGCACTTGAAGTGACTCCAAAAACTGGTTTTGGTGCAATGAACCTAGGTTTGGCCCCCATGTTTTGCAGGGGTGTCGGCTTTTCGTTTCCCTTAACCCCCTGGTGCCCAGGTACCCACAGCAGGGTAACTCTGTTGTTCGCACCAAGGTACTCCAGGGATTCAATGCAATTCCATACAAGTTTAGAATTTATCTTGTTGGAGCTCAGTGATTTTAAAGCAGCCTGGCTGTTTGATATTATACTTATGTTTTTGTTTGCCAGAGGTCTGTTAGTAGCGAAGTAGCCTGAAAGATTGTAGCATACCTGCCAAGGATGGTAGATATTTAAATCTTTGGTTTCGTGCTGAAAACACCAGCCCCAACATCTGGGTTTTTTGAGCCATCCGTGTACATTACGTATTCAGTCTCTGGGAAGATGATTTCTTTCCTCACCCATTCATCTCTCTTCGGAAAGAGGACTTTTCTACGTGTATTTTTGTGGCTAGCATGTCAGGAACCATACCGAGAATTTGGTGGTTTTTTGTTTCACTCAGTATCCCGGAGTGGTCCCCGAGTTGCTCTCTATTAATTTTCCTTTCCAGAGACAGGAATCTGTAGGAGACTATCCTGGCCTCCCTCTCTAAGAGAATATCTAGGGGAGGAAGATTTAGGAGGTGTTCCATCGCTGCCGTGTGCTGGACATAGCTCCAGCTATGGCCTGGCATGCCAGCTGCTAAAGGCCAGCAAGCTTTGTTCTAGCTGTTTGTTGTAACCCTTTGGTCCACCAGACTACTGAACCATACGTGACCATAGATATTATCATTGTTTGATAAATCCAGTAAATCTGTTTGAGGTTCATTTCCCAAGATTTGCCGCATACTCTTCTGAGATTTCAGAGAGAAAACCTTGGCTTTTTTTATTGTTTTTTCCAGGTGAGTCTTATCCAAAACTACACTCAGGTGCTTAGTGGTGTCGAAATTCGCCAGTGATGACTACTATTAATGAAAAAATTTCAATGCTGTTTTTTAAGAAATTATTTAGAAAAATAATAATCGTGTTGACAGAAATATCCAACTTTTGTAAATAATTTAATTATTCTGAATCAAATTCTTGAATCTAATGCGAACATACTTGTAGGCTGAAACATTGAACCTACTACCATTTTATTTCTAATGCTACTAACAACCTGAACCACACAACGATTTGAGTTCGAAAATTTCAACCCATATTTAAATTTTATTTAAAAAGCGACTTTTTTCTCCTAGAAATTAAAAAAGTATCGTTTCTTAAATTAAATTAAAATAAAGACATAATTAGTCTGTTCTACGCCTGCATTTTGAAATTTGAGCGGGTGACTACGTTTGATTTTGCGAAGCGACATCTAGCAGTCTGGAAGCTCTGAAATTTACCGACTGTTACCAAAAATTGAGTCCGAATTTTAGCACAGCATTGAACCATATTGAACTTCTATGCTAGTCTCTTCTCTGGTAACTACGAAATTACCAACCAATGTCAACTGTCGACCAACGGTTTTGGTTTTATGTCATATTTCATTATAATTATTACCGTGCACAAAAACGAACATAATCAGACAAAGATAAAATATTTTTGAAAATCTCTTAAAAATATTTTAAAAGTAAATAACAAATACATGTGGACTTGCATGTTTGAGCGTAGCAATCAGAAAAACTAGAGAGTAAGCTTGAGAATTGGTTTTTGCTAAACCTGAAAACACTTTGTATTCAACGTGCTTACTGATTCCGTATTTTAATATGCTAAATTTTTTTAAGTTCGGAGTAAATTTTTAATATTTATAATGAATGATTAGCAAAAATAATAATGTCAATGGATTATAACTTCCATTTAGGGTTTTACGATCCGGTCAAAAGTATCTATACTGTATCGGATCGAATCGAAAAGAAATGTATCGATACCAACAAAAGTATCGATACTCCGAAAATTGATCGGTTCTATAAATAAAAAAAGAACAATTTAAATAAAAATACAATTAATTTTATGAGAATAATGTTGCTTTTATGATTAAATTTAACAAAAATTACATTTTTATTCAAATAAAACAAATTATTATAAAATTTGTAATTAGTTAAAGGCGGCAATTTCGAATTTGTCGAAATATCGATATTCAGGCAAATGTAGAGATACAGTGTATCGACGGTACGGTATACAAGTACTAGTGTTGGAATGAAATATGTATAAAAATATTTGTTTTGACATGTTCTACAATCCTTTATGTGGGTTTTATGGTACAAATAAATTCTATCTCTCTATTTATCTATTTTGAGTGGGTAAAGTATCGATACTGTATCGTGAAACGCTACTTCCAACAATCCTTTAACTTACTATGACAAGTTTGGCATAAAAAATTAAGGGAGAAGAAGAAAACAATCTATCCCTTGCTCTATATCTAACGTCAAAGTCACAAAAAAAAATATTTTTCTCTGCAGGTCCTTTCTAAAATAATTAAAAATTTAAAATAACTACATTGTACTGCTATTACAAAGAACTCAAGATTTGCTAAAAAGACATCTTTTTGTTTAAAACAAGGTAAGATTTATATTTATATTATTCATTTTTATGTTTGTCACATATTTTTTCATAATAATTTAAATTTATTTTTATAAAAATGAATAATTGCATATAATAACAAAAAGATCTTTGTACAATTTTCTTGATTAGCGTCAAAATAATTATTTAATGCCTTTTAGTTATTTCTATCTATAGTCAAATATAGGTATAGAAAATTTTAAAAACAGACCCAGTAGTGAAAGGGTTTATATATTCTTCAACTAAATAGTTTCATTTCAACAAAATATAACAAATTAATGGTACTTTTACAAAGTTCAGAAATAAATAAAAAAACTAGTATTTTTGTAATAATTTGTTAAAAAAAAATCTTGGCAATGCAGTAATCAGAATTACATTTCGAAGCAAAGAGTGGGACTAAATAGTTTACAATTAACCAATTGTTTACTTATTTATTAATACAATTGGGTTTAGATTGAAAAGTCAGCATTTTGTTTTGTAAATTATTGAGGCATTATATTTCAGGTCAATTATATTTTCTATTCTAGATATTATGAATTAAATAATTGTATTTTTCACCGGATAGAACTTTTAACTTAATATACCTTTTTGAATAGTCGATAGTAGGAGGACTACATTGACCTACTTATATTTGCAGTGTTCTGATACTTAAGACAAATTTATCAATGTGAATTTATTTGTTTATTTTAAAACATAATTTTTTACTAAAGTGATACATTAAAGTGATGTTCATGTGGTAGTTGGTCTTAACGTGTATAGGTAGTTACAATATATCTAATCTTATTTTCATAAATTGGATTATTTTGCTTAGACTAAGCCAAATGTTTTTTGATATTGAAATGGTCTTAATTTACCTAAGTATTTTACCAATTTATGATCAAATTGGTTAATATCTGTATTCTACTTCAGTACTATAATTATATCACACTCCAAAACCAGTACTTAATACTAGTTTAAATTTGTTGACGCCATGGTAATAGTTTTTAAAATATAAAACTAGAAGTCAAAAGGTCTGCTGCGCTTTCGTAAACTTGGAAAAGGCCTATGACAGAGTGGTGAGGTATGAATTGTGGTCAACATTGTCTGTGTACAGGGTGAGCAGTAGCTTGATACGAGCACTAAAATCTTTTTACAAGGATAAACGAAGCTTACACAGACTGTTTTAACATCAAAAAAGGTGTCAGACAGGGATGTGTGGCTTCGCCACGGCTGTTTGACTTTTATGTAGATGATTGTTTAAAAGATTTGGAAGAGATATGGATGGATTTCATGGAGATATGGATTGCAAATGAATGATTTGATTATCAAATGCCACCTTTACGCCGATGATCAGGTTTTTTTTTTATTACTGAAAATAGTCGCAAAAAGGCTAGACCTATCGTCATCAGAAGAAATACTGTCAACTGCCACATGTAAGGAGCGATCTTGCTTGAAGCTTATGAGCCATTGGCTCAACTTGGTTGGGAGAGAGTAGGCAGATAATTTGCTTAACAATGCCTGGTGCCAAACGCGGTTGAAGGCTTTATATATATCCAAGGCTATTGCACAAGATTCACAAAACTTCTCAATAGTGTTTGTACAGAGTTGAGTGACATAAACCAGCAAATCTCCAGTAGACCAAAGTTGTCAAAATCCATATTGTCTATCATGAGTTATCTCAAATTTCTCCAGATATTTGATGAGTTCTATGTTAATCGCTTTTTCCATAACTTTGGATATGACTGAGAGCAATGCAATAGGGCGATAATTCGCAGGAATAGTCTTCTTTCCTTTTTTCGGAATGGGTTGGACTTAGCGTTTTTTCGCATGGACGGAAATACTCCTTTGCTGTATGATAGCTAGAAGAGTCTACAGAGAACTGGGGTGAGCTCTTGAGCACAGGTCTTCAGAACAATTGTCGAAATTCCATCTGGTCCTACTGCCTTATTAGAGTGAAGATTTCGTAGGATCTTCCTGGTGTGCGATGGTGGATAGCGACCTCAAGCATTGATGAGTTTATTCTAGGTATCGTTGGGAGTTGTTTCCCATTGGTATTGAGGGTTGAGTTAGAACTAAACATTTCAGCCAGCAGATCCGCTTTTTCCTTGGAAGATACGGCTGACATGCCGTCGGACCTCTAGAGTGGTGGTAAAGAAGAAGTTGTGAAATTTATGGCCTTAGCCAAAGACCTTCTGGTCTTTGATCCAGGAGGGGCATTGACTAGCTTATTGCATATTCTCGTGTCGTAAGATTCTTTGGCAAGGTCAATCGTTCTATTTCAGGTGTTCCTCGCGTGGACAAAGGCTTCTCGGTTAGCAATTGTCGATATGCTTAATTATTGCCACGCACTGCACGGTTGCATTCTTGGTTTAACCAGGGTTTGGGGTTGGAGATGCGTCTTGTACCATGAGGAATGTATGAGTCCATACCTAGCCTTATGATTTCGGTGACAGATTCTGCACATGTTGATGGGTCTTGTGAGTGAAAGCAGAGATCTTTCCACGGAAATGATAGGTAAAAGTCCCTCAGTTCATCCCATTTGGCTGATCTGTAATGCCAGACAATAGAGGTACCAGACGCGATTTTGGGCGGGGTGGTTTGTTTGGACGTGGCTGAGATGAGTTTATGATCAGATTGTCCGAGTGGAGCGGTTATAGAGACTTGGTACTGGTCGGGATGTGTGAGGAAGAGATCAAGAATGTTGGTTTGGTGATTGGGGTTATCGGGTATGCGGGTAGATTCTTCTACTAGCTGGGTCACGTTGTGACTTATCGCAAAGTTCTCAGCTTCCAGACAGGAGTTGTCGGTGCGGTTGGATATCAGCCAGTTCGTGTTGTGAACATTGAAATCACCCAAAAATATAACTTCTGTGTTAGGGTTGTTAGTTTGCAATAGCTCCAGCGTGTCGGAAAGATGTTAAAAGAGATTGACGCAAGGAGGGTTGGTAGGAGAATGATAAAGACAGCAGAGAAATTTTGTTGATTTTTGTAAGGTTAACTTGAACCACATGACCTTCAGGCCGTCCTTTGGTTCTAAGTTCTCCTGTCTACAACAGGAAATATCGCTGCGAGTGTAAACACAGAGGCCGGTCTTGAATTTGAATCTCGTTTCGAGTTCGAAACCAGGGCACAAAAGATGCGTCTTGTTGGAGGAGGGTTTGATTTGTGTCTCTGTCAGAGACAGTAAATGAGGTCTGATAGTTTGCAGGTGGTGGTGTACTGAATTAATGTTAGAGTTGAGGCCTCGAATATTGCAGAAATCAATTCTAAAGTTGCTTTTGGAGGAATTATCAGCAACCTCAGTTGGAACATGTATTTTTTTTATGGGACTTTTCATGATTTGGTTTAAAAACAAAATATTTTAAAAAAATAGTAAGAGGAAGAAAAAGGAGCAGACATATGGACTAGCTTCTACAGAAATTTTTACATCCAGGACGGTCAGCTGACCTCGATGGACTGTAGCCTCGGCAATGCCCCCCGAATACACGAGCTCTGATCCCCTTCAGTCACGAACTAGCATAACAGAAGTATCGGGATTATACACCAATTGATGTGGCAGCCTCCCAGAGCGTTGCCAATGGATTGGGGCCAGCCTGTGTAAGTGTTTCAATGCTGTACCCTCAGCCCCAGAGAAGCCTGACTGATGCCTGGATGCTTCCATTCGAATATAAACTAGAACACATTTCACCCGAGGGACCGGAAACTCTGACCAAGTGCCGAAACATCACAGCACCTATAATCAGAGCGGTGGTGCTTCACCGGGTGATGCAGGGTGAATCAACTACCACCTTAAAGGTCATAGTAGCATAATCTAAAAAGGAATTGCAGGCGATGGGTAATATTATGCATGATAAAAATAAATGTAAGCAAGACGAAAGTAATAGGTTTTGAAAGAGAAGAAAGCATAACAAACTGCGAGGTGCTGATTGAAGGAGAAAGAGTGGAAAAGGTGAACGAGTTTGTATACTTGGGTTCAAAGTTTATGAGAGACGGAAAGTATGACTGACATTGAGTGAAGGGTGTTGGCAGGGAAACAAATGAATGGGGTTCTGTATAACTTAATGAACAGTTAGAACATGTCAAAAAGGCACGTCTGGCTGTGCATTGAGGAATGCTGGTCCCTACACTTATGTATGGTAGTAAATATTGGGTCTGGCAGTAGAAGCATAAAAATAAGATTAATGCTGCGGAGATGAGTAGTCGGAGTGACGCTGTGGTGTGGAAGAAGATGTGGTTACAAAGATAGTTTGGACACATAGAAAGGATGGATGAAAGAAGATTGACGAAACAGATTTATAAGGCGAGTGTGAATGGGCAAGTTGGTAAAGGTCGACCTCGTCAAACATATCTTGATCATATTTACATTGTTTTAAAGAAAGGCCTATATTATCTTAGCTTAAACAAGGTCAATATAATATATTTAATTCTTCAACGTAAAAAATCTTTTAATACATGTATATGTATATATTTTGAACAAAGTCATCATCATGATCACATTTTAACACTGAAAATTTTTGGCGATTGTTTTATTTTTAAAACAATTACTTCATGTAGGTAAACTTTTATAAACAGGTAATATTTTATTACTAGATATTTGTTGTACATTTTGTTAAAAGACAAGATATTGCTTTTCCTTATGATTTATTTCTTATTAAAAATAACATTGTTCATTTTCAATTTACATTTACAAATACCTACTTATATCACTGAAACCTTATTATTATTTATTTATTAATGGACATGAAAAATTATGTTTAAAGAAAATTGTTATATTTGTTACAATTTCATATACTATTTTACTTCAGAATTAATAGTTTCAGGTCCCCCTCACCAAAACTTAACATTTTTTTACTGTTTTTTTTGTACATTTTTTGGTTTATTTTTATAATATTTGTAAACTATAATTAAAATATGTTGCCTTTTAAAATTAAGTAAACAAAATTAAAATAGTTCAGTGTATTTGATCCATTTATATTGTAATTATTCATTGTTTTTAGGTGTCATGGAATTATCTCACAGCTTAACATTAAATGAAGAAGCTCTCTCACAAATAAGTGAAGCTAAGAGACCTGTTTTCATTTTTGAGTGGCTAAGATTTTTAGACAAAGTTCTCATTGCAGCTCAGAAAGTAAACATTTTTAATTAATTGGTTTTGAAAAAATGAAACTAACATTTTTTGGATAAATTTAAATGATACATATTAACTAATATGTTTACGATTTCAGAATGATATTAAAGGTTGTCAAAAACAACTTGTCCAGCAGTTAATGAATCATATTCAGGAATCTCCTGGTCCACCAACTCGTAAACTTATTGCAAGATGCCTTGCAACTTTATTTTCAGTAGGAGACACATTTTTATTATTCGATACTGTTAACAAATGTAATGATATTTTAAAAAATAAAGATGATTCTCCTAGCTTTTTACCTACAAAATTGTAAGTATTAATGTACAACATTAGTTAAATTTTTTGTCAACTGATATTTAATGCAACTATTACCTATCGGGGTAAATTCTAGTAGAAAGTCAAAACAAGTGTATTATTTACTTTTAGGGCCGCAATTTGTTGTGTTGGTACAATGTATCAGAAATTAGGAAGAATGATGGGCCGTTCATATGAAGAAACCGTTCAAATTTTAATCCGATCTTTAAGAAATGCCGAATCACAAACAAGAATAGAAATTATGTTAACTTTAGAAAAAGTGTGTGCTGGTATGGGAACTGCTATAAGTAACGTCTATAAAGATATTTATAAAGCAGCTCGACACTGTCTAATTGACAGAGTAATGGCTGTCAGATGTGCAGCTTCTGGATGTCTTTTAGAGATGATAAATCATGCATCATTTTTGTATACAACAGAATTAGAGAGTTTGGCCACATTATGTTTCAGAGCTTTTGATAATTCAAATTATATAGTACGATGTACTGTTGCTAAATTATTAGGTACTTTAATTGCCATGACTCAACAGCCCCAAAACAGTAGTAAAGGTAATTCATTTGTATATATTGTTTTCAAATGTTTTAACATTAAATTTGTATTAAAAATGTAGGGCAACAGCAGCAACAACACAAGGGTCTTAAGCTTGTGTCTTTAGATGAAGCCTTAGGTATATTCATGTCTGGTTTTCTGCGAGGTGGGGTTGGTTTTCTTAAAGGAACTGGAGAAATCATTAAAGGTAGTTCTGGAGTCAATAGAGAAATACGAGTTGGCGTCACACATGTAAGTGTTTAACTTTAGTTACTACAAAGGGAACTAGGAAAGTTTTTTTCTTAGAAGTCTGAGTGTTAGTGCATGTTAATATGTGTTCATGCTTGCACACTATCCACTGCGCCAAGCCGGAGGGCTCAGTTTTTTGTCAGCAGTGATAGTTTAAAGTGCGTACTATGGCATCTTGGTCACGAAATGATATTTGGGTGGTTTTGCGGTATAACTTTGCTCGTGGTTTAAACATAGACCAGTGCTTAGAAGAAATGACTCTTGCACTAGGTGATGACTGTCCACATCGTACGACTATATTCAGGTGGTACAGAGAATTCCAAAGGGGAAATTTCAGTCTGGAGAACATTAAGAGGACGGGGAGATCGCCAACGTCCGTTATGGTGGAAAACGTTACTGCTGTGAGGAAAATGCTTGACGAAGACAGTGACCACCAGATTGAGAAATTCTTAGGCCTAAATGACGTGACGAAAGTTCGTTCTTTCTGCGTGCCGCATAGTCCGACTGAAAACCAGATGACACGACGTGTGAAATGGTGCTGGGAGACGCTGAAAATGTTTGATAAGGGAAAATCTCGGTATGTGAACAACATCGTGACAGGTGACGAGACTTGGCTGTACTATTATGATGTGCCGACTAAGACTCAAAACAAAGGGTCTTTCATGACGAGGATACAATGACGTAGCAGTCAAAAAATCCGGCTCAGTAAAGAAGCAAATGACAGCTGTATTTTTCAAATCGAGTGGAACTGTCATATAGGGACCGTCCTTCTAGACTTTTACGCCAACTAGTGGCAAACATGTTAATTAGTTGGGATCGTTTATTAAATATTAAAACGTGATTTAATGTCATCTTCAAGAAAAAATTGCTGTATCCGTGGCCCCGTCAAGGACTTTAAAATTTTATCCAAAGTACTTAATTTATTATTTCCCCATATTGTTGAAATAGTTTTTGATATTTGTGCCTTAATTAATGTTCAGAAGCCATTGTTTAAAGAAAAAGAAGTGCTTAAGTAAAACTTTTTCTGAAAATTTTAAATAATACATTGAATATGGAATTGTATGAAGTAAAAGTATACATATTATTTATACAAATGATTTTATTTTTGAATATAACGAAAATTTTATGTTTATAATTTTTTTTTATAATTATTAGAGCATCATGTTAGTACAGGTTTAGTAATAGTATGATAAATGCTAAATATTTTAATTTTATCATGTTAAAAATTTTTAATTAATTTAACATTTTATAAAGTTTATCTTTATAATTTTTTACAAATTTATATTTTTAAGTAAATAAATATTTTTGATAAAATTTCGTAAATATTAAAACCTATTTTATATATTTTACAATTCTATCGAGGTTTTGAAACCACAGATATGTAACTTTACACCAATGCCAAATTATTGCCTCTTAAATCAATTAATAATTTAATTTTAAACAAGAACCTGTTGGTTTTACTAAAAAAGTCAGTACAGTATTTGGCATGTTATCTTTGGATATAGATATTTGCTAAAATAAAATTGTTCCAGATGAGGAATTAACTGAGCTAATAGTTGATTGTTTCGTTGTATTTTTAGTAGCACACTACCTTGTGGCGAATAAACAAATAAATCACAAAGTCCTATATTGGCCATATTCATTTGGAGCTAAACTTGAATATAAATTGAAAGAGTTGGATTTAAATGTAACCCATTTTAATTTTGTTTGGCTTTGCAAGTTATTTGTTTCAAACAGGTATTTTTTAATTTAATTTTTGTACTACATCTTTTACATTTTCAAAATTATTTGTTTGTTTAACTATGCTATAGACATGATGAGAGTTGAATAACTTCTTTCCTTTTTGGCCATGTATAATATTATTGACAACTTGTTGAAATCCATATTTTATTATTTTTTCCATTTTTTAAAAATATTGTATGTTGTTTTTAATGAATGTTTTGATCCCACTATCTTTGGCAAAAGAACACTAGAGAGTGCTTACTTTGGCAATAGTGCTGCCTCTATATTTCGTGCACGGCCCCTATTGGACATACAAAAGACAGTCATAGCTAAGTGGTACACTAAACAGTGCTTTTCTAAAGTCATCGACTCTCTGAAAGACTTCCGACCAAATTCAAGAATGGATATCTGGTTCTTTCATCATGACAAAGCTCCAACTCACCGCACAAAAGCCTGCACCGAATATTTGGCCACTACAGGACTGAAACTACTTGAGCACTCTCCTTATAGTCCAGACCTTCCACCCTGCGACTATGCACTGTTTCCCCATGTAAAAATGAAGCTGAAAAGGAAACTTTTTTCCAGTGATGGAGACCTTTTGAGGGATTGGGACAACGAGTGCACCATACTCCCTGGCGAGACTTGGCAGATGTGGTTTAGGGATTGGTTTTGCAGGATGGCTGTGGTGAAAATTATTTTGAAAAAATTAAATAAATAGAACTGTATTGCGAAACTTTTCTAGTTCCCTTTGTGTTACCCAACAAAAAAAGGTAATACTGTTATTATAATGTAGATGCGTTATATCTTAATATAAGTATATATAACTTGGTGAAACTATTTTAATACTTTATACTATTTAAAACCAAAAATCAAAATCAATTTTTTTTGTACACTGACAGTTACTTATTTAGTAGACTTATATAGAATAGGATAGTGAATACTGCATGGAGGTCCACTTCTGCAGTTCATAGACAAGAAGTTTGTAGTTCATCCAATAAATACAGGGAACACTAGTTATTTTAGTAAAAAGCCAAAACATTAAAAAAAAGGATACCACAACATGAGTCAATGTGAGAATCGATTTTCGAATTTTGGTTATGATCTTGATAGGTACTCGATGTTTCGTCGGCAATTGTTTGCGACTTTTTCATAGTCGTTATTGAGCACGGTAACTCAATATCTGAACATTAACAGAGACAAAAATCGTTATCTGACATTTCCAAATCTTGAGTTAGACTTGAATTTTTAAAAGAAAGTGGCCTATCAACGGATCCCACCATATTCTTAAAGTCAGCAGACGTACAGTGCCGATTCATACAGAATTTGGTACCAGTGGCGTATCGTAAATTTTTTGTAACGGTTACCAAATATTTATGTAGTAGAAAAAGTACTTTTCTTAAAGTTGACTGCCCACATTTAAAACCTACTTGTGCATCGCGTACTTCTTGTAAAACTGCTTTTAAAGACGGCCGTTGCTTCTGTATTATATGAAAATTATTAACAATTTCTTTAATTCTTTGTTCCTGTCCTTCTGTAATGAAATTTCTGGACATAAGCACTTCTGAAGAAGACTCATAATATTACCGTCGAAACGTACTTGTATATGTTATATTTAATTAAATTAAATTAAAAAATAATTAAGGTGCACAATCTCCTTTGGTTAATTGCATATCAATATGTTTCTTTTTTTACAATTTCATGTTGCAGAGAGGTCTGTTATTATATTTTAGAGTTATGTAACGTTCGTACAAATTTTGGGAAGTAAATGGTTGGAGAGAAATATGAAAGCCTTACTCACTCACGTTCTCTACTTAGCTGCAAATCCAAAAGCAGCTTCGTCGCATGTCGATGCAGTATACTCCAGAAAATGTATTAATTTTATTTTAAGAAGCGTTTTGGGAAAAATGTTGGGAGAAAGAGCACAGTCGTCGGCGTGCAAAGAAATTGCACAGATTATAGTAAAAGAAATGAATTCCATTGATTTTAATCCAGAAAATGCAAAGGACGTTAACCAAGAGACTCTATTTAGTCAACATTTATTAGTGTGTGCACTTCAAGAAATCGGGACTCTTGTTTTAAGTTTAGGAACATCAGCACATGATTTAATTACTGATCAATCATTAAGTAAGTAAAATAAAAAAAATATAATTAGTTTTATTACTGATACAAATCATAAAAAATTAAGAATATTCTTTTCATCTCTTTTTTATCTAATATCATCTGTTGGTTTTGTTAGAAACACCATCTATTTATACATTAATTGTGAAAACATCTTAATTTTTAGATTTGATCGATGTTACCATTAGTGTTCTAATTCACCCATGTCAAGCTGCAAGATTAGCTGCTGCCTGGTGTCTTCGTTGCATTTGTGTAGCAGTGCCCAGTCAAATTTCGCCACTTATAGATCGTTGCGTAAATGGTATTGAACTGTTTAGAACATCTCCCGAAGCTATTTCTGGTTATACGTCGGCTTTGGCTGCAGTTCTAGGAGGAGTTAAGTTGTCGCCACTTGGTGTACCACATATGAAGGGAAAAATTATTTTTAACACTGCCGAAGAATTATTGAGAAGTGCTAGTCAAAATAGCAGACTCTCTTTAAATAGGACGCACGCGGGATGGCTTCTTATTGGAGCTATAATGACTCTGGGTATTCCAGTGGTAAAAGGATTGTTACCCAGAATGTTGCTATTGTGGAGGAGTTCTTTTCCAAGATCTGCGAAGGAACTAGAATCTGAAAAGGCTAGAGGAGATGTATTTACTTGGCAAGTTACACTTGAAGGAAGAGCTGGAGCATTATCAGCAATGCATAGTTTTCTACAAAATTGTCCAGAATTAGTCACCGAAGATACAACACGAAGATTACTTACTCCAATAGAATCAGCCTTGGCGATGCTTTCAAAGTAATTAATTTTGCATATTTTTAAAAAATTAAATGGTTAATGTTGGGATTTGTTTTGTAACACAAAATCATTATAATATGATAAAGTACTTCTATTTTTATAATTTTTCTTTATCGCAGTCAGTGGCGTAGCTTACCCTAGACAGGCCCTGTATAAAAATTTGCTGGGGGGGCTTCTACCCGACTGCGGCGGTGCCCAAATGAAGTGTAAATATTTTTCACAAAAATAACAAACGCTCGCACTGAATAAAATAAATATATATTGATTACAAGAATTATTTACAATTAATGCCAGAACGTGTAAAAAAAGGCACGACTGGCTGTGCACAGAGGAGTGCAGTTGTAATCGGAAGTGTTTAAAATAGAAAACATGCTGTTATTACCCCTGGAAAACTGGATGCAAGGCTATTGAATTTTATCAGTAATAATTCCGTGAGTTCTTTACTGTAATGCATTTTCTGAATTTCAGATTTTAAGCATGTTTTTAAAGAATTAATTGTTCATATCATATTTTTATTATTTCTTTTGAAAACGATAAGAGTGTAACACATAACCTATTACTCAGGTCAACGGAGGTTCTGAAATCTTTGTTTAGTTTGAGAAATTAATATATCTAAACAGCAATAGTACACATTGACTTTGAAGTACAATTCCGGGTCTGAAATTTTCTCATCTTCTGATAACTCATCAAAAAAATGCATCGTTATCTACCGTCTTTTATATTTGAAAATAGTTGTCACCCCCCCACTCTTTTGCTAGATCTCTGGACTGGGGGCCCCATATCATTTATATGGCTGATATGACGGTAGCTACGCCCCTAATCGCAGTTTAAAATAATGTTACTTTAAATGAACGTAAAACAATTTTAGGATCATTTATGGAAAATAATAATTTTTCTTAGATGTACCCGTATAGAAGTTTCATGGAAAAATGTAATTCTTTATAATTACATTTTTTTTCATGTAATGTACATTTCAGCATATCTGGTATTTTGAAGAATTATGGTCAACATTTGAAAGCTCCTGCTGCAATGGTGAGACTTAGACTGTGTGAAACACTTCTACTTCTACACCCCCAGTGTTATGAAAGTAAGAATTTTATTAGGTAACCAAGTTTATGTATAAAAAATGAACCGGTATACAAGACTTCTTAAAAATATGACAAAACACGTCATTCAGTAAACAAATATTAAAAATGTTGATATAGAATATTTATTTATTTATCTATTATATCATGGCTAGTAAAAAGATAGCATTTATACATACATACATATAGTCACGTCTTTTTTCCGTAGGGGTAGGCAGAGACCACTTCCTTCCACTTGCTACGGTTCTTACACACATCTTTTGCTTCATCTACTTCCATTAGGGCTCTCATACATGCTCGTTGGTTGTTGGTACTTTTGACCTGGCCTTTCTTCAAAACAATGTTGATCTGATCGAGATATGTTCGCTGAGATCGACCTCTACCGACTTGTCCATTTACACTCGCCTTATAAGTTTGTTTCGTCAATCTTCCTTCATCCATCTTTTCTACGTGTCCAAACCAGCTAAGCATTCCTTTATCTATCTTTGTAACCACATCTTCTTTTACACCACAGCGTTCTCTTATCTCACTATTTTTTACTTTATCCAACCGAGTCACTCCGGCTATACTTCTCAGACTACTCATCTCCGCAGCATTAATCCTATTTTCATACTTCTTCTGCCAAACCCAACATTCACTACCAGACATAAGTGTAGGAACCAACACCCCTCTATGCAGTGTCCCATTCAATTGTTTTTATGCCAACACCCTTCGCTCAATGTCACTGTCACACTTTCCATCTCTCTTAAACTTTGAACCCAAGTATACAAACTCATTTACTTGTTCCACTCTTTCTTTCTTAATCAGAACTTCACAGTTTGTCATGTTTTCTTGTCTTTCAAAAACCATTACTTTCGTTTTGCTTACATTTATTTTCATCCCTTTGATTTTCAGGGCATCATGCATAACATTAACCATCGCCTGCAACTCCTCTTCAGATAACGCTCATATGTCTTGATTATCGGCGTAAAGAAGGCATTTGACGATCAAATCATTCATTTTCAATCCATACGCACTCTCTTTCAAAATTTTTAAACAATGTATTATTAACCAGCCATGGCGAAGCCACACATCACTGTCTTACACCTTTTTCGATGTTAAACCAGTCCGTGTAAGCTCCGTTTATCCTGAGACAAGCAGTGGTATCCTCGTAAAGGGATTTCAGTGCTCGTATTAAACTACCGCTCACCCCTTACAAAGACAATGTCGTCCACAATTCACTCCTCACCACTATGTCATAGGCCTTTTCCAAATCTATAAAAGCGCAATAGATCTTCTGACTTCTAGCCAAGAATTTTTCGATTATACCTCGCAATGAAAAGACCTGATCCATACATCTCCTTCCTCTTCTAAATCCTGCTTGCACATCCCATATCATCTTCTCAGTTTCATTCGTCACTTTTTTAATCAATATCTTTGCATACAGTTTGCCGACTATGCTGAGTATACCTCGGTAGTTCTTACAGTCCTGTTGATAACCTTTTTCCTTGTAAAGCGGCACGAAACAGCCTTGCATCAGTCGTCTGGTACGCTACCACTCCTCCAACAAAGGTTAAAAAGGCGGTACAGTAGACTAGTTACCACGCTTTATCCAGCCTTCAGCATTTCAACTGTTGTCCTGTCGTACCCAGCAGTTTTACCCAATTTCATACTGTTCAAGGCTTTCACAATTTCTGTCGTACTAATTTCAACTTCACTCATGTCTTCAAATGGGGCCTGTACTTGCCTCTTTCTTAATTAAACTCGAAGTACTCCTATCATCTCTTTAAAGCGCATTCCTCTCCTTTTAACATACTACCATCTTGGTTTCTGCATTTTTCCAGTTTCGAGGTAGTATTTTTACCTCTGGCTATTCTTATTTTTATCATTGATTGTTACTGGTTATACATACCTGGAATCCTAAATTTCCACCTGGTCCGGACTTCCAGAAGAGTTAAATATTGTTTTGGAAATTTTCAGATAACCTTCTATCTAATTCATATTTATCATTCTTCTTCTTTCTTGCCACAACCTCTTTTGCCACACCTTTTAACCTTTTATACTCATTCTTTGCCTTGTTTACATCCTCAATCGTTGCATTTTGCGTTCTTTGATTGGCTTTTGTAGCCAGTCAATCCAGTCAGGCTTTCTTCTTCTCTGACACTGCTTTTTGAACCTCTACGCACATTTTCTGTAACTTGCATCCTTTCCTTCTTTTACTTACACCACACACTTAAATAGCAATATCCACGATTCCTTCCTTGAATGGCTTCCACAATTCTTTAACCTCACATGCTTCATCTAAACTGTCAAATTTCTCGATTAATTTACTTACGAACTTTTTTTTTATACCTTCTTGCAAATTCTCAACTGTTATACGCTCTAGTACACTACTTGCTTCCTGCACACGATGGCGCCACCGCTTAAAGAAACCTCTTATTCGGCTCATTACTAAGAAGTGGTAATCTTTTATCCACAATTACGAAATCAATTATACTTCTCTGGTATCCTTCTTGTCTTGTGTACAAGTGGATCCTTTTATGGTTAAACATTGTGTTTGTTACCACAAGATTCCACTCTAAACATACTTCAAGTAGACCTCCGTTTTCATTTACTCTGCCGTCACCGTACATTCCCAGAACACCGTCATATCCATCACGCTTTACTCCTACCCAACTATTAAAATCACCCAACATTACAATTCTTTCATTCTGGTTACACTTATTCAGAATATCTGTAACACTATCCCAAAACTTCCGCCTCTCTTTTTGGCCTTTTAAAGGTTGGTTCCACTGCATTTATAAGTTACTAAAGATTTATAAGAATCTGGTGTGAAGGAATATTCTTTGAATTATAAATTAATTTGATCGATTTTGGTTTTTTTAAGTAATAAGCACTACATGACTTGTTTGTTAAATCCCACTAAGTATTTTCATGTAACCTAATAGTTATTTTTGTTTTTATTTCGTTAAAATTAATGTAAAGAAAATATCTTAAAAAAACTTTAGATTAAGTTTTTACATACATACATATAGTAATGGCTTTATCCATAAGGGGTAAGCTTCTTTCCATTTGCTACGGTTCTTACACACGTCTTTCGCTTCTACTTCTTTCATCAGCGCTTTTATACATGCTCATCGGTTACTGGTGTTCCTAAACTGGCCTTTCTTCAAAACAATTTCGATCTCTACCGACTTGCCAATTTACATTCTCCTTATAAATCTGTTTCGTCAATCTTCTTTAATCCATCCTCTCTACTTGTCCAAACCATCTAAGCATTTCTTTATCTATCTTTGTTACATCTTCTTTCGCACCACAACGTTCCCTTATCACACTAGTCCTTACTTTATCCAGCTATATACTTCTGACTACTCATCTCCGCAGCATTATTCTTACTTTTATGCTTCTTCTGCCAAACCCAACATTCACTACCATACGTAGATGTGGGGAATAGCACTCCTCTGTGCACAGTCATTCGTGCCTTTTTTTGACACGTTCTAGTTTTGGCAGTGCTTAATCTATAAAGTAGGATACTAGAATGAGGTTAAATATTAAATAGTGATGCTACTGGTTTATTTTTTTATAGAAACCATAATAAGTTAGGTCACAAATTGTTTATTTGAATAGTTAAATTGCAAAAAATTTATTTTGTAGATTCTTATACCCACTTGCTAAGAATGCTAGTAGCAGAATTTACTCTCACTGAAAACCCTGCCAACACGACTACCTCACAACTACGTAGTGTTTGTAATGCCAATGATTCTGTTATACTGGGCACTTCATTGCAAGAAACTGACCATAGAACCATTGAAGATCAGGTTTGCTATTTTAAAATATACAGTATAACATATGATATACTTTTTTGTGGTTACCGCTGTTGTATTTAAATACAGGTTGTTCTAGTCGTAAGATATTATATTATATTGTATGTTTATTTTTCAAACAGTAGTATTACCTAAATGAAATCAGTTTAGTTTTTGTCAGCACATTTTTAATTTCTTAAAGTTTTTTTATCATTCTCAATATTTCCATTTAAAATATGTTAGTTTTAACTGTATATGTATTGATAATTAAACATTAACAAACGATTAATATCAAAATAAACCAACAGTAGACATTTCCATTTACAATTTTGTTGTCAAATTATCTGAGAACAAAAACTAGCATTGAAAACAACTTACTCAGTACAATTTTAGAAAATGTGGATTTCATTATTGAAGACTCATTTTTCTTTTTTACGTCTTGTTACAATGGCAATGAGATTGCTTGATATATTGGTATTTCAGCAAATTTAGTGTTTTTAATATAATTTAATGAAATAGCAAGTCAAATTTAAGCCACTTCTTTTTATGTACGTTGTATTTTTATGACTAGGTGACTATATTTTTATCTTATGTATAAATAGGATGTTTTATTTCATGGTGTTTTCTAAACTGTTTTTTTATTTGAAATCCAAATTTAATTTTGCTTAGACATTTTAATATTCGAGTAAATACAAAAACTAGAGCGCACTTAAAAAATTATTTTATTATATATATATATATATATATATATATATATATATATATATATATATATATATATATATATTTATTTCATCATCATCGACATCTTTATCAGCGAACTGTGTAGAACACAATCAAATGCTTTTTATAGTCTATGAAAGTTTTTTTCTTTTGAACATTTATCGTTTAGAGTTAAGTTGCAGTTTTATGTAATTATTTGTTTTAATTTAAAAATGTTCATCTGCTGAAGCGCAAAGTAATTAATATTCATATTAGTTATATTGAGCTAATAGCTGTTCAAATATACACGTAATATTTCCAAGAGTTGATCAACATTTCTTTTTATTTTCATTTAGTCGCTATCGGCTAAAAGAATTTATTTAAAAATTGCTTAAATTCAAATGGGATTTTCGAGACCTGTATTGAGTAAAGTTTAAAAATTGTTACTTATCATAATTTAAATGACATTTACTTTTAAATTGTCTGACCTCCAATTTTTTGGTATTGAATTTTAATTAAACCTGCAAAAGGTTAATTTAGTCGTTATATTCAATCCTGCAGTTAAATAATCTTAAAACTCTTTCCATAGATGGAGCCTAATCGAAAGGCTGATGGTGAACATGTGAGTAGTTTGAATGTATTGGATTGCTTTATTGGTTTTATTTTTGTCTTATAATTATGATTTTATGATTGCTATTATTTATTTTTATTAATATATTATCGTAAAATTTTTATTTGCAGAAAATACTTTATCCAAAATATGAAATATTTGTTTGTAGTTTGAATACTCTTTAACATTACGAGTACATTGGTTCTCCATTGTTTTGTAGATAAACATTATTTGTTGGTATACATCATAAATACAAACTTTTTTTTCAGCTTCAACCAAATAGTGCTGCTGGATCAGGAGCCTTAGAACATGATCCATGTTGTCTTTATCGTCAAATTAGTCCAGTATGTAGATATTATCCAAAATTATGTAGTAAAAATAACAAACTTCATTCGTTTGCTCAGTTTAATAATACTTGATTTTTTTTATACATCAAGTGGTTTAAGTAATTCCTAAGTATTTAAATTAATTTATATTTTTGCATTTTTAATAGGCTAATAGTCATGATTTCATTAAGGATATAAACACTATATAGAGATGATTTACGATAACGCATAGAACAAGCCAAATCTCACTAACAATTGCAAAATTATAGAAAATGAACCAAATATTTATACAATTTCTGCCATCATTATTGTGTTAAAAAGCCAATTTTTACGTATGCCGATTTCTCAAATTTTTACCTTTAATCTTTTATAATTATAACTTAAATTAGAGCGCAAAATTTCAAATATTTTACTAAATGTAGTCGTTTTTAAATAATTCATTATACATCTTGATTTTAGGGTGAAACAATTCCAGGTCCTCTTCCTCTGGGAGTAACTGTAATAGATATATCTGTTCTATTATTTGGTCAAATTTTTCCCAGAGTAACCAACAAACACCGTGTCCAAATGCTGGAACATTTTACAGAATGCATAAAACATGTTCGTAGTACTAGACAGGAAGCAGTTCAAATGAATGTATTCACTGCTCTATTAAGCGGTTTAAAAGGATTAACAGAAACTAAAGTCAATATTAATCAGGATGAAATAAAGAAACACGCCGTAAATCTGATTATAGGTGCTATAACATCTCCTAATCCGATATTAAGATATGCAGCTGGTGAAGCAGTTGGAAGAATGGCACAAGTTGTTTCTGATCCCAAATTTACCGCAGAATTAGCTCAAACAAGTTTTGATAGATTAAAATCGGCTAGAGATGTAGCAAGTAGAACAGGACACTCTTTAGCTTTGGGTTGCCTACATAAATATGTTGGCGGAATGGGATCTAGTCAACATCTTAACACCAGCGTTTCAATTTTATTAGCACTTGCGCAAGATCAGACTTCTCCTATTGTTCAGATTTGGTCTTTACATGCTCTTGCATTAATTGTAGATTCGGGAGGACCCATGTTCAGAGGATATGTTGAACCAAGCCTGTCTTTACTTTTGAAACTTTTATTAAACGTTCCACAGTCATATATTGACGTTCATCAGTGTACTGGAAAAGTTTTATCGGCGTTGATTACAACCATAGGTCCAGAATTACAGGGAAACACTTCAAGTATCTGTACAGCACGATCGTCATTTTTATGCGCTTGTGCTATTATGCAAGACCATCATGATTCTCTAGTACAAGCGGAAGCAACAGGGTGTCTGCAACAGCTACATCTGTTTGCACCAAAACATGTTAATTTATCATCATTAGTGCCAAATTTATGTGTAAGTATTCAACTTATGTTTTACAAGATGCCTGCTTCGCTTTTTTGTCTACAAATATTTTTCAATACTTATATTTACATTCTCTCTCATAAAATTAATTGGGTTTGTAGCACATAGATGTGGTGTTGGGAATAATATTACTTTTAATGCTGTCACCTTAAATTTAGCATACATCAGTGACACAACTACACCTTTAAGTGAAACAGACAATATCGTGCTCATTTTCTCAATGCTCTGCGGTAAATTTTTAACAATTCAATATACTTCTATTTCAGAAAACCTTATCAAGTAATCATTTATTACTTAGAAAGGCGGCTATTTCATGCTTAAGACAATTAGTTCAAAGAGAAGCAAAAGAAGTGTGTGAGCATGCAATAAATTTAGCTAATGAGAGTAGGGACGATAATAAAGTTGAAGGACTTTTGATAACCGAAACGGGATTACCCGGTGTATTTTTCAGTATGTTAGATACTGAAACAGATGCAGGACTCATAAAAGATATACATGACACGATTATAAGTATGTTACAAGTTCTTGCTGCAAATAATTTATCACAGTGGTTGGGAATGTGTAAAGATGTTTTAACAGTGGCTACAGGTAACGGAATTTTGTTAAGTTTATTTATTTAGTTAAAATACGTACAGCGTCACTATTTGCAAATATCAAAGTATTTGTTTTTCCAAATTTTATCTTAATTTACATTTTCGGTTGTATAAGTATACTGTAAGAATGAAAAATAATCGATTATTTTTTATTTCTGAATGTTCTCTTTGTGTTATGTCAAGAAAATAATATTGTATGTGTTATATGGTGCGGATATAATTCTGCTACTACTTGAGGCAGAGTAATTTATATAGAAAATCATATACCTACAGAAAAAATCTTTAAACCAATCTACTCAAAAACTTCTCTGCCTCTGCGTTATTATATGCTTGTATTGTTTAATTTTATCTTAGCCACACTTTTACTTTTATAATATTGCTATTAATTTGAAGGAATCTTAATTAAGTATGATATTCTTACTCTCAAATACTTTTGACAGGAACTATTTAATTATCTAAAAGAGCATGTTTGAGTGTATTTTTTCTTTTGTGTAGTTTTTTGGTTTGTAATAATGTTTGTTTAATTAGTTCCTATTAACTTCTTAAAAAATTTAAGACAATTTTTTATGTTTATAGAAGCATTGTTCGAAGATCGATCAACTCTTATAAATAACGACACTGAGGAAATTTATGAAGCGGATGATGATCAAGCCGAATTTCATACCGAAGAGGATTCTTCCCATTCAGCAGTTGAACCAAGATGGCCAACTAGAGTGTTTGCTGCAGAATGTGTTCGAAAAATCATTGCTGTGTGTGAAACAAATAAATCAGCTCACTTTGATTTGGTAAAAGCAAAAGAATTACAAATGATGAAAGGAAAAAGTGATTTTCTTTCTTTGCATTTATCAGATCTTATTAGAATGGCATTTATAGCCGCTACTAGCGATTCTGATCCTCTACGACTAGAAGGATTAAAAACATTGCAAGATATTATTGAAAAATTTGCTAAAGTTCCCGAGCCTGAATTTCCTGGTCATTTACTACTAGAGCAGTTCCAAGCTCAAGTGGGTGCCGCTTTAAGACCTGCATTTTTACCAGATACATCTTCACTTGTTACAGCTGCCGCTTGTGAAGTTTGTTCTACTTGGATTGCATCTAATGTTGCACGAGATCTTAATGATTTGAAAAGAGTGCATCATCTACTAGTTTCTTCACTTACGAAACTTAAAAATAAAAATAACTTGAGTCAATTATATAATGAGAGTTTGGTTACTTTGGAAAAGTTATCAATATTGAAGGCTTGGGCAGATGTATATATTGTTTCTATGAAGAGTAGTAATGCTGCTAGTAACTTGTCTTTAACAATGACTTCCTTTAATGATGATCCAAATAATGAGTTTACAGATTTAGAAAGTCAAAGTGAAAGTTTATTAAAATTAGTGCAGCCAGAACTTTTGACTCTATCGCAATACTGGCTGTCAGCCTTAAAAGATCATGCATTATTGTCATTACCAAGTGAGTTTTCTAGTCAATTACCGCATGATGGTGGAGCTTTTTATACAAATGAAACTATCGATTCTTCCAGACCATATTACGCAGCTTGTTGGCCTCCTATTCTTCATGCCGCAGCTCTTTGGTTAAACTCGGGATGTTTTAAATTTGCCAACCAAGACAACAACGAAAATTTAAATAACAATACATGTTCGAATCCTTCTGATAAGTTTCATTTATTATTTGGTATTTGTATGGAGGCATTGTGTTGTCCACGTTCTACAGAACCTTTAGATAGTATAATAACATGTCTGTATGCATTATACACTTTACTTGATACAAAATATACTAGAGAATTACTTTTGGTGGATTCTCTAGGAATAGAATTGTGCAATGTTCTTCACAGACTAATTTTAACAAGAGACAATCAGAACTGTCAATTGCTGTGTTTAGAAGTTTTAAAACAAGTAGTAAATGCAGCACAGGAAAATCTTACAAGAAGAAAACAGAAAAGATTAAATGAAATAGAAAATACTAATGATGTTGATATTTTGGGTGAAGGTGGAGAATTGGGAGATCTTGTACCGGGAAAATCATTAGTAGTATCTATTTTAGAAGTATGTTTGTGCCTATTAATTCGACAATTGCCTTCTTTAAGTCCATCAATTAATACTACCATTGTCAATTCGCTGAAAGTCGCATCATCTGAAACTTCCGGTCAATTAATAGCAGCTTCAATTCGATGTTTGGAAAATTTACATACGCTGTGTTCACCTAAAGGTTCTCTATCTGTTCTACCTACAGTTCTTTATCTGATAACAGGAATTATTAAAGAAGTAGCAACAAAGGGATTTAGTGATGTTAATGTTTTAGCAAATAATGTATCGATCCAATCCGCCCTACACTGTTTAAAAACTTTAGCTACTGACAATTACTGTGTTCATCCAGAGAGCTCTAATAGCTGGCAGAAATTACTTCAGAGTGCTTTAGCTAAAATTCTTGATTTAGCAAAAACTCGAAACGACGATAGTAAGTTAGATGAAGTCACTATGATGTTAGCGATAGCAGTATTTGTGTTAAATGCACCTTATAAAGTAGTAACGGTACCAAATCTACAATACCCTTGCATCAATCATTTTAGGCAGTGTTTGGAAAATTCTAATTCAGCTGTAAGTTATTGTCATATTAATTATACATTTAAAAATTAAAAAAAACTACTAAGGAATGTAAATATAATAAAGCTACTTATAATAGTTTTTTCACTATACACTCGTAATAGAAATTTTTTTTACAAAACAATAAAAAAGTTATTTATTTTTAATTGTTTGAACTTTTTAATTAAATAATTTATTTATAAAAATATAACGACAAACTATTTTAAAAATTGTTAAAAATTTAAAAATTAAAAAAAAAGTCCTCATCTACTCGAAACGTAATTGCTGCATTTCATAGTTATAATCCACATATTTTTTAGGTAAAATTGAAATGCATCCGAACACTAAAGTCACTCTTTGTACATAATGATAGATTGGTATCCATTCCTTACATCCACACCTTGGCTCCACATTTAGTAGAATTTTTATATTCTGATGCTGCTAAGAAGCCTTATTCAGATGGTGAATTATTGGTTACCATAGAAACCATAACTGCAGTAGAATCTCTCATTGAACTTGCCGAGCCTGAAAAACGTAAGTATCATTTTTGCTTTGAAAAAAGTTAAAGATGGTAATGATGCGTAATATCTAGGAATATAGTTGGTCGTTGATAAGATTTTATATTGATAGATAAATTAAATAGCTCCAGTGTTGACGAGGTATCTTAAACGACTTGAAAATTGATGGTTTAAAGTAAGAGACTGACCATCAATCACGATTGAAATGTTTCAAATATTGCAAAATGATAAAATACATTCACAAATAGTTGTAAATGTAATAAATTATTGCTTTGAACTTGTTGAACTAAATTATCTATAAAGGCGGCGCGCAAACCACAGTGATAGCGGGCGCGGTGGCGGTGCGGTCAACCGCGGTACATGTAACTCCGTGATTTGGCAAACGCGTCCGTCTCTCTAGAGCGAACTATCGCCGCGGACAGCACCATTTGCTCGTCAGTTCGTGAGATTTGCATCACGATGAACATCATTCCTGTTACAGAAAAAAATATTGAAAAAGTGCGTGAGCAACCGATTCTGTATGATTTTTGCCCCACATTGAATATAATATGGGAAGAAATTGCAATGTCCATTGGTGGAGTGACATATTTAAAAAAAAGTATATGCGTTTTTCAATAAAAATTATTTATCGCTAATCTTCGTCCACTAATAAGGCGAGGAGGAGCAAAGCTGATTTCTCTTCATTCATCGTTGTTAAAAAACTAATTTTTAATAAATTTTAATAAGCGGTAACTGACACTGAACGCGTTGGTGTGCGGATGTGTTTGTGCCCCTTATCACGGCATCGCCATCACGTACGCTGCTGCTCTGGTTTGCGCGCCGTTTTATGAATAAAGTTGTTTTAATGGATATATTTTTATTGCATGTATATGTGTTTCTAATTGCTTTTGAAAAATATGATTAAGGCTGCAGCAAAAGTGAGCTAACCGATTTGCAAATTAATAAATTTAATAGCGTTTACTGACTTAAACATTATCCTATTTTTCATAAGCAATTAGAAACATCAAAAATGCATAAACATATTTGGGACAGTAACTGTTAAAATTAAAAAAAAAATGACGTTTTTTATTTGATAACACAATAATAAAAATATTTCGCCAACTTTTATTCTTGCTTACAGGGAATTTAATACAAGGTATGTTGTAAGATAAATATATTCAACTTTTTAGTTAGCGGGCGTCCATTAATTACGTGCCGAATTTAGGGGTGGAGGGGGTCGAGCCGAATCTTACGTAGGGGAGAGGAAGGGGGTCTCGGCAAATATCACGGAATTTTTTTTCCACAAGAAACAGTGCAAAATTGAGAGAAAACTGGGTTTAATTAAGAACAACATTTTTCTCCACTAAAATTATGTTTTAGCTTGACGTATTTACACTAAAAATACCCATTTTGAAAAATCTCACGTGGGATGTCGAGCCAAAACTCACGAGATCTCTCACCAATAGGGAAGGGGGTCGAAAAATTACCAAAATCATTTCACGTAATTAATGGACGCCCTCTTAATACCATTGTAATCTTATAGTAAATGTTAAATTATAAAAAAACAGAATTACAAAAAATGATTATTTTAAACAGGCATTCAGATGCTTACGTTGTTAGTACCAGTTCTAGTAAGTTACTTATCGCCGGAGTCATCAGTCAAAACTAAATACACCCAATCCTTACATGATGTCAGCTTGCAGTGGCTTATGAAGATTGGGCCTAAATATCCACAAGTAAAGTATATTTTTATTTTTAAATAAATGTGTGATATTAACTCTTATTTTAAATTAACGCAACAATATGAAATTATATAAAAATTAATATATCTTTTTCTTATGTCCGTTTTTAAAGTTTATCGAGTATAGCAGGCTATGCATATTTTGTCTCGTTGAATGACGGCTATCAACACAATTCGTTTACTGTTTTAAAGAATTCGTTAAAAGATAAACAATTTTGAGCAGTACTTGTGATAGATTTTCGTTAATAGTAAGCTTATAAATTGTTCATTTTTTGGGAGTGATACGTTTTCTGTGGTAGGCTGTTTAATTTTTGACCCTAAAAATGAATCGAGCAAGGAATTTAACTGATCAAGAGGTAGTGCGGGCCTCAGTTTTTTGGATGAGTTATTGTAACATTTTTACTTTAATCACATTGGGGGTTCGAATTTATATACACATTTATTTATAACTTTACAATTTATGTCAACTGGCGAACACATTCATTAACTTTGGGAAAACTGACTCACTCTCCCGAACGAAGGCCAATTTATATATTTATCGTTGAATGGGGAACAGACGATAAGCTTCTAGCCGTATCCAAACTGTTCTATCGAAAATTCGAGATTGGTCGGCAAGGTACTGGAACATCCTTGTCATTGGTTGTGACGTCACTACACCGCCCAGCTTGCTTACGTACATTCCAGTGGCGTATCGCAAAATCGTTACATTATGTTGCCAATTTGGCAATTTTTGTGTAAGACGCTTGAATGAGAGGAAATTATTCTTGAAGGCCAGGGCAAAGGCAAAAACGATGCACTAACGACAAAGATGAACGGTTTATTAGACAATACCCTTTAAGAAACAGAACTGTCACTAGTTCTGTGATCAGAAACGAACTTGAAGCTGTCATCAATGTCACAATTTTTTTTAAAACATTTAAAAGACGTTAAATAAAGCTTGATTAAACAGTAGGAGACTAGCCACTGCACCTGCACCCTTGATTACTAGAATGAACAGGTTACGTTTTGGTTGAAATTATCAAAATTGGTCTGTGGATAATTGGAAAAAAGTTTTATTCACAGATGAAACTAGGTTTAGCCTAGAACATCCAGATGGTCGTGAACAAGTCTGGCGAAGAGCAGGAGAGAAGTTTGCTTGTTGCAATATCTCTGCAAAGATTCCATTCGGTGGTGCCTTTGTTATGTTCTGGGGTGGTATATGCTTTGACGCTCGCACATAAATAGTTCCTGTCCATACGAAATCCATGAATGCGTTTTACTATCTCGAGAATATTGTAATAGAACATGTGATGCCTTTCGTTCCTTTTTTGAAACCCATTGTCCTGTTCATGCAAGGCAACGATCGACCTCACATAGCTGCGGAGATTCTCGATTATTTTAATCAATTTAGTATACCAGTTATGCAATGGCCACCAAAAAGCCCGGATCTGATTCCCATCAAGCATTTATGGGATCACCTCAAGAAAAATGTTAAACGCCTAGTAACCTGAAGGAATTTAAATCAGTTATCACAGTATAGGAACAAATTCCTCAAGATTTCATAAAAAATTAATTGGAAACATGCCTAGACTTATAAATGCTGTAATCCGAGGTAGAGGAGGCTACACAGTACTCACGCTACTAGTGTCGCACTTACACCATTAATTTTGATACTTATGTCCTATTTACACAATATTTTATCTTTCTCTGAATTACAATTTTGTCATTAAGTCTTAAGAATAATTTTAATTCTAATCTTATAGAGAAATATTGAAGCTAAGTTAATGTATCCGAATAGGTTTTTTCTAACTTTTAATGTAACAAATGTCCATAAAAAAATATAAAATAAATTCAATACAGCAATTTGTAGGGTTTAATATGTTGTTGCGTTAATTTTGTCTAGCTAATATATTATGATTTTTTAGGAGTTTAAAAAATTGATGATGCAGTCAGAAGAACTGAGAATTAAATTAGAAAGTGCCATACGAAATAATCAAACTCGAAAATGCAAAAGTAAAGATGACATAAATATTAACCATCAACTACCAAATCACACGCCAACAATCAAGTTGAAAACTGACTTTAGTAATTTTTCGTAATTAAATTTTATCGGGGCCGTTATTCAAGTTTGTCAGTTTTAAAATGTTGAAAGACTGAAATGTGCAATATCGATTTTATCAATAGATTCTCTCTAAATAACATTTTATTAATTTTTCAAAATGTCCTAGTAATGGCCTCATTATAAATTTTAATTACTTATAAAATTTAAGAAATTATGTAGCCCGATACAACATAAATTATTTAAATTTGAAGTAATTTATATAATAAATAATTTATTTGCATTAACATTATTTAATGAAATAAAATAGTTCCGTATCATAATAAGTTTTAAACGGTTTTTTTAGTTTTGTAACACAAAGTAATAATTTTTACGGCAAAACAAAGTTATATAAATTGAGTGAATGAAAGATGGCGAAAATTACCACCGGGAAAGTAAATATAGGTCAATAAGCCAAAAATGTGTAGTTTAAAAATAGGTCGCACGTTTATTCAATATAAAATATATAATTATTTTAAAAGGTATATTTTGTTTAAAACTAATTGTTCAAAATTACCAATTCTCACATTTTACTAAAATAAAAACTAACATAAAATTCCACTAAAGGCAACCTTCCGATCCGATGTTGCCGCAAAAATCGGATCGGAAAGTAATGAGCACACATGTCATACACGCTTCCGGCTCCTTTTCATTTTCCGGCTCCAACTCGGTACACTCGCCAGTCTCTTTTCAAACATTTTCGTAGTGCGGAAAATGTTAAAATATTTTATCAACTGCGATTTGGTACTTTGTTTAGAAGAAGAAGATGGAGGAAATCAGGGATTTTTCATGGAGGACAGAGGAAAATTTCGATTTTGGGTACATGCTGCTTTGAAAAGATCTGTAGAAGGAGAGTTTTCCACACGTTTACTTCATATGTTGGATGAGAAAATTTTTTATCAACATTTAGAATATCGATATCGACGTTCAACCTGTTGAAACTTATACTCCAAGAAAAATTGTCTAAGCAAGACACATTCTTTATTAAAAAGAGCAACAAGTCAAACGCAAAAAAACCAAGCGACACACGTCCCGCAGTCGAAAAACAAATATATTGCACAATCGGAGTATGATCGGATACAGGAACGGAGTCGGTGGGGAATGGGATTGGACACTTGTCGGAAAGGTGTGAACTATGGCGTTTAGAGTACAGTACCATTTTCCTCTCAGACACTGCCTAAGATGATCAGAGTCGGATCGGAAGGGTGCATGATAGATGTGTTCCGGCCATAAATCGTTTAACAATTCATTTTTCTTTTGTCTTTCTTAAATTTTGTGAAGTATTTATAATTGTAGCAGTAAAAATGTCGTATAGATCTTTAATTTATGGCATTAAAAAAAATAAAAAGTTTTCTATAGTTGAAAGTGGGACTATGATATCAACTATTAATTAAATTTCTAATTATTTGGAAAATCGATAAAATATCAGATATTAAGTTATTTTAAATAATTTTGTTATTACTAGAATGACATACCTACCATTGACAAATGAGGACTAGCAGTCAACTGTAGATTAATTGTCGGCTTATCTATGCATACACTGTAGTAGTTTAAAACGACCTAGATAAATTAGGATTTTACTAACTCTATAACGTGTATTTGCTGAAACTTGTAGTACTCCTAAAGCACATAAAGTCATTTAGATTCTAAGAAAAACTTTAATTTACATACATCCATAATTTACTTTTTATTCACAAAACATTAATTGTAATAGACGAGCGGGGATTCGCTAGTAACATAATGTAATCAGATATAAACATCGTAGTATATTAATGTGACAAATACGGGAAACGTATAAATTATATGTAGATCAAATAATGCCCAAACTATTTTGTGTTGTACGGTTAATCTTTATCAACTAATTTATTAATTTGTAAGTTAAGTATTTAGTTACTAAGTATTTTTGTAAAAAGATATTTAAATATATTTCACCTTTTAACCTTGTTTTGATGTTTATGTAGGGCTTGTTAAAAAAATATAAGTACTTACTAATTGTTCCAGTGTCTTTTCCAGATAAGTGACAATAACTTAAATGTATCGATATTAATTTTTCGCCTCTAATGTAGTTTATAAATCGAATACAAGCGCATCTTTATAAAATAAATATTTCCTTTGCTGAAGGGTTTGGACCGTTGGTTTTCCATTAGAAAAACGAAACGCTTGGTAACAATAAGTTATTTAGTTGCAAGATAATCGGCATTATCTTGTTGAAGTTGAACCTTATTTAAGCTAATGTAGTAATGTAGTTTCGGTCGATACAAGAGAAGCTCTGTTTGGAGTGCAAGTCTTGTTCCAAAGATGCCTAGACACGAACTGCGTTGTCTACGCATGCCTGATTGATTATCAGAAGACATTTAAATGAGTTAACACAAAATGATGGTCAAATTACTAAAAGAAACAAGTATCGACGATAAAGACCTAACCTAAGAAGAATTGGAAGCCTCTATTGGAACCAGATCGCTAACCTTAGAGTACAAGAAGAACACACAGAATACGACATACAAAGCTTCATTGAGTTGACTCCTGCGATGCTACGTCTTTTCCGTTCTCTACGGTGTAGAATCCTGGATACTCAATAAAACCACAACTAAAAACTCAATGCTTTCGAGATGTGGCATTAAAGGAGAATTCTGAAAATTCCTTGGACGGCAGGAGTGACAAACGTGGAAGTTCTGAAAAGAATAAAAAAGATCTAGAAGTTATGAACACAATTAAAGCCCGCAAATTAGATTACTTACATCACATCACGCGAAACGAAGGAAGGTACGCTCTGCTGCAGGCAATTCTACAAGGAAAAACCCTTGGAATCCTAAAATCCCCATAACTCTTCCGGTTTGCTGCAGACAGAGTCATGATGATCGCCAACATTCGCAACGGATTGGCACCCTAAAAAAAAAGAATTTGTCAGCGGTATTCTGTATATTGCAGTGTTTCTCAACCTGTGAGGCACACCCCCATAGAGGGGCACCATTACTCTACGTGGGGGGTGCCAGCACATCAAAATTAAATTAAAACTAGCTTTTATAATTATTAGTGACTCCCTTGGGCCTGTCTCACACAGCAAGTTTTTCAAATGAAGGTGTTATGTTAGGTTAGGTATCATATGAGTGGGGCGTAGGTCGCCCCTCCACTGCGACCCTTAGTCGGTCTATTGTGGCTCACCCCTATAAGTTACGGTTCCCCGCACATTCCAGCCCTTCTTAGATAAGAACGCCTTAGATTATATCCGACCAGTGCGTGAGTCTTTTTCTCTCCGCCCAGTCCGACATAATTGTTTTCCAAAGACCGGTTTTGGTCCAGTGAACGCAAATTCGGCTCCCCGTTTTGCAAGTGTGTCGGCTTATCCGTTTTCCTCCTCTCCCTGGCGCCCAGGTACCAACAGCAGGGTCACTCTGTTGTTCGCGCTAAGGTACTCTAGGGATTCGATGCAATTCCATACAATTTTAGAATTTATCTTGTTGAGCTTAGTGCTTTTAAAGCAGCCTGGCTATCTGATATTATACCTATGTTTTTGTTTGCTAGAGGTCTGTTAGTCAGCTCTCTTGCACACAATTCGATAGCGAAGAATGCAGCCTGAAATATTGTAGCATACCTGCCAAGACTGATAGATATTTCAATTTTTGGCTTCCTGCTGAAAGCACCGGCCCCAACTTCATCTGGGGTTTTTGAGCCATTACGTATCCAGTCTCTGGGAAAAGGATTTCTCCCCTCACCCATTCATCTCTCTTCGGAAAGAGAACTTTAAAGGACTTTTCTAAGAGTATTTTTGTAGCTAGCGTGTTAGGAACCATCCCGAGATTTGGTAGTTTTTTGTTTCACTCAGTATTCCGGAGTGGCCCCCGAGTTGCTCTCCTTTAATTTACCTTTTCAGAGACAGGTATCTGTAGAAGACTATCCTTGCCTCCCTTTTTCGGCTTTCTTGCTGGTTTTGGCCAGCGTCTTCAGACCCGCTGTCGCCGCCGAGGTAAATTTGCCTACCTCTTTGGGTCTAGCGGTTATACCCGAAGATTTCGGCTTTTCCACTGATGTCGGATTTTTCTTGGCATATTTGGACCGGAATTGCACCTGTCTAAAGCCAAATAATGGGCGAAAATTTAGCCGCTCCAGTTCTTCATCCATTGAGATCCACATTTGACCAGGACCTGCATAGTCCACTCCTGGGTATGCAGAGTATGGTACATCTTCCGCAGACGGTTTGTTACTTGTTCTCCCGTCAGTTTAGGTAGGCCCTCATCGTCTGTGATGAATGCTACGCTGATGTGAGGTTTCGGTATGTCATCCTTCTGTACCAACTTTAGCTTGGCGTGTTTCCAAGGTTAAAGGGAGCATCCACTGGACCGTCTCAGCGTTCGTGCAGGACAGAAGGAGAATTCCAGGTCGAATAGTGCAGCTCTGGAATCGCAATTGTGGACCATCGTCCAGTAGTTTGTATACAGTGTCCATGATAGATCGCTGTAGCAGCATTAGCTGTTCGTTTGACAGCTGAGCATTTGGGTGTTCTAGGTGGATTATGCCCACCTTGATGCCCTGAGCTACAGCTGCAAAGGAGCGTTTTTGCTCGTTTGGATGTTCTATAGTGCGTTGCTTTTTCGCCGCCGACTCTAGAGTGCTACCACCCGAGCTTATTCTTTTGCTAAGACATTTTCTCGTCGCGCCGGCAAGTTTGACCTTCTTGTTCGGGTTTATGCTGGCCCCCTCTTTAGTTGCCTCGCCCCCTTACAGGTCAGTTTTCTCGGGAGTAGGAGATTTTAGAAGTTCCCTCTCATTTTTCTGCGAGATTTGGTTGCTAGGAGGATCTGTAGTAGACACCTTCATTCGCATTTGTTATTCTGCGAGAAGTTCGTCGAAGATATCTGTTTTATTTGAATTGTTACTCATTTGGTTCCCACGAGTAACTAGAGAAGATGGTCGACTGCGGCAGAGCTCTGGATTACTGCAGCAAGTCAAAATACTACTGAAAGATTGCTTGGTATCCCAGAGGCTCCGTTAGCGATATCTGTTTTGGGCAGGCATAGATACCATACATGTAGTACTTCCCAAAGGTAGTAATGATATAGCCGCTGCCCTATATCATGCCCTTAGTTGATCCGCGGATATTTATTCTGTATTATTGGACACCTTTCCTGTAAGCCAGGAAGTTCCATATCAGCTATTGGGACGCGCCGTGTTGGGGTTAAGGACGTCCCCGCAAGGAAGGTTTTATATTACAAATAGCCACTCTCAGTTCTTTGTCTATATTCAGTCAAGACCTATATTTTGTCTTTAAAGCAGCCACCGCAGAAAATCCGGCTTCGCAAAGGTAGGATGTTGTAAATGGCAATAATACACGAAATGCTCTGCACTTGAGAGACCTTCGGGAGTAATTCGAAATGGATCACTAACCCACTTTTACATACTGTTCTTCTTCCTTGTATGTTTTGACACACTTATTCACGTTTGCAAACATTTCTAGTTTTCTTTAACATTTCTGCTTCGCATCTCCAACTTTCCACAAAAAGCACTAACTCTATCACTGGTATCCAACATATCCAACTCCTTGGAGTTGTAGATTCAGGGTATTTAATTTCTCGAATATGTCGACCAAGTAACTCAATTTCATCACAAATATAATATCTCGAAACTTTTCGGCTTCCAGGAGGTTTTCCTCTTTTAAAAAAGTAGCAATTTCCTCTCATAAACACGTTGTAAAAATTTCCAACGCGATAACCATCTGGCCTCGCAATAAAATAGCGACGTCGAATGTTCTGCACCCATGTTTTTGCAAAGTGCATTAAACATGCTTGATTTTAGGGTTCTCATTTTTAAATAGTTTACTGCAGTAACAACCTTCGTTAGCACAATGTTGAGACCAGGACTAATTTTTTTGAAAGCCAGAGCCTCTTTGTGGATATGCAATGGGTCCATTCACATTGCAAAGATTTTTGTTTCACAAGTACTTTTACAATTTGGAATCTTCCAGACATTGTACGAGCACCTTCGGTGCATATTCCAACGCAATTCTTCCACTCTATGTTTGCCTTATTAATAAAATCATTTAAAATAAAAAAACAAAGTGAGTGCTGTTGCTTTGAGTTCTATAGGTTTGCAAAAAAGTAGTTCTTCTACTGTCAATATACCATCGCAAAATCGGACATGTCAATTAAATGAGCGCCTTTATTGATATCTGATGCCTCGTCAAGCTGAATCGAAAACAATTTGTCACGCAACTTTTTAAGAAGCTGATGCTGTACATCTTCGGCTATATCACCAATTCGGCGAGCAACAGTATCATTTGAAAGAGGTATGGATTGCAATTGTTTGGCAAAATTATCTCCAAACATAGTTTCTACAATCTTCATTGCAGCTGGCAGAATAAGGTCTTCACCAATTGTGAAAGTCTTTTTACATCTGGCTATTTTATATGATACTTTGCAAGAGGCAAGTAAAGGGCTAATACAGGGTTGTATCAAATATAAAACTTTGTTTAATACCAAAGTAATATATGGTAGTAGAGTAAACTAAAAAGCTGAATTTTTAAAGTTTTCTTTTTCTACCAAACACCACAGATATTTTGTATATTAAGCGGTCATTAAAATACTATATAGTGTATGATATATTTTTATTGTCCATAGGGATTTGGTTACCTCATTTCTAGAGCCCCCGATCCTACAGTGAGTACTCACAGTTGAGTTTAGTATTGCAGTAATTGTGTAGGGGTACCTATATATACGACTCGCAAAATTTTTAGGACATTTTATGTAAATCTTGGCCATAACATAGATTTTTTAGTAACATATATTTGTTTACAGTTTACAATTACTGTTTTTTTTTTCATTCATAATGGTATTAATAAATAAAAACTGTATTTACACAAAATAAAATCTAAAGTAAAAGTCTAAAAAACTTAACAAAAACCAAATCTATTAAATTTGGAGGGTTCAAATAATATTTAATCTTCTTGTACTAAATAATATTCAAATCTGTCACAGATTTGTTCTCAAATTCCTAACTTGATCGTGCGTAATGATTGCACAAAAATAAATTACGAGTAATAATTATATTTTTAATTTGCATTACTTAAATAAATTTACCTAAATTATAAAATGTCCTATAAATAATGGAAAATCGAAATACCTCATATCTCTAAATATAATATTATCTGTAGTAAAATGCGAAGTGTTACAGTTGTATATTTAAACAAATTTTTTTTTCACATAACATTTTAGTTTTTTATAAAAATTATTTTTTCATTTGAAAAATTTGACGCCGCTAAAATTTTCAGTATCTTGAGGCTGAGGTTAAGGAATGCTTAGATGGTTTGGACACGTAGAAAGGATGGATGAAGGTAGATTGACGAAACAAATTTATAAGGCAAGTGTGAATGGACAAGTCGGTAGAGGTCGACCTCGGCGAACATATCTCGATCAGGTCAACATTGTTTTGAAGAAAGGCCAGGTCAAGAGTACCAACAACCGACGAGCATGCATGAGAGCCCTGATGAAAGTAGAGGAAGCAAAAAATGTGTGTAAGAACCGTAGCAAGTGGAAGGAAGTGGTCTCTGCCTACCCGTACGGGAAAAAGGCATGACTATATGTATGTATGTATGTAAATGAGAAAAAGAATTGGACCCAACACTGTCCCTTGTGGAACACCCACCTTTACTATGGAGTTCGAGCTTCTGTCTTTACCGATTTTTACACGCTGGGTTCTGTTTGATAAATAATTCTTCAGTGCTTGAGTTTTGTATAAAGCCGTACTGACATTATGCAATAACATTGTGAACATTAAAAAAATCAATGAATCTGGTTTTACCGCATTTTCAAAAATTTTGGCTAGGTAAGTTATTAATTACTGAAATTGGCCTATAGTTGGTTAGTTCTCCAGGATCGCCGGATTTATAAACGGGGGTGACAACTGATTCCTTCCATTGAACTTGTCCTGATTGGAAGCAGAGATTAATGATATGCGTTAATGAATGAGTAATAGTTACATGTATGTTTTTTATTGTAGTTACTGTTAAATTATCTGGGCCAGGTGCTGAGTTATTCTTTAATTTACCTATTAAAATAGTTACTTCATTTTCTGTTATAGGCTTCAAAAATATATTGGATTCGACCTTATCCCTTTTAAGAAAAATATCTGGAATTGTTACTTTATTTATTTTCTTTGCCATTTTTTTACCCAAATTGGTAAAAAAATATTAAATGTATCAGCTTTTGTTTTGTTGTTGTTGATATATTTATTATTTTCTAATTTTATAGGTATATTTTCAATTTGCTTTGACTTTACTCCGCGAACAAATACTGGAGAGCCGTTGGCATGCTATAAAACGGCGCTCGACAAGATGTAGCGCGAGCATTTAGCACATCTCAAAGCGTTATTCTGCTTGAATGCCTGTTATGTAGAAACTGGAGATGTATTTAAAGAAAACACAAGAGATATGCAACCCCTAATAAAGATCGTTTTATGTAATTAACAGCAAGAAGGAACCATACGGTAACGAAACCTGAGTTACAGATGCAGGGACGTCCTTAACCCCAACACGGCGCGTCCCAATTGCTGATAGGAAACTTCCTGGCTGACAGAAAAGGAGTCTTATATAACAGAATAAACACCCGCGGATCAACTAAAGACATGATATTATAGGGCAGCGGCTATATCATTACTACCTTTGGGTACAAGGGAGCCTACTTCCTCGTATTCAAACTAGACAGGTGCTGTTGGTTTGTTTTAAGCCAGCCAAGCCTACCGCTATTTTCAGGATTTGCTCCAAGTGTCACGTGACCCGTGGCGAGGGGCGTACTCCATGTATGGTATTTGTGCCTGCTCCAAACAGATATCGCTAACGAATCCTCTGGGACACCAGGCAACCTTCCAGTAATATTTTGCCTTGCTGCGGTAATGCAGAGCTTTGCCGTAGTCGACCATCTCTAGCTACTCGTGGGAACCAAATAATTAATAATTTAAATAAAACAGGCATCTGCGACGAAGGCAGTCATTGGGACTTCCGACAAATGTATAAAATTTAAAACTATGAAATAACTGTTTTTTTTTAATTTTTTTTTTAAATTAATGTTTGTCACCCTGCTGATGGTCTATGTTAAAGCATAAAGTACCTCCATTACCCTCTACCCCCTTAAAAGCACCATTGAAGATTCTTAAGATCTAAAAGACGTCTGAATCCTGAAATTTCAGTCTTTAGCGAGCGGCAATCGCGCTACTTGTGCTGAGTAACACGTGTTATTTTTAAATGCCAATAGGTACATTGTACACTTTTGTACGACTTTTTTTGGGTTGTGATTTAAATAAACTTCAAAATTAACTTTTCTTTTTTAATTTATCTGATGTTAAACCTCAATTTAGTTGAAAAGCTCAGAATAGAATATCATTAGATTATTTTTATGTGTGTAACAAATACATGAAATATTTTTTGGTTTATTATTATTACAACCATATAACTTCTTGTCTACATTAATATCTGAAAAGTTGGGAGATGCATGTTTCCATTGAAAAATGATCCATAATCCTAAAAATCAATTGCTAAAATGGGTAATAAGTTCTAAAACTGAATAAAAAGCCATAATAATCTCGACAGTCTTAAAATGTATTTATCCAACCATTTCAATACAGAAGTTAATTGTCAGGGATCTATTTAGGGCCATTCCCGGCAGAAAATGCGATTGAAGGATTTTGCTTATAAATGTCGGATTAAAGCATCAACACTGGTGAACAAGTTCCGTGATGAGATGAAACGCGTGCGTGATTTTGCATATTAGCCACTCTTATGTATTCAACGGTTGTAATGTTCTGTTCTGCTTCATACTATATCGCTTTATTACAAGATTGTTTTATGTTAAAGCGTCATTCCGTAACAATGTGAATATACTTAGACGCTTCACTTACTTCAGGATAATGATGAAGGTATTACTTTGGATAATCCCACTTTAACGATTTAAATTTAATCTATTTTAATCCCTTTCGTATAAATATATAAACAAACGGGCCTACAATTTTTTTTATGATTTTTTTAAATACGATTCTTTTCAAGTTTACGTGAAAATGGCTAACTATTTGGACATGTTTTTCCCAGTTCACAGAATCGAAATGTTGGACTATTCAGTACAGTGTGTTGCAAGCCTCTACACAAAACAAGTAATAACCATATTCCACAAATTTCTATATAGCCCACTATATAGAGGATCCAAAAAGTGGTTCAACTTACATTAATTGCGGCAAATATTTTTTTTTCTAGGATCGTTTTGTATGGTGTGGGTACAGGGCCGTGCCGAGGCTTTATAGCGCCCTGTGGCAAAAAACATTAAGGCGTCTTGTAATTGTAGAAGAATCTTTTTTAGGGTAGTAGAAACGTGTTGCATACATCTTAGCTTCTCTGACACTATTAAATTTTTTCACAAAATTGTAACTACCTTTCTTCTTTACTCTGTATATTATTTTTAAAAATTTATAAAAAATGAAAAAAATTGCTTGGCTAGTGACAAACATAAATATGTATCTAGAAATTAAATTTTGTTCATTTTTTAATTTGAAATGAAAGTCGTAGGTATATCCATTTATACTGTACATAAACTTTATAAAAAGATAAACGCTAAAAATGTATTATTACAACAAATATTTTTTAAGTAACACCAAAAAAGTAAAAAAAAACAAAATATAAACTTATGAACATTTTAATATACTTACTTTTTCGTGTCTGGAAACTATAATTTCATAGCCCAGTATTGGGCAGTGTCTAATGCTCTTTGGTTGTTTGTTCATAAATCATCGAGGGTGCATCTGTACGGGCAGTTAGGGCAGATAAGGAGGTGTTCCATGTCTTGTCTGGCTCCGCAGTCGCATTTGTCGACATCGTGGTCCAGCAGGCCCCATTTGATCAGATTGGTCTTGACCGGCGCTACACCAGTTCTTAAGCGATTCAGCATTCTCCATGTCGTCCAGTTGCTCGATATCCCGCTTTGGGGGGCTACTTTTAGTGGGAAACAGGCTGGTGGTTCGTCCAGTGGGGTACTTAAGAAGCGTTTTCTTGATTTCAGCCTGGCCGAGCTTGGTTCGTATCCGAAGAGTGAGTAACGGTCGTCGAGGGTCTGCTTGGATTTTTCTGAGAATTCGTGGGCTATTCTACGCGAGTCAGGATCTGAGAGACCCGAGGCTTTGTAGAGTTTATCCAGTGGGGTTGGTTTCATACATCCGGTTATAAGCCTACATGTTTCGTTCAGACTGATGTTTACTTTTTTGGCGTGGGTAGATCTGCTCCACACGGGACATGTATATTCTGCCGTTGAGAAACATAACGCCTGTGCTGTTATTCTTAGTACCGACGGTTTGGTGCCCCATTTGCTGTTGCCAAGTTTTCTCAAGAGGTTGTTTCGCGCTTCAACTTTCTTTCGGGTTTTCTCACAGTGGAACCTGTATGTTAAGGAGCGGTCTAAGGTGACTCCGAGGTAAGTTGGATTTTCGGTGTGCTCTAGTTTGGAATTATTACGGGTGATGTCGAGTTTTCTTTTGGCCTGTCGGGACCGGAGATGGAACGCGCACACCTGGGTTTTAGATGGATTTGGTCTTTGCGAATTTTCGTGGTAGTACGTAGACATCAGGCCTAGAGCGTCTCCTAGTTTTTGTTCCACCTCCTCGAACTTTGACCCTTGAGCCGTGATACCCAGATCATCGGCGTATAGAAAATTTCTGGTAAAGGCTGGCGTTGGTTGGTCATTGGTGTACAGGTTAAAGAGGATGGACGCCAATACGCTGCCCTGGGCTAGTCCATTCCTTTGGGTGCGCCATCGACTTTTTCTTCCCTCAAGGCTCACGTGGAATTGTCTTTTTTGTAGTAGCGATTCCACTATTTGAACAAGCTGGTGGTCTTTTAATGTAGCATAGAGTTTGTGCAGCAGGCGTCTGTGATTAACGGTGTCATATGCTGAGCTTAAGTCAACTAGTGCTAGGCCTGTTATCTTTTTCTTTTCGAACCCGCTTTCAATGTGTTCCGTTAGGGCCAGGATTTGGCTGGTGCAGGACTTTCCTGGTCTGAAGCCAGCTTGCTGTGGTATGATTTTTGAGTCTACCACCTTCTCTATACGATGGTGGATAAGTCTTTCATATAACTTATATAGGTGGCACAGGAGCGAAATGGGGCGATAGCTGTTTGGCGATTCTGGGTCTTTTTCTGGCTTTAGTAGGGCCACTACCCTTGCCTTTCTCCATAGTTTTGGTATTTGGAAGGTCGTTCGGCAACTGTTGAACAAGCCGAGGATCCATCCTTTTGCCACAGAACCGAAGTGTTTGATTTGCTCCACGCATATGTCGTCTACCCCTGTGGCTTTTCCGTTCTTGAGTGAGTTTAGCCCCGTGTTAAGCTCTTTTAAGGTGAAAGGTATATGAAAGTGCTTCTCCTCGGTTGTTGGTGAGCGGTTGATGCGTATTTTTTTACATGTTGTATCAGGTTTGCCATTGAGGAGCAGTTGTTGAACTACTTGATTCGGGGTTACGTTTGAAGGCACTTTGCTCTTCTTTGGGTCGCCGCTCAGTTTCTTTATTAGATTCCAGGCAAGTTTGCTACTATGTGTCATGTCTGTGCGCTCCAGGGTTTCTATCCATTTTTTCTGTCTGGCTTCGCTCAGCGCTATCATTAGTTCATTTCCACAGGTTATGGTTTCTTCATTGAAAGGGTCTATATTAAAAAGTTTCTCGTACTTCTTTAAAGTATTTTTTGAGGATTCTGATAGTCCTGGTATGAAATGTTTTCTACAGCCTCTCGGTATGTATTTCTTTGACACTCTTTGTAGAATTTGCACGAAGGTTGGATAGTTTTCCGGTGTTGGGTCTAGATGCTCGAGTTCGGTATCTAGGTTGACTGAGTACTCGAGCCATTTGGCTTTCCTGAAGTTGAAGCGTCTTCGGAACGGTATCTCTGTTGTTCTTATAGGTGAGTAAGTTTGGACTCCAATTGGCCTGTGTTGTGTTTTTGGGATTGCATCGTAGACATTTTTTATGCATGCGTCCTGGATATTCTCACTCACGAAGCAGTTATCGGGGTTATAGCCACGTTTCCAAATCTTGCTGTAGAAGGAACACGGCAGCTTTGGATCGTGTATTACGGAGAAGTGGTTGGTCTCTGCCCATTCTTCCAACCGTTCGCCATTTCCGTCGGTCTCGTTGTAGCCCCATGTTGTACTGTGGCAGTTAAAATCTCCGACCACGAATTGTACCTTCTGTTTCCCGAAATTCCCCGGCATCTGAAGGTTGAGTGGTTTGCCTGGTGGCTTATAAACGGACGACACGGTATAGGCCCCGCTCTCAATGGTTAGTATTTCGATGTCGTCGGTAATATTCTTGCCAATGGATGTTATGGTCATATTAGTTTTTGTGAAGATGGCACTGCCGTACTTGTTATGTGGCGCTTCGACGACGAGGTGCATACCTTCGATGTGGGGCCTGTTCGAATTTTCGTCTCTGTGCGTTTCCTGTAGGCATAATATGTCCCATTTATGAGTTTGACACAGTTGGGAAAGTATATCCTCTTTGGATTTTGAGATGCCCTCGATGTTCAGGCTAACAATTGTCAGTGTTGGCCCTTTTGATGCGATTTTGGAACTTTGCGTTTGTTTCCGGTGGTGGAAGGATTGGCCACTGCCTGTGAGGGCAGTGTTTCCAGGGGGCGCCGGCATTCTCTAAATAAATGCACACGTGGAGGCTCCTTCCTTGCTCCCCATTTTAATATAAACAAAGGATTCGGTGAAAAATAATAAAATATCATGATTTTAATTCTTTATTAAATAATAAAATGCGTATTGACAGTGGAAAACAGTAAAGATGGAAAATGCAAGAATAAAATACAATTCCTGCCCAGGATCTTCGAAAAAAATTATAAAATTATTGTATTGTCATCGGTACTTTAGAAGTATACAAAGTTTTAAGTCGATCTGATTTTTTTTTAAGTGGGTGAAAATCGTGTCCGTGCTAATATTAAAAACGTGTAAAAATTCACCTTCTTATGAAACTGATTTATTTAGGAATTCGCCAACAATATCCTATTACTTCAGGGAATTTTCTATTTTGGCGAATCCCGTGCAATAGCCTTGGATATATCTAAGGCCTTCGACCGCGTTTGCCACCAGGCATTGTTAAGCAAATTATCTGCCTACGGTCTCCCAACCAAGTTGCGCCAATGGTTTATGAGCTTCATGCAAGATCGCTCCTTACATGTGGCAGTTGACAGTATTTCTTCTGATGCGTTAAAAACCAATGCCGGGGTCCTCCAGGGTTTCATCCTGTCCCCCACCCTATTTCTTTTACACATCAACGACCTCTTGAAAACCACCACGAACCCCATTTACAGTTTCGCAGACGACAGCACACTTGTCTCAACTTTCACATCCTATCGATCACTTTCGGTGAATGATACAAATAGACTCAGGCAGGAACAGGTTGATTCCATCAATAGAGATTTTGAAGCAATCGTCGAGTGGGGAACCAACTTGTTCAGTTCAGGGCAACGTTTTCTAAGAAAGTGAATTCCTCAAATCATTCCATCACAATGTCCGGAAAACCCTTGAATCAAGTCCCTCCATCTCGATTTTGGGAGTCACGGTGTCTAATAATATGTCTTGGCATGACCATGTTGCTAAAATCGCAAAGTCAATAAGCCAGAGGCTAGGTTTTCTGTGGAAAGCTAGAAAGTTTTTTACTCCTGATCAACTGTTGACGACGTACAAGGCTCAAATCCGACCTCTACTGGAGTATTGCTCGCAAATTTGGGGTTCAGCACCAAGGCATTCTCTTCGTCCATTCAGAAAAGGGCCATTCGGTTGATAAACAGTCCAACTCTCACATATACTCTTTACCCACTAGAACATAGAAGAAGAGTTGCAGATCAGACATTACTCTACAGATATTTCCATGGCAGATGCTTCAGGTGGTGTCAGGTGGCGTCTAGACTTTTGCAATCGCGAATAGTGATTAATTTCACTTTATTTGAAACCCATGAATTTCTGCGAAAAAATATAAATAGCCATATTAAATAAAATGTATAAACAACGAATATGGTAGGTACTCTTGTTTTTATACGTACCCACCGAAATCTGATTGAAAACGATATGTTGAGATTATTTTCGAAATTTACTCAACCGTATACATCATGATAAATAATTGTAAATAAAATCAGCCAAAACAATAAAAACCCATCCGGATTTTTCGCTTTATGCGGAACGTATAAAATAATAGAGCTATTCTGTGACATTTTTTAAAAACACAAGAATACATTTAGCAAAACGCATTCGTTTCGTATCATTAACTTTATAAAACTGCTCTAAAAAAATGAAATTTCGGATTTTTATAACCCCGGGTGGTACTTTAAAAACGTGTGTGTCTACCGAAGAAGGGAAATATACATAAAGGTCCAACTGAGAGAAAACTCCCTCTTTTCTTTCGTACAGTGAAAATGTAGATATTTACATAATTGTATTGAAACTATTTTATTCGTATACGTGCTTGGAGATATATCCTCTTTTAGATTTTGAACATAATACTTTTCCTTTTATGTCCGGCTTTATAGAGGTTAATATTTATATCATTAAAATTTTTGAAAGAAATACTCTCTAAATACATACTCGTACAATTTTAATTATTTCACGATTTAAGATATAGGTAAATTATTCCATTGTACACATGTTTATTTAGTTCGTTTTATCTCTTTGTAATTGTATAATTGGCTTGTCCGTTTAAATAAAATAAATATATATTGTTCTTTTAAAAATGAGCAGTAAATATAAACAAAAAAAAATGGTATTTATTTTTCTAAATTGTAGTGAAACACACTGATTTTAAATGTGATTGTGGTTTTTTTTTTGGAAATATATTTTTACATTACATACATCTTGTACATTTCTGGCTATTTTACGATTTTGAATTTCAAAAACTTGAAAGCTACAATTTACAATATAAATATGTGTTTTGCTAAATTGTAGTGAAACCCACAGATTTAAAACACTACTTTGATTTTTTTTCTTACACATCCATATTTGTACATTTCTGACTATTTTACGTTTTGGGATTTTAAAAATTTAGAAATTACAATTTACAGCATAAATACTAATGGTATTTTGCAAATTTGTAGGAAACTCACAGGTTTTAAACACATTTATTTGATCTTTTTTTGGTATATAATTTTTTGAAGTGAAAACTTTTTTAGGCGCGTTGAGCAATTTTTGTAGGGGAAAAACTTACAGCTTATAGTCACTTTGGTGACGTCAGCGACAGATGGGTATTTTCGATGCAGAAGGTGACAGCGGCTGTCAGCAGTGAACAAAATAATATTAAAAAATAAATTTAAAATAATAATTAAACTAAAACACAATTTAAACAACAGTATACACACATTAAACTTTCCACGTAATCAAAGGGTTCAGAAGCAACGGTGTACTCATAGGAAAAAATCACATACCGCGAGATGACGCTGTCAATGACAAAATGTCGGATCGAGGTGTGAACAACGAATATTCTGTCATTTGATTACTTGTAAATCCAAAGTTTTTATTGAAGGAAATTTTAATTATTTCAGAGATTTGAGTTGATTTTTTGTGTTAAATTATTGAATTGAAGCTGGATTTAAGGTTAGTTTTCGATGTTTCAGTTTTATTATCGCTGGATTCTTGTTAAATGCCAGTAAAGACCAGGTGTGTCCAGATATCAATTTTTGTTTGTTTTCGAAATTTTTCAATTCTGTTGTCCCTGGAATTCTTGTTCAAATACATATTGAATGTCGAAATACTAATTTCGGACATATTGCATTCTGCAGGTGAACGTGTTCCACCAATTAAGGAAGGTGAAGAGGTTTTTAAGGCTGGCCTTATCATTTTATGTGGAACTGACGGTCTCAATAAAAAATAATAAAAATCATCTTTTAAACGCTTTCTCTGTGTTGTTGAAGTCACTATGAATAATCACAAATAAAATGATAAATCATTGGACAACAATATTAAACTTACCACTAAAAAAATCATCTTTAACAAAGTGTTTGCTACAAACAAACATAAATTTTAAGATTGGTTTTCCTATCTTTAGGATCATCTTCCATTTCTGAGCTGCCTTAGGATTTGAAGGAAATTTATGCAAAGTTATAATCAAATTGCCGTAAGTAGAGCATTGTGAAACAGAGCATATTTTTCGCGATTTTGTATCCATATCACCTTTTTTAATCATTTGCATTTTCGGATTTTGTGGTTTATTAACACCAATTCTTTACAAAATATCGTTCAAGTATAATACATTTAATGCTTAAATTGCTCAAAATAATATATAAAGTTCAATTTTTACCCATATAAACAAATGGAGTTTAGTTTGTTGTTCACACCTCGAGAAGGTCATACGATCAATATAGATGTCGCCCACTCCGTGATTTTTCCCTATAGCTTCTTCTTCTATCTTCTTCTAGCCTTGAGCCCACTTTTATTAGGTTATTTATTATTCAATGATTTTAATTTAAGAATCATAAAAGTTTAATTTTTAATACTACAATTAATTTGAAAATCCAAAAAAAAATACTGTTTTTTCATGAGTTTAAGTTGTCACTTCTGTCAGCAGTCACAATAACTGCCATTTTTTTTTTACATTATATAAATTACTTCTTGTACAGTTCTGACTATAATATGAGTTTGGCTGTTTAAGAATTACAATACAGAATATAAATAATAATGAGCTATTATGTAATGAAACTTGCTTTTCGTACAGTTCTGATTATTTTACAACTTTGGGAGGAAAAATTATAATTAACAATGTAAATAGTATTTTGCTACCTTGTAGTAAAACCCACAGGTTTTTTGGTAATAGATTTTGGAAATATATTGGCGCCGTAATGTTTTAAAAATTGTGGCCTGTAATCGATATAGCTATTACTAGTTATAATCGAGACGGTTCCTTTTACAAAATCACCAACCTACAACTAACAAACGTAATTTGCTCAGATTGATTATGTTATTGGAGTTAATGAGAACGATGTCTGTTAATCAAATATCACGTTGCCAAGACGTATGCCTTGAAAGTAAACCACAGTGAAAACGAAAGGGGTTGTAAACCTTTTGGGAGTATCTAGAATTTACACAGGATAAGGGGTGGCTTGTTTGCGCTGTAAACTTTCTCGAGTTAACTTGGAAAATTAGAAAATGAGAGAATTACTACCACCAATGTTTGGTATAACATCGTCAGTAACTCTATTGTTCCAATAAATAAATTGAATTAGACAAATAATATTCGGTAATATTTAAACACCATCAGTATACTTTATTCAATAATGAAATTTCGTGTAAAAAACCCTTTAAAAGTCTTCATTTAGTTATGCTTCTAAAGAACCAGTTATAACCTGCTTATGGTTTTTATTACCAGGGGTATCAAACTCGCGCCCCGCAACGAACATTTTTGCGGCCCGGCCAATATATCGGCAAACAATGATAAAAAATATATATTTTTACTTAAAATACAATTTCTTTTACATTTTAATTTTAAAAATAAATATATTAATTTAATACATCAATAAATTAAAATTATATCCTAATTATTAATTTAATATAAAAATAATTTAAATCAACTTTTAATTTTGTACAATTAGAAATTTGATTACATATTTTAAGAAATTTAATTTATAAACTTTATTAGGATCTTTTCGACTTTGAATATAACCCAAAGCTTTACCTTCTAATGAAGTAGAAAAAATCATTCTACCTAAAATACAGATAAGTAATAAAATTCTAGGAGTAAAAATTAATAAAATATCTTTAATATCAAGTATTATTTGTAAATATTTATAATACTTAACGTAAGGTTTTACTTAAAAACACTCAGGGTTTGAATTTATATATATAATCAAACATTCAAGATAACCACTGACATGGTTTCTTCGAGAGCTCTGATTAAAGACGAAATTTAACTGGATCCGGTCCACGAGTCTTCCCCAGTGACAATTGTCAAACCGAAGAAAAAACAAGCAAATAACGAGGTCGTTTGGTAAACCTTAAATTGAGATAATTAAAAGGACTAGTAGATATTTTAAATTTGGGCAAAGAGATAAATTTGAATAATTAGCCGTATAACGAGTTTGCAAGCAAAGAAGTTCCCAACTAGAATCTCCCTTTGGATGTGTTGACAGTCGTAATGATTAATAATTTGTACCTAATTAAACAAGACGGTGTCTCTAAGTCGCTTGTTGGCAATTAAATGGGTAATTTATATTAAGTGAATGTAAACATTTAGACATTTAGACATCCACGTCCTGTTTTCTGCTTTTGTGCGATTACTACAGAACACCACAATCAAATTTGGCCATCAAAATAACTAATTACACGGCGTCTAAACTTATATTTATACAGCGTATACTCCTTATAACTGGACATACATCAAACTTCCATTACCATAAATTTTTTTCACTCAAAACATAAAATAGTAATTTTTGCAAGAAGTCCAGAAAATATTGTTTTTTTAAACGATTAGACAAGATTCCAAAAAACTGTTTCTGGGCATGTTGCGTGCACTATATTTCCGGCAACCCTGTGAAATACTCAGTAAAGCTCGTTTTCTATAATATAGAGTGGACCATAAATCAGTTATCATTAAAAATCCTTAGACTTTGTTATGCCTAGCGTTGTAAACTTGACTAGGGTGTAGAGTCCATAAGTCAGTTGACACTAGCAGTCTGAGATTATGTTGTTTGTTGTTAATTAAGAATAATGAAGATAATTATTAGAAAGTTAAAAATTATTTATTAAAAAAAGACGCCTGTCAAAGATCCCTGCTTCATTCCCAACGAATCGGATGTCGAGTGCCGATTTAAATCGAATTGGTTACCACACGACCAAACCTTTACTTCTTCAATATGATAACATATTCCCAGATAAAAATATTCGCGCTAACTTCTTTGTTTATTGTCGAGCAGAGAAGGGCCAGAATAATACTTGATAATGCCCTAAGTAAGCTATTTGAGATACGGGGCCCTTTATAAGTCCAGATATATATGTCAGTGCCAAAAATGATTTTCGGATACCTAGAGGGTTAAACTGAAATAGAATTAAGAAGTATAAAAATATTGAAATAATAAATCTTTGACTTTAAATCATTTTAATTCATAACAAAATTAAAAATATAGTTTTAATTATTGTTTATATTAACATTTATATTAAAATTCGAACAATTGCTAATATTAAAGAGATAACCCCAGTTCTCTGTAGACTCTTCAAGTTATCATACAGCAAAGGAGTATTTCCGTAAATGTGTAAAAACGCTAAAGTCCAACCGATTCCGAAAAAAGAAAAGAAGACTATTCCTGCAAATTATCGCCCTATTGCATTGCTCTCAGTCATATCCAAAGTTATGAAAAAAGCGATTAACACAGAACTCATCAAATATCTGGAGAAATTTGAGATAATCCATGACAGACAATATGGATTTCGACAACTTCGGTCTACTGGAGATTTGCTGGCTTATGTCACTCAGCTCTGGACAAACACAATGCCGGGTTCCCCCAGGGTTCCATCCTGTCCCCCACCTTATTTCTTTTACACATCAACGACCTCTTGAAAACCGCAACGAACCCCATTTACAGTTTCGCAGACGATAGCACACTTGTCTCAACTTTCACATCCTATCGATCACTTTCGGTGAATGATACAAATAGACTCAGGCAGGAACAGGTTGATTCCATCAATAGAGATCTTAAAGCAATCGACGAGTGGGGAAACAACAATCTTGTTCAGTTCAACGCCCAAAAAACACAAAGTGCCACGTTTTCCAAGAAAGTGAATTCCTCAAATCATCCCATCACAATGTCCGGAAATACCCTTGAACCAAGTCCCTCCATCTCGATTTTGGAAGTCACGGTGTCCAATAATATGTCTTGGCATGACCATGTTGCTAACATCGCAAAGTTGGCAAGCCAGAGGCTAAGTTTTCTGTGGAAAGCCAGAAAGTTTTTTACTCCTGATCAACTGTTGACGACGTACAAGGCTCAAATCCGACCTCTACTGGAGTATTGCTCGCACATTTGGGGTTCAGCACCAAGGCATTCTCTTCGTCTTCTAGATTCCATTCAGAAAAGAGCCATTCGCTTGATAAACAGCTCAACTCTTACAGATACCCTTCACCCTCTAGAACATAGAAGAAGAGTTGCAGACCAGTCATTGCTCTACAGATATTTTCATGGCAGATGCTCCAGAGAAATAAAAACTCTTGTACCACCATTGGCCACATTCGGCCGAAGAACTCGGCACGTTGATCAGTCTCAACCATTTACTCTCAAGATTGACACTACAAGGACCAATCTTCATCAAGAATCCTTCTTTTACAGGGCTGCTACGGAATGGAATAAGCTTCCAAAATCAGTTTTTCCAGAGAACTATGACCTGCAACTTTTCAAACAGCGTGTCCACAATCATTTCCTTTCTATAATCCCTTCCCCTTCTAATAGTCGTAGTGCGGCCCACACGATAGGTCTACCCTATTTTGCGACTATTTTCATTAAAAAAAAAAAAAAAAGATCTAATTTTTGTTTGGTATATTTAATCCCTGGTAAAATTAAAATACAGAGGTAAAGTATCCGATTCATTTGATTGTTTTAAAATTTGGAAATGGTATTGGCAATTTCATAAGAGACTACGTGAAGGCCTTCGATCGAGTAAGACACACGGACCTCCTAAAAATACTACAACTGAAAGGATTAGATCGGAACGATATTGAAATAATCAAGAACTTATGCTGGCAACAAACAGCTGTAGCTAGAGTTGAAGATACTACTACTGAAACGGTGGCCGTCAAGAAGGGAGTACGTCAAGGTTGTGTTCTTTCGCCCCTATTATTCAACTTATTCTCGGAATATGTATTTGCGCAAGCACTACAAGATACAACTGACGGAATTAAGATCAATGGTAGAGTTTTGAACAACATACGATACGCCGATGACACGGATATAATTGCCGATAGCCCTGGAGCACTACAACGGCTGCTCAATAAAATAACGGATGCCGGGGACAACCTAGGACTAAATATTTACACCGAAAAAACAAAGGTTATGATAGTAATCAGGACACGATTACCTCAGCCTAACATACAAATCTACGGAAAAACATTGGCATAGTGCAAAAATTCAAATACCTTGGATCACCCAAGATTTGGATCCTGAGGTTGAGGTTCGTACCAGAATAAAACAAGCACGCGCTACCTTTAACAGCATGAAACCACTACTAAGTTTAATACTCCGGTTGAGATTCGTAAAGTGCTATGTGTTCTCGGTATTGTTGTATGGTGGTAAAACATGGACATTGAAGGTGGACACCATGAATCGATTAAAGGGTTTTGAAATGTGGGTGTTCGGTAGGCTTTTAAGAATATCGTGGATAGATCATACCACCAATGAAAAAGTTTTGCGGCGAATGCGACAAGAACGGCAACTATTACTAAATATTAAGCAACAAAAAACATCATATTTAGGGCATGTATTTCGTAATACTAAATATGATCTCTTTAAACTAATAAAGAAGGCAAAATCAAAGGATGGCGTAGTGTGGGGCGAAAAAAACACTCCTGGCTGAAAAACATGAGAAATTGGACCGGCCTGGATGCCCATTCCTTATTTAGAGCATTTAAAGATCGATTAGGGTTTGCCATGATTGTTTCCAACCTTCATTAAAAGGAGATGGAACCTTAAGAAGAAGAATTTTATTTTGTTTTTAAGTAATATACCAGTGTGGTCTGAAAAGTTTCCGACCCAACAAAGAAACAAGACTTTTTTCTTTAAGTTTATTTTTATTTTTCTACATGGTTTCCTTGTAAGTCCACACACTTCGCCCAGCGATGCTCCCATCTCTTAATCCCGTCCAAATAGTATTCGGCGTCTTTCTCTGCAAAATAATTGTTTACGAAAGTCCCCCCCGAAATAAAAAAAAAATTAATACGTTTAAAATTACATTGAGGCCTATAATTAAAATAACTCATAGTTGTAATTTGGACAATACGCACATCCTTAAATTTTCATTTTTATCATAACCCATGTTCCAGCAGTAGCAAATCGCAGTGTAAGCACAGGTATACACTCCCCGAGTTGACGTGGTGAAGTGTCTGTCTAGTCGAAAGTATAAAGCAGAGGGCCTATTCTGGGCATGTCGAAAAGTTTCTACAAACAACTACACTGGACTTGGTTGACGCAATGCAGTATGTAGAAACATTTACAGGAAATTCAAAATATGAGAGACAAATCTGAATCAGCTTTTGACAAGTTGTTCAAGGACGCAAAAGATATTACTACAGAAATGGATATGAACATCTCTATGCCTAGAAAAACTGGAAAACAAACATCAAGACCAAACTACAATACAAGTGAACCTAAAGAATATTTCAGACTTACGTTGTTTATTCCCTTCTTGGACTTTCTACTTCAAAAATGAATGATACATTCTTAACTCACAAAAGTGTATTAGAAAACTTGTGCTGCTTACTACCAAAAAAATGAGCAGAACTGTATAATGACAAAATTAAATTATGCTGTGAAGTTTTTTCATAACAATGGCCTAGTTATTTGTGCGATCCTTACCAGCTTGAAGGCGAGATGAAAATGTGGAGGAGAAGTTGGATCAATTTTAGAAAGACTAACGCTGATTTACCTCAAGACTTTGTGTCATCCATGAATAAGTGTGATGAACGTATGTTTTCATTAATTTTCGAAGGATTGAAAACAGCGGCTACATTGCCAGTTACAACAGCTACTGCCAAGAGATCATTTTTAACCCTTCGACGCTTAAAACCATACCTGCGCAGTACAAGTTCTGAAAGACGCCTTAATGGTTTGGCACACCTCTCTAAACATCGAGATATAGAAGTCTGAAGAAGCCTTGGACATTATGGCCAAAAAGCACAGAAAACTTCAAATCACACTTTAACAAAACATATTTTGTAACGTTTTATTCTATTTAACCTTCTTTGTAAAGAATACATTAATTATTTGTTAAATTACACTTTTGATCAAGAGGTTTACTATCTTTACCACCCAATTCCTTTTAAATTATTACCTTATGGTACTAGTATAGTTTTAGAACCTTATTTCTTTCAGGTGATATCAATGTTTTTGATTTTTTGTATGATTTGTTTATGAAAACTTAAATTTATTTTGTATTGTTAAATATTTCAATATTTTTTACCCCTGGACCCCCCTCTTTTCCTGGGGGTATTCCATACCCCCAGACCCCCCAGTATTGGTTCCCCCCGAAATAAATTCCTGACTACGCCACTAGTGCCACGTTAAGGTTGGAAACTTTTCAGACCACCCTCGTATCCTTCAGCGACATGGTAGATTGCCAGCCACTGTCTTTTTGATTTTTTATCAGCAGATAACGTCGTCGAAATTCGATAAAGACAATGGCCTGTGTATCTTTTAAGATTGGTATTTCCAAAACTGTAGATACCAACAGAGACTGAATCGAACATTTTCCTTTTTTGTAACAAATTATCTGTTGTGTGAAGTATGGGATAGCCGTAAAGATAAATATTGCTATTGCATTTTCACAATGATGACGATTTAAATGCGAATAAAATGTGAACTATTCGTACAAATCACTTCTCTCATTCTCATATCGAATGTCACATTAAACAGGTGGCAACAAGGTAGCCCACATTTGAACCATATGAACGTGAAAGCATATCTTTAGACATGTCAATTTTTTGTTCACAAACCGAATGATACTGTCGTCCTGTTCTAGGTGAAAATTTTACACGTGAGTCTTCTTAGTAGGAAATGGAAATGTTTTCAAGTTGGAAATATACCGTGGGAAACTATTTAATATCTGCACCGGGAATTTTGTGTTGATTTATGACGAAAAGATTTAATTTTCGTTTTTATATGCAAATGGTTCTTATTCAGGATTTATCGGAACCATAGAAGTAATTTATAAAAAGATTTTTTTTAAAGAACCTACTGGGTGGGCCATAAGTAATGGTACATTGAATAATTTATTCTTGGCTTAATCTAATTCATCATCCAACCTGATTTAAAAATTGTATAAAAAGTACCAATAATCCTCGAGAACACAAGTTGTATACAGAAAAGCCTTGGCTCCTGGGACAGCGTGGTATTACAGAAAGACGGCGTGGCTTGCTAAAATGTCTCGCTATAATGAAGATTGTTTATAATATCGATAACTAGCCGTCTCTGGGACTTTTTCCCTTTATCCTTCCTTTAAAATTTCTACAAGGTACAATATACAGGGTGTGTTAGATATTACATTTTTCTTTTATTTTTTATTAACGAACTAAACGTCAAAATACAAAGTAAAAATTTCACTAACTAAAAGTAATTACCAATGTAACGATCAAAATGATATTTATTTTACATAGTGAACTCTACCACTAAGATAAGATTTGATCAATTTTAAAATGTAAATCACAGATATTCAAGTTTTGCAGTTTTGGTTGACTCTATCACGGTCTGTGTATATAGAGTCCACCTGCAGTTTATTCTTAAGAGCGTTGATGACATACTTTTGGTAAAGCAACAAATTAGTGGTAGTAGATCTTCCTTTGCAGAAGCCATGTTGTTTACTGATTATAATATTTTTAGTGTCCCACGCTAGTTTTTTAGGAATCAAACATTTTTGGTAACTCTGATTGATTACAAATACCTCTGTAGTTATTCACGTTTTCATCTTGTGGATGCGTTTTATGAAACTGTGTTTTCAGAAGCTAGGAAATGTTCCTTTTTTAAAAGATAGGTTAAATAGGAAGTGAATGGGTTTTGCTCAAGTGTAAATACAATTTTTAAATAGATGCAAAGAGATCTTATCTTAATTTAAATTTAAATCGCAAACCAGATGAGATTACTAATTTTTTAAAGAGTTATCAAAATTTTACTAAATCTAAAAACCTCCAATATACATTCCTCAAAATAGTTATCACTTATATTTAATTTGTATAAAGCTATAATTAATAATGTCTCTAAATATAAGTACATACTGAAGTTTTCATTCACATTTTTGTTTATTTTTTAAAAGGGCTTCTGTCTAAGGGTCTCTTCATTGCCTAAGACAGCCCTGATCATAGATCAAAAATGTTCTAAGCAGGCAAAATATGTACAATTCCTAGATGAAAAAACGCTTTGTAACCTTAATCGAGATGATGGAACGTACTTTTATTATTGAAGGACAGAAGATTTTTTGACACATTTTTTGACATTTTCGCGTATGTGTCAAACTGTTAAATATTACAAGAGCATGTTGTGTTCAAGTCTAATCGTGCTTAATTGAAGAGTTTAAACAGTACCAGATAAGTTAACGTAAAAATAATAAATCAAAAGTTGCAACGCGTTTCTTTAATTTCAATTCCTTGTTCGTACCGGATCTGGCGAGCATTTAAATATTTCGAATAGGAAACATTAACATATATTTAAAACCCTCACGAAATTGCTGCTACCACTTGTGATTTGAGTAGGCCCGTGGGCATCCGGAATTCGCTAGGATTATGAGGGGAATCCCGGAAGTTGATCGCGACCCAGACCTGTCTCGGTCGTTTCCTTCCATTTGCGTTCCCACGAATACTTTTTTATCTACATGCTGGAAAGTAAGAACACATGGAATTGGCGTTTCCTGGATTCCAGGGAAGTGTTTTTCTAATTAGTTATCTAAAACAAATAAGTCGCGAAAAATAGATAACTAAACATTTTACATGCAGATTGAAGAATAATTAGTAGACTAAAAAAATATTTATTATTAGTTATTTTATAACATTATTCGCTATAATGAATCTATATAAGGTTAGCAAAAATAATAGTATAATATACACCTAGGGTAAGAAGTGAACAATTATATAGCAAGCACTTTTATATCATGGGGCGCGACAGCGCTGTATTATTTTTGGGAACAAGATTAGGGAGCTAAATCAGGTTAATTTGGGGGGTGGTGAAGGATAATTATTTGTGTTTCCGTCAAAAACTGCTTCACAGATAATGCATTGTTCTGATGCAGAATCCAAGGGTTCTGCTATCACAAATCGTGACGACGTTTTTTCACACGTTCCTCCTCTGATTCTACTTCTCATTCTACTTACTGATGAGTATCGCCTTCATTTTCGGTTAATGTTGATTATAGCTGCTGTCAATATGATACTTAAGCGCCGATCATTTCTGACGATTTCTCTTGTGTTACATTAAAATCGCTGAACGGGGCATACAATTCTCTCTGTCCACATGTGTCAACGTTTGTTAGCATTCGAGCGTTATTTAATTAATTTTAATATATATATATATATATATATATATATATATATATATATATATATATATATATATATATTCCCAGTCGTCCGCTGTTAAATTCTTTTCACTTATGGCTTTGTGGATTGTCTTCTGCCATTCTATTTTGGGTCTGCCTCTTTTTCGTCGACCCATTGGTTGTCATTCTAGAATTTGTTTAGGTAATCTTGATGCTGGCATTCGTTGTACATGCTCATACCATGCTAGTTGTTTGGCATTAACGTCTTGAATTATAGATCCTTCCACACCCATCCGTTGTTTTACTATCTCATTCCTAATTCGGCCCCTTCTGGATATACATAAAGATCTTCTCATCGCTTCCATCTCCAACACCTCCAGATTTTTTTCTTTTTATTTATTAATTTTAATATTTATTATTTTGACGCGCTGCTCGATATTTTAGCAGAGCATTTTTGATGCGACGCGACGCTAATACAGTGTCTATTTTAAAAGTCAGCAAAGTGAGACAAATTTTGTTCGAAAGCTGATGCTTCAAAGTATAAAAGGACATTACATAAATGACATTTTTTTGACAGCGTCAACCTGAGGCAACGACTTTATTGTGAGATCTCGTACTATTTTATTTCACTATTTACACCGAAAAATCAACAATTTTTTTATTAATTTGAGTTTTTTTCACCGAAGAAAGCACAACGCTATTTATTTTCATTGAGCATAAAATATTTAGACTTATTAAGTAGCCTGGAAGTCCAATTGTCAAGCGAAATGCAAGTGGCTGTATCTACCCATCTATATACCTATATATTTACAGCTTTTCATTAATATCCAAGGTTAAAAATATGTCTTGTCTCATTACAAAAACTGCTTAAATAGTGGTGAGTTCTCAGGTAAGTAGTGTATTTTTTTAATTTTGTAAATTAATTAAATACACCTATTAAATAATTTCAACAACTGTCCATTTAAAAACTTTTGACTCGTAAACAAAATAAAATAATAATAATTATAACCGTTTTAGTGATAGAAAGAGGATAAATAAAATATTTACTCTTAACCCTCTGAGCCCTACTTAACATTATTAAAAAACACTCCCTACTTGTGATACATCATTAAAGAGTGTAGGTACAGACATTGCTTTATAGTGATAAAAGTAATAATTAGTTGAAATAATTAACAAAACAAAAGGACGAACATGTCATTCTTACTTTACATACATTGTGTTTTCAATCAATTGGCAGTGAAGGAATGAGAGTGAATTGGGCGTTACGAATTTATTTTCTTAATATTTATATTTTAATTTGGTGCAAGTAACAGCTTTTTTAAATTAACCATTTCCTATCATAAGAGACAACTGATAATATTTATTTCACCAACGACTCTTAGAAGGCATGGCCTACTTTACAACTCCTATGCTCTTGAATGTTATCTCAAACTTGATACCGAAAAACGAATAAACTGGTAGATATCAGTTTATTATACTATACTATACGAAGCATTCTTATATTTATTTGTCTGTTGTACTTAGCTTTGCATTAATAATTACTGCCATCCGCTTAAGAACTTAGTGTTGATGAAGATTAGCTGCATTTTCAATAAATGTAGTTGCAGAGAGGCACTGGTAAGGTAAATTATAATTATCGGTACAGAGGGATTAGAAGGAATGATGCTGTTGAGTTGTCATCTAGGATTTTAGATTTACATACATACATAAAGTCATGCCTTTTTTCCATAGGGGTAGGCAGAGACCACTTCCTTCCACTTGCTACGGCTCTTACACACATCTTTTGCTTTCTCTTGTCCATTCACACTCGCCTTATAAATTTGTTTCGTCAATCTTCCTTCATCCATCCTTTCTACGTATCCAAACCCAAACCATCTAAGCATTCCTTTATCTATCATTGTAACCACATCTACTTTTACACCACAGCGTTCTCTTATCTCTCTATTCTTTACTTTATCCAACCGAGTCACTCCGGCTATACTTCTCAGACTACTCATCTCCGCAGCATTAATCATGTTTTCATGGTTCTTCTGCCAAACCCAACATTCACTACCATACATAAGTGTAGGAACCAACACACATCTATGCACAGCCAGACGTGCCTTTTTTGACACTTTCTGGCTATTCATAAAGCTATACAGTGCCCCATTCATTTGTTTTCTTGCCAACACCCTTCGCTCAATGTCACTGTCATACTTTCCATCTCTCGTAAACTTTAAACCCAAGTACACAAATTCATTTACTTGTTCCAGTCTTTTTCGACTCCATCGAAACTCCACAGTTTGTCATGCTTTCTTCTCTTTCAAAAACCATTACTTTAGTTTTGCTTACATTTATTTTCATCCCTTTGATTTTCAGGGCATCATGCATAACATTAACCATCGCCTGCAACTCCTCTTCAGATAACGCTAATATGACTTGATTTTTAGATTTAACGTCATCAAATTGTTTTCAATGGGGTCACCCGAAGAAAATTGTTTACTCAAGCTGCTTCATTTTGGTAGCTGCTGCAAATAACTACACAAGCTGTCGTCTAAGTTAGTTAACATTTTTTATAGGTTTTTAATTATTGGTCCATTTTGTATAATTATTATTTATGTAGTTAATTATTACAGATTTTTTAATGGTGTGTATATCTTAAGCAGGGGAATGCTCTTTAATTTGAATTAAAAACACCTTTGTAAAATGCGCATTTTCAACCGATCATTCAATTTTTTGTTGTTAGATTAAGCATCAAAAACTGTATTTGGGCAGACAATTTCATTATTTAAGTTTCATTTCCAAGGCACTCTATGATTTTTATTTTTTTGTAAAAAACGGCAAAAGTTTATTAGGCAATTACTTTTAAAAAATTTGACTTCGCCACTGGTTTTAGAATAGTCATAAATAGAACCTAATTTATAAACTGGCAACATGACAAATATGATGTCCAACAATAATACAGTTGAATACTAAAAAACGATATCTCGATATCTCATTCCATTCAAAAGTTCCAACTGCTGAAAATATAGTAAAACGGTGTTAGTAAAATTAATTTCTCCACGACCATACTTGAAATATACTCATTATGAAATTATTTTTAATAACATAATAACAACATTCACACTCTAGAGTGAGAATATTCATTCTGTAACAGTTGTTTCTTTTCGGGGTTAGCATGTATTTTCATTCCATCACTTGTTACGGTATGAATATTCCGTAATTGTTTTAAACAATAGCGATTGACATGGATGTCAAATAAACTTTGAAGTTAATTTTAGTTTTAAATTAAATTGGCCTTCGACAAGGTCTGGCACTATGGACTGCTTTATAAAATCAAAAAGTGTTAACCTTATTCATATTTCAAACTAATAAAATCATATCTAATGGACAAATGTTTTCGAACAAGAGTGAACGGAGAACTTTCTAAATTTTATCCAATGAAATCTGGAGTCCCACAGGGTAGCGTCGTGGGACCTGTTCTGTACCTAATTTATAATTCTCCCAACAACTGACTACACAACAACAGGAACTTTTGTGGATGACACGGCTCATCTGGCAATCCATTAAAATCCTTTAGTAGCATCCTCAAATCTCCAGAAACATCTATTTCACATAAAAGAGTGGCTCACAAAATGGAAAATTATAATTAATGAGACAAAATCCCAACACATCACATTCACATGTATACATCAATAATATAGAAATTCCAACAACCTCCTGTGTAAAATGTCTAGGGATTCATCTTGACAGCAAGCTGATTTGGAGAGGGCAAGAAAAAAGCAACACCATAGACTAGAGTCACATGAAAACACACTCCTTCAACAACTCCTACAAGAACACCCTTAAAGAAGACTAAAAAGGAAATGGCCAGCTGATCTGAAATAAGGTGCAAGAGATTTTTCTCAATGGAGAAACCTTATCATGTCAAATTAAGGTATTTTTCTGATTGCTGTTCAATAAAAGAGAAAAAAAAATCTAACAAAAAAATTTTTTAAAGATCGGTGGAAAAATGCACATTTTACAGAGGTGTTTCCAATTCAAATAAGTCACAAGGTTTATAATAGGGATATACAAAAAATATACTATACATTTGAGTGTGCATACATACATATAGTCACCCCTTTACCCGTAGGGGTAGGCAAAGACCACTTCCTTCCACTTGCTACGGTTCTTACACACATATTTCGCTTCTTCTACTCTTATCAGTGCTCTCATACATGCTCGTCGGTTGTTGGTACTGTTGACCTGGCCTTTTTTTAAAACAATTTTGATCTGATCGAGATGTATTCGCCGAGGTTAACCTCTACCAACTTGCCCATTCATACTTGCCTTATAATTCTGTTTCGTTAATCTTCTTTTATCCATCCTTTCTACGTGTTCAAACCATCTAAGCATTCCTTTATTTATCGTTGTATATTTATTATTTGTTTGTAAGTTGTTTAGTGCGTAATGCGAAGAAAAATATTTATGGTAAATTTATTTTTGAAAATAGTGGTTTACACCTAACAAATAATAATCTTGACTACGTAAGCACAATTTAAAAAAAAAATCTTCTTAATTCTGTAATTCTGTTAAAACTAATTGCAAAATATACAATTACTTAACTTGTTATAAGCACGCCAGTGCCTTTTGTCTTTTACATACGCTTAATGCTGTGAACCCCTGCAACCTAAAACCATTATTTGATAAAGATCAGCCGCAAAGAAAGACCCGTGATGGCGATAAGAAACAGATACAAAAGAGTGTAGAACTGATTTTGTTGTAAAATTGATCATTTGCTGATGTACCTAGCTTAAAATGGCTACATTGTATACAGGGTGTCCAGGGACTTGCTATGAAAAACTCATTTTTATGCTATTCGTTTTCATCAAAAAGGGAATAATAATGAGCTGTCACGGGACGCCTGGCAGATGTAAAACATGGAAATTAAATGTTATTGAAAAATAACTAATTAAGTTTTATAAGAAAAGGATGCAATGTAGGGGAAATAAACAAATATTGAACAAAGTTAAAATTATAGAAACATTTTCCTTCATATAATTTTTTTTTTGAGTAAATTCAAGTAAGGATGCCAAATGCATGTACTAACAGATATTACATTTTTATTTATTTAACTGAAATGAAACTAGCGAGAGATTTGTTTTTTAAACCTTATGAAGCGTTAACTATCTGCCTACGATTTTTGATACAAGAAACTCACCTTTTCCTTGTACTTCCTGTGAAGACATCTTTTTTTTTTAAAAATGCACTTTTTAATACTTGCTCTCCTTTTGGGGTAAGTTTTAACAATCTTGGGTTTTAACATTAAAGCTTTTATATTATTAAGATAATATTTTATAGATATAAGTAAAAAATAAAACAAGTATCATATTTCAAGTTTTTATTATCAGAAATAAAATTCCTATTTTAACTTTATCTTTGCTTGATTTAAATAAAAGCTAATCAATGGATATTTCATTTTGTTGTGAAGTTATAGATAGTCAGTCTCTATTAAGTAGTAATAATGACATTAAAAATAATCAACTCACTCTGACCTAAATAAATAAACAAAAATTTAATATACTATGTATTTCCATAATTTTTAAAGGAATATGATTATGGGGCCTCCCGGACCCCAGCAGGTTTACAGCGTAATTTTATTTACCAGGCGTTAAAAAAACATTTTAATAAAAATGAGTAATTTGACGCCAGAACAAGCAACCAAAATTGTAGCATTAAGTGAAGATGAAAGATTGCAGCTAGTATATAGCCGAAGTTATTGGTATTACATTACACTACAATCTTGCGGTTGGACCATTGGTATAGGCACCTATGTCACCTAGATCTTTTGATCCTCTGTGACTACCGCTGTGTCTTCAGAATTCCAGTCCACTGGTTTTGGCAAACCGCAGGATTTCTGTTGGCTCTGTCTCATTTAGATCCCTTGGATCCATTATCATGCGGCCCCAGGTTTGATACCTGTACACCGCTAGCATCGAGCAGTAACACAGAATGTGTATGCTGTTCTCTTCCTCTTCGCCGCATAGTCGGCAGTTTTTCTCAGCTGCAGCTTAAGTTCGAAGAGGTGCGTAGGCCAATCGTGCTGCTTAGCCTACTCCGGTTCATCGTCCAGAGTGCGTGTGCCCTTTTCTGGAGAGGTTTTTTTCATCAGCTGTCTTGATGTTCTGCAGCCAGTATTTGCATTCCACTGAGAGTATCTAGAAAATTAAGAAGGTATAGAGAAACTGGGGGTTACAACAAAAGACCAGTTCCAGGACGTTCAAGGTCTACCATCTCTGCAGATGATCGTTATTTACGTCTCCAAGCAATGCGGGAATGTAATATTACACCACGGCAATTGCAATATGATCTCTTCGGAGTCCATAATATCTTACTAACCATTAATTTTGTTAGAAATAGACTAAGGGACGTTAAAATTAGAGCCATAATCCCTGTTCATGCACCATTGTTAACCAGGGCACACCGTGTGACACGTATGAGATTTACAATATAACATGCTAATAAGAATGTGAACTACTGGACTAATATTATTTTTACAGAGTTCAGGTTTACACTTTTTGGACCCGACAGACGTATCCCAGTCTACAGACGCGATGGTGACCAGCTAGAAATTTTGGTGGTGGCTCCACTGTGGTATAGGGAGGCATCTGTTTTGAATGTCACACAGAGTTGACCGTATTTCGTAGGGAATTCCTGACAGCTGACAGGTATATTAAAGACGTTCTTAAAGAAAATGTCGCACCGTTTGTTCCTGTTATTGGTGTGAGTTTTGTTATCATGCGTGATAACGCTCGACCACACTTTGCTAAAATAATTTAGGTTCTTAACTTAGTTCGTTATGTTTTAGGCTATTTGAATGAACGGTTAATTGTTATTACAAATAAGAGAAAAAAGCTAGTCAGTATATATATATATATATATATATATATATATATATATATATATATATATATATATATATAAAACAAATTATGAACTATTTTTAGTAAGGTCAATAGTTAAATATTACAAATTTAAAAATATTGTTGATTTGTAACACAAATATATCAACTTTACAGTCCTAAGCTCCTTAGATTGGGATTTCTAGACCGCTCATTCAAGATAAGACAATTTATATCTACATTATTATGTATCGCGGTAAAGCAAGCTGACGATAATTCAACTAGGAGTAACCCCCAGTAATTTGTTTGTGGATTTTAATGACAAAAGGATTATTACATTCTCCTAATGTATCAGGTGACCAAGATACAAAGGCCGGATTTCATGGCTTCAGACCCATAACCCTTTTGCGGCTTGCCACCCTCCTCTTTCCTTGTAATAGAGGCGGAGCAATTCGTTATATTTCTCCAGTTTACTGTTCCATGTAACCAAAATTTTTGTTTAAGCCCGAATACTCTTGTAGTGTGTATTGTAGTGTCTGACTTTATAATCTTGGTTTAATTAAGTAAACTTGGCTCTGAATGCGATCGACCATTTATGGGATTACCTGAGGAAAAATTTTAAACGTCAAATAACTGCACCTAGAAACCTGAGAGAACTTGAAAATGCAGTTATCACAGCATGGAAACATTTTCATCCAAAATTCCTTGCCTTTACGCATAAACGCTAGGATCCGAAGTAGGGGAGGCAACACACGCTACTAGTGTCGCGTTTACACCAGTAATATCGCTGCTAGTTTCTCCTTCTTGTGATGCCGTGACCGTTTAACGCTTGTTGGTCATCATGTTGCCATATTATAATCATGTTTTGTTAACAACTGCTCGAAATATCTGTACCGGGGATTTTCCATACCACTGTCTCAAATTTTTTAACCAACAAGATTATCAGGATCTACCTGGACCCCAACTACCAAATATTGATCCCTCAGTGATTAGATGTAAAAGTCTATACTTCTCGGGAAGTCGTAAAATGTACCAAAAAGATTCCAATTTGTTCTACTTTCAAATCTTGGTGTATTTTGTTAGGTCGTCATTAAACCTACATCTTAAATAAATTCAATCGATTGAGCATCGCTTTGGTAATTTTCCATTGTTCCACGGGATAAGGTAGTACTGGAAAGACCTAGCATTATACAATCCTCATTCTCAGTTGTAATCCTTATTCTTAGCTTTAAGGTTAGAGGATGACATTGCACAATAAAGGTTGCTCGTGCTGTCTTTCATATTTAAGAGGCGAGGCGTCTCGAGGAACCAATAGTAAGATAGCAAAAAGCAGGTAGACAGGTAGAGATAAATTTTTAGTGAAGTGATGGAAGTTCAACGCACATCTCAAATGCATTTAATTGTTTGATAATCGACTCGGTAAGTTTATATGGTTCCACGTCATAAAGTAGTACTGTAAAGACTGAACACTGAACAATCCTCATTCTTAGTTTTATTCCTCATTCTTAACTTTAAAATTATATAATGATATTGTACACTAAATGTTGCTTGTTCTGTTTCTTATATTTAATAAGAGTTTCGAGGAACAAATAGCCATAAAGTAAAGAGTAGCGGGTGAAGAGCTAAGTTTTTGGTATAACGTTAAATAATGGGAGTAATGTCCAGGGCAATAATAGGGCAGTTCGTCTAGCGAAAAGTGAAGCCACAAGTACGCTCCCTGTCTGCTTAACTTCTGTATATGATGGCTTCATCAAAGGTCTAATGGATAGGAAATCTGAAGACAGATTCATGGAAAGGTGGCTTAAAACCAACGGGATGCGACATACCAAAACTCTTTTTAGAGAACCCTCCAAAGAACTAGGTAGCATACTAATCAGTCTCCAGAGAAATCAGTTGAGACCAATCATCGGGCTGATAACTGGTCACTGGTTTACTGCAAGGTATCTTAAGAAGATGGGCATCACCCATGACGCACTATGTCCAAGATGCAGGGTGGAACTACTCTATGTGTTGGTTAACTGTGAATTGCTTAGGGGAATTCGCAAGGACATTTTTGGATTAGACACAGGCAACAACACCGACATCAAGGAGGTAGGACCAGGCAGGCTGATTCGCTTTGAGCATGAGGTTGGTCTCTTGAACCCACTTCTTCCAACATAAATTATTGTCCTTCGTTGGGCCCGGGCACAATGGCTATAAAGCTGAGCGCCTGGCTCAAACCCAAATTTAATTCACTGTCAGTTGAAAAGAAATTAACATGAAAAATTATAAGTAATAATCGTAATAAATTATTTTAACTTCCGTTAACATAATTTTTAACTAGAAAGAAGATTCCATTAAAAATGAACAAATGCGTTATTTATTGGTAACACAAAATAGATGATGTCCCATCTCTATTTTCTTCTTTGAGTTTCAGCAGAGGCACCACATTGTGCTGATGTTTTGCCAATCTTTGACTTTATAGCCGCCTAGATTAGGTGTTTAATTTATTATTCCATTCAGACAAGCGAACATCTGATACGGGATCTAAAGGACTCGAGATAAGAGCTTTAAATTATACCAGGAAAGAGTCAACACGCGTCTGCAGTACCTACTCTTACGTTATATATTAACATGGGACACGGGAGACTCTAGAATGTCTTGTACAAAAAGCACTCTCATTCTAAATTTGTTATCATTACATCATTTAGTGTAATGGTGAAATTTGCGTATACCGGGCGAGCAACCAACAATAAGATACCCATCGGATCCACCTCTTTAAGTAACCATTGTACTTACAGTTTCGAAAAAAACATAACTGGGAATATTTTAATAGGCAACATACTCTACATAATATCTTTTTTTTCACCGACGATAATGTTTTACACTCGTTGTCGTTTCCCTAAAAGATAGTATTTTTATCCTCAAGCGCTACCATTGAGAATTACAAAAGGTTCTAATCTATTGCTTCCTTATAACGAGCAGCTTGTGGAAATCATTTTTTGTGAGGTTTTTTCTTTCTCTTCCTAAGACTCGCGTTAACACTTTTATCCATATAGACGCATGTATGTAGGTACTTAGAAAAAACTATATTTATATGATCCAACTGGTATTCAAATGGCCAAAAAACGATGGAACACGATGAACGTGAGGGACGTCCCTCGTCGACGTTCAGTATCAGAATGAAAGCAGATATGGTAGATATTAACAGGACAATAAAAATAGTTTGCACTACGATTTAACACTTGCAAAATGTTTGTGCTAAGATGGTACCAAAAATCTTTCTTAGAATAAAAAAAGAAGCACACCAACAAGTTTGCTCAGATAAAGACAAGTCAAAAAATCATCCGGATTTACTAAAAAATTTGATCACTTGCGATGAAACTTTAATATTTTAGTATAATCCAGAAAACAACTGGCAACCCATGAATTGCATAAGCATCCAGAATGAAAAGCAAATCGAAAACTAATACAATACCCAAGCAATTTTTGGCCGATGGGTAAATCCCTATCTTCAAATACCCCACCTTATTCACCTGTTTAGAACTTCTTGTTCCCAAAACTAAAGGAATCTTTTAAATGGACCCATTTTAAGTCCACAAGAACCAGTCTTTGGAGTCACCACAAGTGCTGCCAAATCTATTATTTCGGACATGGTGGAGAGAAAAATACTGAAGCCCTGATCTGATCCACCAGGGTTGACACATTAGATGGTGTTTCTACCTAAACACTCGAGACAAACAACCAAGCAGATCCTGGAATAGAGTAGGAACAAACTGCGAATTTTGGCGGAACTGCTTATAGGACACTTTCGTCTAAGATACCACCTCGGAAAGATAGGTCTGAACCAACAAACAGACTGTTAATTTTGCTGCGAAACTGCTGAACATACTATGTTCATGCCCCTACTTAGGAAGAATAAAAGGTTCAACATATTTGGTTATAGCAACTTGGAACCTACCGATTTCAAGAAATTTCACCTCATACAACCATGAACTTCGCGGTGAACTGTTACCTCTAGGGGTAAGCCACAATAAACCCATCAAGGGTCGCAGTGGAGTGGCGACTTTACTACGCCCCACTTACATGATACCTAACCTAACCTATGCAACGGCCAAATGTATGAAGACTTTCTCTACTGTTGGTAGAAACGCATGCATTAAAGTATAGTTAGGCATGGAAAGTATATTGAAGAAGAGCATAGTTAGATTGTACTATTTTAAAAATAAAGTAGCTTTATCGTACCAGTCTAATACTTTATTGTCAGAATTCTTATAGAGATGTCTAGTAGCAGAACCAACCAGTACCTACTTGAAAAGAAAAAATTTCTCGGTAAGATACCTACAGTTAAGAAATGGTAGCAGAAAGATTCACTTAATTGCCGAGCTATTTTAATACACTCGTGACCAAAGAAAAATAGTTTAGTATAAACGGGCCTAAAACTTTAATTAAAACTCCACCGAGTAGATAAAACTTTAAATCGACCCCTTCATCTCATGTGTTATGCGGACATATGAATACGTTTGTGTTTAGACCTCGTATTCTGAGCAAACACGCCGACAAACCCCCATACGAGTATTCACTAATCCATCACTAATCTATTGCCATTGTCATTCATTCGTAGACCACCAAATAGCTCGACTACTTTCTCTCCCCCTTCTTTTCATTTGCACTCTTACTTCATTTCCCCTTTTTCATTACTATATTTGTCATTACACAACAGATGTATCAATACATGACGTTTAATCGCGAATACTATATTTCAAATTCTTCGAATTTATCCCGAACAAATTATATTTTAATAAAGTTATCGTTTCTTTAGCGAGCTATTATTATTATTCATTTTATTTCCGAATATTATAATTGTCATTAAAAATAGTAAATTCCAATTGATTTTTAGTAAAACATTTTACACCGTCCTCTTAAAAGTGTCAAACACTCTTCGTGACTTTTCCGCATACGTGCAAACATGATGGATGCAAAGTGTGGTTACAATTTGATTAACCATACCACTGTAATGACATTAAAATGATTATTCTTCTTTCTTCTCGTCTGCCTGTGTGTCGAGCAAGGGCTTCGACAATAAAAATCATAGAAGAGGGTGAACCAGATGATAGATGGGATTGATTGAACGAGTAGTAGATTCGGGAGTAATGAGAATCAGTAGCTACTCGTGCGCTACCTCAACGATTATATAATTTGGAGATCGTCGGTTGCACTTTTTTGTAAAGTATCTTTGGCTGGATGTTGGTAGTTTTGTTCCCGGGTACATGTAATTTGGTTCCCACAGTGAGAGGGGTCAGAAAAAATGTGTAATTTGGTTCCTGACATTTTTAGTTTAGAAAATTGATATTGTGCATTGTATTGCTTCTGCGACAGTCAGTTGTGTTTTTGAATCGTGCTTGCTCAGTCACATTCAATAAAGGTACTGTTGGAATTAGGTTAGGCCGTTAGGTTAGGCTAATTTTTTTACTTTTACTGCCTCAAATAAACAAAACAAATGTTTCAATTGGTTAAAATAATTTTTCTTTCCGGGAACCAAATTACACTTAGACACCACGTAAAAAGTCGGGGACCAAATTAAACATTACACATTTTTTCTGACCCTTCTCACTCTGGGAGCCAAATTACATATATCCCGCAGGTTTTGTGCCCTCTAGACTTTTTTAAAAAACCTTGTTTAATCTAAACTCGTCAACATATGGGATAGTTATATGAGAAAAGTTAATTTTGTTTATAATAAATAAGTAAAAAAATTATACGCTACGTTAACGAAAACATTAATCAGAGACTTTCAAGAATTACCTACAGCGGAAGTATTTCCAAAGGTACGAAATTATGTATAAGTTTTTATGTTTCCAATTTATATGAATTGATATTTATGTTGATGATTCTCGACGAATTTTTGGTACGGTATTAAAAGAAACACCAAGGCAAAGTCGCTAAAAAAACTCCGAAGTAAGTTAATAAATAAAAAATTCTTGTGTGCCATTTTAGGTAGTCCCAAACATGCTGTATAGCGTCTGTACTTACTGCTGACCACTCTTAGACTTTAACACCAACTTATAGATCTGCTCGATTGTTATTCTAGCAACGTTTGGTCTAGCGCTGCAATACATAATAACAAAACTCACACCAAGAACAGTAACAAACCGGTGCCACATTTTCTTTAAGAACTTCTCTAATATACCTGTCAGCTGTCAGGAATCTATGAAATACGGTCAACTCTGTGTGACCTTTAAAACAGATGCCTCCCTATACCACAGTGGAGCCACCACCAAAATTCCTAGCTGGTCTGTCGGGTCCAAAAAGTGTAAATGGAATGTTCTAGATACGGTCAGTTGGTTTATTTTTTCGCTTTGATTGACATTTCGTCATTTAGCCAGAAACAAAAAGAGTATGTAGCTTCATATATCTAATAATCAAAAATAATCTGCAAATGGAAAAACTAAAAAGAAGTAAGTGAATTAGATTGAAAGGCTGTGCAACAAAAATAAACAAGTACACACGTTTCACGTCCAGGGGTCCGTAAGGATGACTTTTTTTATTACAAACGACAAACGGACCACGGAATGATAGGTACCTATTGGCAGGGAGCGGACCTAGCGCTCGATACGGACAAAATTTTGTAAAATCATGCTCACGTTTAGAATTTAGAATATTAAAAATGGTTCATAACAGTTGTGTACTCAACGGCAAAAATACTGGCAGAAATAGTGATTTTAAATTTATTACATTTCCAAAAGCTAAATGGAAAATAAAAAAGAGAAAACAATAGATTAATGCAATAAAGAGAAAAAAGTAAGTAGTGTATAACCTAACTTATTGACATGTTTATTTTGACAGATTTACATTTCACTGTTTGGCAACCAACCATGTAATAATTGTAAAATATCTCTATGCTTTAACATTTAAATGAATTAGCATTTAGATAATTATCTAATTTAAGAACAAATTTTTAAACTTTTATAATAATTAAACCTTGCTAATAATTATTGTTAACATCAACTTTGAAGTTTTCAATACCTAATATAAAATAGACAATATATTTTTTATAAAATCTTTGGACTTTTTATCTTTATAATTTGTTGCTTCATTTACTGTAATTTTAGATGTTATTAATAACATTTGCTCCAGTTAAACTTCGTTGCCTCAATAATTCTACATTACCATTATTACCATAATACGTTTTTTTTTAAAACTTGATTGTATGAGATAACTTTTAACAAGTTTTCTAAATTCTTTTACTTCTCTGACTAGCAATTTACCTTTCTTCAGGTTAATATAATATTTAATGTGATATTGCTTCAAATCCTGTTTGAATTATGAAATTTTTATTAGGCTGAAAAAGATCAAAAACCATTATTAAAGATCGACAATTTTAACATGCTTATATTTAAAAAAATGTTCCTTTTTCAAAAAATCAGCTTAATTTTTTTAAATTCTGATAAATTTTCTACATTTTTTTTATGTTTATTAATTTTCCTTCAATGTAATGTCATCATGTATTTTAGTCGGTTAACCTCAAATTACTTTCAAAACAATTGTGTTTTTCATGTATTAAAATTGTTTATACTTACTGTATCCATAATTATCATAAACTTTATTCAATAAGCTTTTTTCGGAAATTTTATTTAAACTGCAACAAAGTTATAGTTTGTTTATTTATTATTCTTTACATATATCTTTCGTGTCTTGATATTTGTTTTAATTAAAAATTCAGTCAAACATTCATACAATTTCACGCTATTGTAAGCTAAAATTGACATGACAAACAGAGGAATTTTGGTTAATAATAATAATATTAGCTACATACTGCTGCAATCTTCCATCTCCACCTATCGCCACAATTTTGGCTGCTTTTTTTGGCCTCAAATTACTCATTTGCATCCAAATTTACACCATCAACAAATATCCGCGCTAAATGCGTTTAAAACAAAAATAACAACGAAAATTTATCGCATTTTTCTTGTTTTGTTTTTTTCATTTATTAATATTTTGTGATAAACTTTATATCAAACCTTTTATAATTTTTAAGATTATGCGATACTTTTTGAACTAATACCTAAACAAAAATACATTTAACGGTTTGCTAATGCCCACAAAAAAAAACGAATCACGCCGCTGGTGATCTTTCCGATTGTCTGATGTTGGACATGTGACGCATCCCTTAACCCCAAAAGTTTTTGACTCGGAGATTGAGATTAAATTCTTTTTTACTGTTAAGGCGTTTTAATTTATCGTGTTTAAAATTGATGATTTCGTTGATAGCTTGTCTTATCTCAAACTACCCTAAATAGAACATTTGTTAGATAATGAAGTGAAAATTCCTACGTACTAAGATGAATGTTATTTTTAAAGTTTTTATTTTCGGTTATCTTTGGGCGATTATACTGATTTAAAATTGGGGTTGTAAACAAAATAAAGGTTGCTTTAGAAATGGGGTTCATCACATTAGTAATTTGAGTAATGAGTAAAGGATTTTGACTTAAACTTGAGAGGACAGTCAAATTAGCAAGTGCTAACTTATAAAAAAATCTATTTGGTTGTTTAGGTACTGATATAAAAAATTGGGAAGCTTTTACTCTCATTTTTATTCTTGATATTACATACGAATAATGTACAGTCTTAATCACTTAAATATTTATTTGAAATAAACTGCTCCACAAAAGTTAAGGAAGTTCATAAATTCGGAGATTGTGTTTTAATAAATTACGAGTTTTGGTCAATAAGTGTTAATATGTTATAAATTGAATGTTTTTTCTTTTATGTAAGCGTTGCCATTTTGCGCAATACGTTTGCAGTTTTAAACAACAATTTGAGGTCGTGTACTATTTTAATTTTATTAAAAAAATTAAAGTACATACGTTAATTTTTGAAAAAAAGAAAGCATGACAAACTGTGGAGTTTCGATTGAGGGAGAAAGAGTGGAACAAGTAAATGAATTTGTGTACTTGGGTTCAAAGTTTACGAGAGATAGAAAGTATGACAGTGACATCGAGCAAAGGGTGTTGGCAGAAAAACAAATGAATGGGGCACTGCATAGCTTTATGAATAGCCAAAAAGTGTCAAAAAAAGGCACGTCTGGCGGTGCATAGAGGTGTGTTGGTTCCTACACTTATGTATGGTAGTGAATGTTGGGTTTGGCAGAAGAAGCATGAAAATAGAATTAATGCTGCGGGGATGAGTAGTCTGAGAAGTATAGCCGGAGTGACTCGGTTGGATAGAGTAAAAAATAGTGAGATAAGTGAACGCTGTGGTGTAAAAAAGATGTGGTTACAAAGATAGATAAAGGAATGCTTAGATGGTTTGGACACGTAGAAAGGATGGATGAAGGATTATTGACGAAACAAATTTATAAGACGAGTATGATTGGACAAGTCGGTAGAGGTCGACCTCGGAGAACATATCTCGATCAGATCGAGATTGTTTTGAGGAAAGGCCAGGTCAATAGGACCAGCAACCGACGAGCATGTATGAAAGTGCTGATGAAAGTAGAAGAAGCGAAAGACGTGTGTAAGAACCGTAGCGGAAGTGGAAAGAAGTGGTCTCTACCTACCCCTATGTATGTATGTATGCTAAACGAAGCACATTTTGATTGCGGAAAATTATACTATTATAAAATTGTAACAAGTGTATCAGTACATTGAAGGTATTTACAAAAAAGGTTACGATATGGGGTTTAAGAGTTCCTTATTTCAAATCACCGATAAAGTCACGGGCAAATCTTAGTATTTCATAAACTTGTAATTTTAAACAAATTAATATCGGAAAGTTATTCAGTTTAATAATTTATCGTTAAAAAGGATGATATATTTGTTATAAATCACGAAAAACGTATATTTGGTAAATACCCACGCAGCTGTGCCTAAATTGAAGGCTCAATATGTGTTCTAATTAAGAAATATCAACTACTGCTTTGATTAGCATATTCATTATTCCACTGAAATTTATTCTCCGAAATTATACGTACCTTAAGTTTTGGCTTTTTGCCTTTCGAGAAACCAAAGACGGTCTGTTTCTTACTGATAAAAATAAACCGTCTATCAGTAATTAAAGTGTGCCTGCAACACAGTATTGTATCATAAGTGAATTCGCTGCTGGGACGAGATTTGTGAGATAATTAATTATAAAGATATTGATATATTGCAGGATTTGCATATTTCATGAATTTTAAATGGCTGTTTGCAGGTTGTCGCTTCGTAGGAAGATTACAGCGTTTAATTCCAGAGTTTCAGGAGAGAAACAAAAAAAAAAGTTAAAAAGACATTTTTTAAGTGTTATTTTTTTTTGTTCGGGAAAGGAAAATTACTTTAAATGCTCATGTTTTTTTACTATAACTGAAAGCATTTGCACATGTGGATTATTATAACGTAAACAAATTGTAAGGGAAATTCATAAAATAAATAATTCAAATGCCCCACTGAGAACGGGGAACGTAAAAGTTAGAGGTATTGAAATATCTCCTGGACTTTGAACTTACAACACTGTGCGCATCTAATAAACCAGCTACGTTGCAAAATTTGTCACTGAAAACATCGGTCTATTCGAAGGATAAGTGCTAATAGTCCAGGAAAATTAATCTTATTTTGGAAATTGAGATTGCAAATAAAAACTTATGTTAGGTACATTTTTAACAATTCGACATAAAACATAAGAAATTAAGTAATATAATTTTTAAAACCAATATTTAAAATGTTCATAAAATATATTGCTACTCAGAAAGGACCATGAAGGTAAGCACTTTTCTCGCCAGGAAAAGAATGGCTAAAGGAAAATACATACTGAAAAGTAATATGTAATATGAAGTTAAACAAATATTAAAAAATATTCTGTTCACACTGGAACAATATTGCCAATTTTGGATTGTGTGGGTTATGTGATATGGCCGATCGTATTGTGGTCAGATTTTTCGTTTTTTCGTAAAAATAATAAACTTTCTTATCTCAAACAAGGCCACTGCCTAACATAAAACAGAGAGTGATAGTTGCCGCTATTGCGAGAACTTCGCTAAAACTGCAGAACATTTGCTTTGCGAATGCCCAGCGCTTTTCTGCAAGAGGTTCAAGTTTCTGGAAGGGGCCTTCCTAAAGCCCTTCGATATCAGAAACTTAGCCCCCAGGAAACTGATAAACTTTACTCAAAGTCTCGGAATTCCGGGCCTTGAGTAGATTAAGGGTTAGGCACAAAAGATCTGATAGGTCGAAGTGCTTGAGAGGCAGCATGGCCTTCACGACCCACCCTACAATCTACAATCTACAACATAAAACCTTAATTAGGGTAAACAAAACTTACAACAACTGAAAATAAATCTATAGATGTTTTTGTTATGTTAAAGTTCAAGAACTTGAGTAATAGACAAATATCTGACAAATTTAAAAAAAAACAAAGTAAAAGCGGTTACAGTATATGCTTAAAATGTCCGTTTACTTCAATACAACAAGTCATGTGATCTTTAAAACTTTGTAACATTTTTCCATTATTATGTCAGCAAACTCTTTATGTCTATTGAAATCATCATCCGACAACTCTTGAACTAATCTTATCTTGTATGGGTAAAATTTATTATTACGCAAAATTCTTATTACCTACAGATCTTTGTGAAATATTAAGTTCCCTAGAAATTTGTCTATTACTCAAGTGCTGATCTTCTAACACATACATCTAAAGATTTGTCTTCAGCTGTTGCAGTTTTTATACGCCCTGATTTGGGTGAACCTTGTTATGGGATTTCTGTTAGGATATAAATTATTGAAGATATTACAAGTTTCTTGTTGACTTCTTCGCCTATCGTCATATCCTAATATTAAAATCTCAATTCGTTCTTTTTTAGATAAGCGATCCTTTGTCGCTTTTACTAAACACCAACAATACTACAATAATAAATAATTGAAAAATCAAAGTTGAAATTGTTGCAATCATAGGCAGCTATTATTTCAACGGCAATACCGTATTTCTTCCTAAAACTCCGAAATTGTGGCATTTAGGTATAAAGAATATTGCATGAAAAATATTCAGTATTTTTTAAAGATTTTAAAAATAGAAAAATATATAGGGTGATCCATTTGAGATAACAAAGGTCATTATTTTTACAGAAAAACTAAAGATCTGACAACAATACCAATACCACCGTAGGATCGGCCATATCACAGAAACCAACACAATCCAAAATTTGTAAAAATCGTGCGAGTCGTTTCCGTAATAAATATGGCGCTCCATACTTAAAACTCACTCTGTATATAGTGTTATATTTCAGTTGAATAAGAAAACAACAGATTCGCGTTTTGACTCACCCTGTATACAAAGTATAATAATTGCGAAACAATTTTGACTTTACTTACTTATAAAAAATAATCTTCATAATAAAATACAGAAAATTAGTTGAAAAGATACAGGGTCTTGAAGTCATGACGATTTTTACATTAAAGTGACAGTAACTCGGTATACTTCAAATACTTTAAAAGTGAATTCGTTTCAATATTTTTCTATAAGATTAAAAATAAAATTATGTTTAAGACTTTGACAAAATTGTAACGTTAAAAAAAATAAATTATGGTGTAGCGCGTGTTTGCCAGCATTTATGCGTCTAGGCATGCTACTAATTAAATTTTGGATGAAATCTTGAATTTGTTTCCATGCTGTGATAACTGCATTTTTAAGTTTCCTCAGGTTTCTAAGTGCAGGTATTTAACGTCCATATATGATCGATAGAATTCAGATCCGGGCTTTTTAGTGGCCACTGCATAACTGGTATACCAACTTGATTAAGATAATCGAGTACCTCCCCAGCTATGTAAGGTCGAGCGTTGTCTTGCATAGACAGGAAATTGGGTTCCAAAATAGGACCGGAATGCATCACATGTTCTATTACAATGTTCTCAAGATATTAATTAGCATTCATGGATCTCGTACGGACACGAACTAATTCTGTACGAGCGTCAAAGTATATACCACCCCAGAACAGCGCCGAACGGAATGGAATCCTTGCAGAGATATTGCCAGGAGCAAACTTCTCTCCTGGTCTTCGCCAGACTCGTTTACGAGCATCTGGATGTTTTAGGCTAGAAATAAGGTATATGAACAGCTCGTATTAAAATTGCGCGAAGTAGCTACTGATGTGACCAAAGCAACAGTACAAAAAAATAGACTCGATGAAAGGTAACTACAGGAAGGAATAAAAAAAGTTATTTCCTTAATGAAGTTGGGTGCTGGAGCCGATGACGTGTATACTCCTCACTTATAGTACTATGAGTATTTGTCATTTTTGGATGATCAAGAAGTACAAAGAAACAGCAAAAATATCATACAAATCACTCATGACATGAAATGGATGTTCTCAATTGAGTATCTTTCTGTTCAATAAATGGCGTCACAAACTGTAATAATTCCAAGTATGTTTCGTTATACATTCGTAAATAATTAAACCAGTCATCAATTCGTTCAGTTATGTATGGTGGCCTTAAGACTTATTGTGGAACGATTTATGCCTAACAAATTGGCAACATAACTTTGACAATATCCCCCATACAATAAAACTAAGGCCCGCATTACCTCTTGTTCAGTTAAATTTCTTGCTCAATTCATTTTTCTAATTTTTCGGGGTCAAAAATTAAACTGTCTATCGTATGTACAAAATTACTAAGGTATCTTATAAAAGATTTTTTAAAAGTGTAAATCCAAACGAATTGTTTTGATAGCTGTTATTAACGAGACAAAATATGCAGAGCCTACTATTTAAATACTCAATAAACGTTAAAAAAGGACAAAAAAAAAGATAAATTAATTCTTTGAATAATTTCATATTGTTGCGTTAACTTTGTCACAAATAAAAATAATAATAATAATAATAATCAGCTAACTTATTTAATAACAATAACTTAAATAACTACTTCCAACAATTTTACATTTTGTAGAACTAACACAATCAGCATGATCAAAACTCGGAACAGATTTGGAATTGAGACTAATTTTAAATGAATTGACTCTAAATGCCTGTTTGCGATGTGGATGGTGTTGCACATTTCATAAGAATTTTCTGTGCCTCTATCACTTTAACGAAATCCTATTTTATTTCCTTTAACTTTCTTAGGAGATTAAACCGATAACAACATTTTCCATCAATAATATTTATATTGTGTTCTCGTAAATAAAGCAAATTTTGTTACTTATCACTTTATTTTTTTTAGATTAATAATTAAAATAAAACTAATATGTACCAACCATACTTACATTCTTGTTGGAAGTCGATGCACAAAAGCAATAAACACCCTACATTATCCTGGTTAATTGAAAATAAAAATAAAGGGATGAAACAAAGGGTCACTTAATCAATTATGAATATTTTGGGTATGGCGGTGGTTGATAAAAGCTGCTTTTAAAGCATTAATTTTTGATGAGCTCATAGCTGGTCAAATTAATAACTAAAGAGCTCTTTCTGGGAAAGGATGTTGTGCTTATGATCAAAGCTAGTTGTTACAAAAGTGTAATAATTTAAATATTTATTTTTTATGACGTACTTAAGACGTCGTTTTCGTTGCTTGTGGCCAGTTTGTCAAAATATTCCATTGATTATCTTGGATTGTGCAGATTTCTTTAATCAAAGTAGAATAATGTCGAAATAATGTTTGCAGATGAAGTAGTAACAAAAAAATAAAAGATAGTCTTAAGTAAATGAAACTAAAATTAAGTGGTGCTTATATATCGTAATATAATAAGTATTTTAGTGGCGGAAAGATAAGTTTGCAGTAATAAAGAGACGTCTACATAAAACAAAAAGGAAATTTCTTTCTCATAAACATAAAATAAACGATAATTAATATTAAAATGTTTGTATTATTTTTAATTGTTTTTAATAAACAAAAAAAAATGATAAAACTTGTTACTAGAACAGAAAGGGAGCTAAAACGACAACATTCGACGCCCCACCTATCTCAATTAATAAACAAAATAAATGGAAACCTGTTGCTTGTGATTTATTATTGAATAGCATGAAAAACATCCTCTATAGCGGTACAGTGTTTGAAAATTCAGCACAAAGGTTTCTAAATTAACGTACCTTGGGTTTTTTAAAAACTTATCTGACAGACAATATCTGATGATGGTAGGTCTGGTGTGCTAGGTAACTAGTCCCAAATTCTTCTAGGATAATTAATCTCGCTGCAACTGCGAAGTAATAAGACGTATGCATAAGGAGAGAGAAGTAATCCCAACAATTAAGAGAAGAAAACTGCTGTATATGGAACATGTCATGAGGGGAGAAAAATATCAAATGCTAGAAATTATTATGCAGGCAAAAATCCAAGGAGAGAGATATGTATAAAGGAGACGAAATTCATGACTGAAAAACCTTAGGGAGTGGTTTGTATGCAATAAAAACGAACTATTTAGAGTTGCGGTCTCAAAAATAAGAATCGCCCTGATGATTTCCAACCTTCGATGCGGAGACTGCAACTAGAGTAGAGAAGACCATTTCCCTCTCACACATTCATCCGATTTTATGATCGGATCGGAAGGGTGCATGATACGTGTGCCTCGGCCATTATTCAATCATATTAAGATGCCGTAAGTATTTTCTTAAAATTAAATAATCAGGACAATGATACAGTAGAATGATGTTTTAGATGAAGTGAAGTATGTCAAAGATAAATAGATATGCAATAATTTTTAAATAAAACAATTATGCAGTATAAAGTTGCTCAGGTGAACGTAAAAGTAAAAATAAAATAAAAAATGCACAACATCCTTTGTCCATTTTCTTAAAAATTTGGGCGCGGATTGTTCACCGTATCTCTACGTGTTTTCGATGAAGAAGGTGACAGCGGCTTCATCATCTTCTTCTTCTATCTGTTTGTCAAAGAGTGGCTTCGAGCTTACAGTCTACTTTTATTAGATTATTTATTATTTAATGATTTTAATTTACAGATTATGAAATTTTAATTTTTATACTACAATTAATTTAAAAATCCAAAAAAAAACACTGTTATTTTATAGTTTTCAGTTATTACTTTTGTCGGCAGTCCCAATGACTGCCAATTTTTGTTTTTTTTTGTTTAAAAAGTTTTTCCACATGCTGCAAACTTGAGTAGACACACTCTATAATAATAATCGAAATGTATAAATTAATTATCAAAAATTACTCAACCACATGTTATTGTATCGCAATTATTTTTGGAAATATTCCATTAATACATTGATAACTGGTGCGTAAAAATTGTCCAACAAAACATGATTAAAATATTAACTCGCAATGTTAATTTACAAACCGCATATCATTTCGAAATTTGGTTTTTATTTAAGTAAAAACCATTTGATGCGAACAAGACAGTACACGATATATCAGTTTACTGGAAACCAGTATATTTTAACAGTTCATTAATAACAATCTGTCAATTACGGTCTAACTTTGGCAACTGTCACTTCCTACCTACAACTTAACACAATGTAAATCCATTAGCAGATCGGATTCAATCGCAACAATTTGTAAAATTTTACAAAGAAATACAAGTAAATAGTCGAACGTTTACAGCCAAACGGTCAAATGTCCTGTCTAATTGAAAATATTATTAATGGATTTTTGGTAAACGATTTTATTGAATTTGACCTTTCCGATGTTAATGTTTTTTTGGAGTTTCCAAAAAATATATATAAATCAGGTACCAAACAGCTGCCGTTTCCAAAATCGTTGACAATGAAAGTCACACTGGTATCACGTGAAAATATTTGTGTGATATTTGTTATCTTTTCACTAATTACATAATTTTATATTTTATAATTCGTATCATGCGTCTATTTAAATTAAAAAAAACCTCTCGAAACTATGTCGTGTTTAAAAACTGACTTTTCTTTCAAGAAACCATTGGATTACCTGTGGTTTTTATTTCTTTTTGCTTGATTGTAAATTAACAAAAGTTACACGAATTATTTTTTCAAAATGATGCCATTGCTAAGGTTATACTTTGTACCATTGTACAGGGTTATTAATTATATATTACCCAACCCTTTTCATTATTAATATTATTTAAAAAAGTTTAAATTAAAAATTTAGTGGTTGCGGCTGATTTTTGTTCAAATACTATCAAAAGTTAGCGTACAGATTTGAAAGAATAAAAAAAAATATTTTTTTTAAATGTATACCTATGGCCGAGATGCAAATTTAGTGGACTGTATTTAATAATGAAATATGCAAAAAAATTAACTGATTAAAGTCAATGGCAAACCAAATAATACATTTAAAAATCTTAGACCCACCTCGATTTAGCAGGAGTTTTCTTTTAATCCATCTTCTTACACTGATGAAACAACTGTCTCTTCGGGACACAGAGATAAGAGATATACCAGCCTTCCACCGGTAACTTCCTTGTGAATGCGAATTGTATAAAATTGATTTCTTTATGAAGTTTAATTTCACTTTATTAAAATTCCATTGGAGTTAAAGTAATAATATACTTGCTTAATGGGGTAAAATAATTCTTGGTGACATTCCCTTAAAACGTTTTACTGACACGTGTTTTTTAACGTTGACATCTTGTCATTTCATCTGTCATTTATATATAGTCACGTTACGTAATTTGATCACATATCATGGTCATTTTACAGTTTTATCGAAATTCTCGTACCTAGATCTGCCATTTACAAAATTAGAAAATCAACCGCTTACTGGGCTAAGGTATTAAACTGGAACTAAACAGTATATTTTTAATACTTAGAAATATTCTTTTTTTTCTGATTTCAAAAATGTATCGTATGGGTCATCTAGAAGTACATTTAGGTGATCTAATATGAACGAATTTCAGAACCTCGCATTTTTTTCGCTGTCCGCTTCACATGAAATTAATCTAAAAAAATAAAAAAAAAGATTTTTAAGAGGGTGTTTTTTTAGAGATATATAAATATTATATTTATATATATAAAATCTTAGTTAAAATAGTTACTGTAAATATGCAAAAGTTAACCAGTAAATTGCTTTGAAAGTAGCAACTATCGTGTTTGATAAGTGACATTTTTTTAATGAAATAATCAAAATAAAAAGAGAAGCACAAAATATTTATAAACACAATTATCCAAAAACCTAACTATACATGATGAAGTAATTTCTTCCTACTCGATTGAGATAATTTGGATAATGGATTCCCAGTTGATAATAGAACTATTAAATGGCTACCTAAGGGTCAGGATTTGATCTATATGGGTTTATTTTTTTGGGTATTTTTTGAAGATTTTGTAAATAATAAGAGTATTCAAGTTATTGATGACATAATTCGACTTGAAATAAACAATCTGTGTCAATAATGAAAAAATATCCGATGCAATTATGAATATGAGAAATGGACACATCGAACATCTTTTGTGAGTTATCATTAATTTATAGTTAAATTTTTTAAATAAATCTTAATCTATTTTGTAAATATTTTGACTTTTTTTTTCTCACTGTAAACCATTTTGATTATTTCAGTCAGTCACTTATCAAACGGAATGACGTATTTTTGAAATCGGAAAAAAAGATCATTTGAACAATTTAAAAGTATCCCATAAAAAAATATTGGCACGAAAACACAATTGGGAGAGAGAATTTAGTGTTTTAGTAAGCATAGAAGAGTTTATGAGATTTGAAAAAAACATTTTTTTGAATTGATCACGAAATTTTCTGTAAATCTTGACCGTTAAAAACAAATTTATCGTACAGATTTCTCCTCACATTTTTAAATTGATGGTGCGTAATGTTTGTACAAACGTGGATTATTTTTTCTCTTAGTTTACGCAACACAGTAAGCTTGCATCTTTTCTCCTCGTTAATAGGTAAGAGGTGGAATTGGTACTGTACTTGCTGCTATATTAAAATAATATTTAGATTATATTATATACTAGCGGACCCGGCAGACGTATCCTGGCCGAACGTTGGCTTTCCTGCTTTGGGAATGTCACTATCAAACTCAGCGACCCCGAAAACTATGAATTCGTCGCTAAATTCGGCTATTTTTGATAGTTTTTGTATTTCAACACGCCTTTCGTAGCGGTGCTTTTATTTTATATAAACCTTGTCCCGAAAATTACGAACACAGCAAAAAAATCATTCAGACTAACGCACGGTAGTTAATTTTTATAAGCATCTTCAGCAAACAGACGCGACAGTGGATTTTATTTAACAGATAGAAGATAGATAGGCAAAGAGAAGAGATGTATTTATTTCTAACAATCCTGCAAATATTTGAAAAATTAAACATAAACATACAAATTAAAATATTTTTTTCTATACAACATTGATACCTTCTGCCGGATTAAGTGTAAATATTTGTGATATTGGGTAGTTTTTGAATTTATTTCGTTCAGACAGACAGACAGACGCGGTGGGGGACATTTGATATATACATGTGTATTCTTCACTGCGACCTTTGCATGTTGTGTTAGAGTTCCCTGTCTTATAACTGGACTCCATGGTTGAGACCTTAAGTCCTCCATATATTAAAAGTGTTGTGGTTTTTTCTTTCCTCTCCTTAGCATTGTCATATCTTCGCGGTAGCACAAAAGGTGTGCAGAGGTTTCCTCATCTGGTCATCTTAAATTTTGCTTGTGGCCTCCTAGAGGAAGTGACGATAAATTTTTAGTTCATAGCGCCAATTTAAACTGTCAAGTAATTAAATCACAACGGATTTGTAGAGATGAGTAAAAATATAAAAAGTCCATGGTTAACTTTTAAAATAGGTCACTAGATTTCACTGTGTCTCAAAAATGTGGGACGCCCAGTGTGGATAAGCACGTTCTAAAATGTTTTTCATTTTAACAATGAATCATTTAATTTCGGTAAGTGTGAAGGAAACGTAGCACTAACATTTTAAATGGTTCAAATTACAATTGCTTTTTACTTTGTTCATCGAGTTGAAAAGTATGAAAGTAACACGCTTACAGTGATCAAAGTAAATACATCACTTTCTCGAAGCCCAGCATTCTAAATGTGCTCCGACAAAAGTAAACACTTTCCAATATTACAACGCCTTTCAAAGACGGATTGTAAATTTCCTACTGATACACACACAGAGCATCGAAAAAAAATTTAAAAAAAATTAAATAGTACTTATCACTTGATTTTAGACCTACACAGTATTTAACTGGAAGACACATTTTTTTACTAATAGAAAATGACAAAAAACATAAAAAAAATTGAAAAAAAGGTTGATTTACTAATAATTCTAAAATTCTGTTTTATAATTTTACGCTAATCACTAATACTAGAAACTATTGTTACATTTATCTCATTTCAAAAGATGCTTGAATAAAAATGAGAACGTCGTTCCTAAATGACCACGAAAATCTTACAGAAGCCATGGATAGTGTTATAGTGCAATAAGTCTTTTTGAACCTGTAACAGAACGCTTCCAGAGAACTGCGAACATTTTACAGAAGTCATGGATGCTATTTAAAGTGCAAGATCCCTTTTTGATACTACGCATACTACATCATAGATAGTGTTAAAATGTAAGATCTCTTTTTCCCCTCTAACAGAACTCTCTCAAAAAATTACAAACGCTTTACGTAAGCTATGGATTAAAGTGCAAAATCTTTTTTTGGTGCTACAACAGAATATTCGCAAAAAGCTGCGAATGTCTTACAGAAGCCATGGATAGTGTAATAGTGCAAGAAGTTTTTTGATTCTGTAACAGAACGCATCCAGAGAACTGCAAACATCTTACAGAAACCGTGGATGCTATTTAAAGTGCAAGCTCCCTTTTTGATACTACACATACTATATCATGAATGGTGTAAAAATGTAGGATCTCTTTTTCCCCCGTAATGGAACTCTCTCAAAAAACCGCAAACGTCTTACGTAAGCTATGGAATAAAGTGCAAAATTCCTTTATAGTACTACAACAGAATATTCTCAAAGAACTGCGAACGTCTTACAGAATCCATGGATAGTGTTATAGTGCAAGATGTATTTTTGATCCTGTAACAGAACGCTTTCAGAGAACTGCGAACATCTTACAGAAGCCATAGATGCTATTTAAAGTGCAAGATCATTTTTTGATACTACGCATACTACATCATAAATAGTGTTAAAACGTAAGACCTATTTTTTTCCTCAAAACTCTCTCAAAAAATTGCAAACGCCTTACGTAAGCTATGGATTAAAGTGCAGAATCCCTTTTTGGTACTACAACAGAATATTCGCAAAGAACTACGAACGGGTGGATAGTGCTAAATTGTAAGACTTCTTTTGGTTCTGAAACTATCACAGAAGGGCGAACATTTTACAGCATCTACGGTTGGTGTTATAGTGTTACGACGGAGCACTGGAATATTTAAAATATAAGCATAAGGTTCGTAGTTTATTACGAAGTTGACAAGCTATTTCGAGCAATAGAAAACATTAGGCTGTTTAAAAATATGTCTTCACCGATATAGAAACGCGAAAATGTATTTATGTATAAATAACATTGTTTTGGTTTGTTATTATAATAATAAATCAATAAGATTATTTTAATTAAGTTTTTAGTATCTAAGAAATAGTAGTGTTAAACAATTAAAGTGGTTAAATATAATATTTATGTTTTGAAAGTGGCGCGCATAATTATTTATTTCTTCATATACCACTGGAAACGTTCAAGAAATTAAAGAAACGTTTTTTTTATTTTTACATTAGAGCAAATTTATGTTAAATAAGCTGAGGGTGATTGTGGGTGGCCGCCGAGAGGCAGAATCATAAGGGTGCGTGAAAATACACATTTCTTCAATTCAACTAAATTTGCCGAACAAAAACGCTTTGGTTGATAGTGACATGTGACAATTTGCTGGATGTTGGGCTTTTTAAGAGCCTGTCACTTTTAATTTAGAATATCTTGATAAAAAATGAGAAAAAAATAAACCGCTCTATCTAGATTTTTATAGAGCGTTGCGATAGGATGATACTCAAAAGTCAATATTTGTCTGAGATAATTAAATTAATTGTTATAGGGTTTACAGGTTTTATCTCTTAAATGATCTTGTCTATGTTGTGCGTTTGTTTAGTATTATTAATACATCAATTTTTTTATTGCAAATATTTTAAATCCAAAAAACTGTCATAAAGTTTTTTACCACTGGACTGATTATGAGAAATAATTCTTTTTAACAATCTCATGTGGAGATGAAATTTAAAGGTCACCAATTTATTATAAAACATAATCTTTAAAAATATAGACTCGATAATACACACACATTGCTCGAGAAACGATTGAGTTCTTAGATTACTAAAATCGAATTATTAGAATATCATCTGCAGAGGCCCTAATACCTTCTACTTACCCTAATCCAAATACCCCTAAATAGAACAAGAATTTAAATTTTTGAAGCATGAAAAATTCATAATTTTGTTTGTAATTTGCAATTAAAAATCTTGTTGCGCTGTTTTAACAAAAATGTTAACAATTGCCTCTTGCGCTTCTTCGATACTTTTCAACAACATTGTCGTAACAAATGTTAAAGACAAACTGATCATTTTGCACTACGGTCAAAAAAATGTATAGAGTAGGTCTGGAATTTTGAATTTTAAAAGGAAACTCGACTTTTATTGAATCTTTCTATAATCTTTTGACAGCAAGTATAGTTTATGTCAGAAATAATTTTTCTCATAATTATATATCAGTATTATTAATATATTCACAAAGACACCGCATTATAAATACCCTTTCCTATTGGCACAATATCCAATCTTATTAGTTGTTCTCGCACACGTCGTTGTGATTTTTGTGATTTTTTTTATTATAGTGTTGTATTTAGATTTTAAATTTAATAAAATGGCTTTTTGAAGGACTTTAAAGGTGATGAAAATTATGCACTTTCATAAGGTAAGGTTAAGTATCATGGGAGTGGGGCGTAGTATTTTCGCCCCTCTATTGCGACCCTTAATTGGTCTATTGTGGCTCATCCCTAAAGGTTACAGTTCACCGCACAATTTAGTTCTCCTCGTGAAGTTCATGGTTTTATGGAGTGAGATTTTCTTGAAATAAATAGGTTCTAGGTTCGTAAATCCAATAAAACCAAATATGTTAAACCTTATTCTTCCTAAACAGAGGCTTGAACATAGTATGTGTTCAGCAGATTCGTCTTCTACGCAGCAAAACCGACAGTCCATTTGTTTATTCAGACCTATCCTTCCGAGGTGGTATTTAGACGACAGTGTCCTGTAAGCGGTCCCATTAGAATTCGCAGTTCGTTCCTACTCCATTCCAGGATCTGCTTGGTTATGTTTCTCGAGGATTTAGGTAAAAACACCTTCGAATGTGTCAACCCTGGTACATTAGACCAGTGCGTGAGTCTTTTTCTCTCATCCCAGTCCAAAATTATGATTTTTGCAGCACTTGTGGTGACTCCAAAGACTGATTTTGGTCAAAATATGTTTGGGCGAGATACGAATTAAATGAACTGTAGATTAAATTATGATTAAGAGATTAATAATAATAATAATAATAATAATAATAATAATAATAATAATAATAATAATAATAATAATAATAATAATAATAATAATAATAATAATAATAATAGTAATAATAATCAAAACACCGATTGAAAATCTATGAAATATCTTTGACCAACCTCGTCTCGTCGAAATTCGCTTATTCTTTGGTACTTCCACTGATGAACGGCGACACCTTTCACTGCGAACTGTAGCACGTTATGGTTGTCTGTTAGGATTGTACAATTGTAGTATACGGATCTCTTCATCAACTTTTATATCGTTTTATGAAGATCCCATTGGTGGATCCACTTAAAAATATGTACCACTAATTAAAATTAAAAAATAATGGATTAATTAGGGTGTACTAAAAAGGATTTACGTTTTGACAAAAATTTCAAAACCCTCCAATAGAAAGATAATTACAAGCGAGAAATGTCTGTCAAGAAATAAGTGGAATCAGAGATTTTTGGTGTAGACAACTGTATTATAAAGATTATTAGAAAAAAAGTGTAATATTTTTATTTTATTGACATTGTTCTGTTTTTTACATGATTAATCAAGTTGGTGCCGGGTTTCCTAATAAAATTCAATATTATAATAAATCCAATAAATATGAATTCAATAATAATAAAGTGCTTCATTCTTTGGGTTTAAGATATCGTACCTTAAATAGAAGACAGACTATAATGGAATCTCAAAAAATAATTACTTTACGTAATGAATACCTCAGTAGAATAGATGAAGTTTATCGGCAAGGTAGATTCATAATTGTTTATCTTGATTATACTTGGTACGTCACTCATGATATTGTGAACAAAGGATGAAGTGATTAATCTGCAAAATGTTTCGTAAATAGACGAAAACCTAGTTTAATGTTACACGCCGGTAATGAAAACAGTTTTGTACTGAATTGTTTGTTATTATCGGAATCCAAATTAAAGTCCGGTCCTGGATCTACCGTCGACTAAATTCTTTGAGGTACCGAAATTGTAAAACAGGAAAAATTATTTCTGACTGCCTGGTGCTATCCCTAAAAATTTCCCAAAATTTCTGACCTCTGTGCGCAACTAATTAGTCTCGATGTGAGAGTGTCGTCATAGTAGGGAGCTATGTTGAAACTTAAAAATCATTGCATTAGAGATTTTAAATTTGTAGGTCATTACAGAGTTAGTTATTAAAAACTGATAAACAATGGAATTTAATTAACAATAACTTCGAGCAAACACTTACTGTGAATCAACCACAACCTCTCGAAGATAAACAAATACCACTTATACCACTTATTACAGTATCTACAGATCTAACCGTTAACTGCAACGTGCTACTGGAGCAGCCTTTCCTAGTTTATTCACATAAACAAGTCGACATTTGGTGTGCAGATATTGTGGTACATCTATTACATACATAACTTTCACATTTTTAAACATCTACATCTACATCTATTACATACATAACTTTCACATTTTTAAAACAATGTCTAGTAGGTTTGAGGATATACAAAAATGTATTAATTTTGGTGGAGAATGCTTTACTTAACATGCTTAGCTCCTAAATAGTCCTGCGAAAGGATTCTTTACAATTTATTTTTGTTTAATGAAATAAGGACACTTCCTTCAGACGATTACGTTAAAATGTCTCAATAGTAGGAATTTTCTAGGATATATGGTTAAAAAGCAGTTTTTGTAGAAACATTTATTACATCTTTTGATTTATATGACAAAAAATGAGTCCCTTCCTTTTTGAGAACAAAATATGCTGGAACTTAAATACTTATTAGGGTTACAAACCGGAGGGGAAGCATAATTTATACACGTCTGTATAAGAAATTTCCGCAGCCATATCTTTTACATTTTACTGCCTATTTCGGCTATCTTATACATAAAAAGAATTTTTTTTCCAATTGTAATTAATGAATTTATTCATTTCTTCCGTAATAACAGCCACCGAGAATTACATTTTTTTGAAAAAGACAGATTATTTTGATTTATCGTGGCTAAAAAGTTTAAAAAAAATTTAAAATAAAAACAATTTTTTCATGTACTTATCATTGTGAAATGTTGGCAAAATATCCCAAACAAAAGGAACAGCTGTTTTTAGGATAGGAAGGTGAACTAAAATAATTCACCCTTTTCGAACTCACCTACCACAACTAAAAAAATTAAAAAGCAACCCCCTACTTCAACATCGTAAAAAAACTTGCACAAACTTTACACAAATATAAGTGAAAATGATACAGAATGTAACAAGGGATATGATTTTTATAAATCACTATACAGGTACGTTTAAGTAATGCGGTCAACATTTTTAGATATTAAGATGCAAAAGCCAAAATCCTGACTAAAGAATAACAGCAATATAACTTCCTTCCTTCGATTTATATTGTAAATGTTTATATTGACACACTTTATGTTAGGATAATACTTTTTGAATCTTTAAGTGGTAAGTTAGCAAATGAATGATAAAATAATATTTTTTGAAAAAGGATCACCTTATCTGATGTTTTTTAAGCAGCAGAACTAAAAGTGTTTGAGTGTTAATATTTAAATTATTATTATTTAAATTATTACAAGTAATACATCGACAAGAACAATAATCTACTTTTTATTTTTGTCTCTTCATTTAATTTAACATTTTTTTAAGCTAAAAACCTCATAGAAGAAATCCAGTATTAAAATATCCCGACTCCTAACTCCTGGCAATTTGTAAGGATCAAAACGTCCGATTTATCCATTTGAAGATATCTAATTTAAGAAATCACCCGTCATGTTGAAATAATGTCATCTTTTACCCTAATTTCTTCATTTCGTATTTCTCTCGGTTTCTTGTTTATAAATACTTTAATTTAAAGTAGTTGTATTGGTAAATAAAATAATAATAACAATAAGGAAACGCTGTGGTGTGAAAGAAGATGTAGTAACAAAGATAGAAAAAGGAATGCTTAGATGGTTCGGACACGTAGAGAGGACGGATGAAAGAAAATTGACGAAACAGATTTATATGGCGAGTTTGAATGGGTAAGTCAGTAGAGGTAGACCTAGGCGAACGTATCTCGATCAGATCAAAATTGTTTTGAAGAAAGGTCAGGTCAAGAGTACCAACAACCGACGAGCATGTATTAAAGCTCTAATGAAAGTAGAAGAATCGAAAGATGTAAGAACCGTAGCGGAAGTGGAAAGAAAAGGTCTCTGCCTACCCCTAAGGCAAAAAGGCATGACTATATGTATGTATGTATGTAAAACAATTACAATATATATATATATATATATATATATATATATATATATATATATATATATATATATATATATATATAAATTAATAAGCTGTGAAACTAACATATTACAAATAAAGTACTAAAATTTGCACACTTCACGTTTAAAAAGGTATTTTTTTTTTGAAGAGAGATTGTTTTGGATAAGGTACGATCAGAGGTGGTACCAAGTAGTGAGACATTACAATAATTGTAACAATTGCTTTAAGAACATTACAGCTTTCTATTTAGTTATTATTCAAACAGGTCTACCATAAATACCGAAAACACAACAATTCACAAAAGGAACATCAAGCACAAATTCGTTAAAACAACTAATAATAAAAATACCTTACAAATGTACCTTCGGCGCAGCCCAGGAATACTATTACCGAGACAGAGAGAGGATCAAAATCTTCAGTTTTGTTCGTCCCTTACAAAACTTCTTCAAAGGATGAGCAAGTTACAGCTCAATAAACCATTGTTCCGGTATCGGAAATTACACAAATTCCTGCCGGTCAACGCGCGGTTAATGTGCAATATTGCAATTCTGCACTATTGCATATTTTTGTGCTGATAATAAAATAATTTTATTATAAATAGTTGTAGATAGATTTAAGTTTTTAGTTCTAATTATTTAGTAACTCGTGTATTTGTCGTAATTAATAAAGAGCCTTTTTAAAAAGTGCCATTTGTGCAACGAGTATTTATTTTACGGTTTGCTGATTTGATTATATTTTTCACATGGTTTAAAAAGGATAGTCTATTATATGTAATACCCAGGTCTTTCATTTCCCTAACGCTCTGTAATCCCTCTCCTTGCATCATGATATCAAATATTATCGGATCTATCAGCTTTGTTATTCTTATAACACTGCATTTTTTTAGATTAAAGAATAGTTTATTTTTACAACTCCACTCGCAAACATATTGTTAGTCTCTCTGAAACATAACATGATCGTTTCAACTTATTGCAAAAATTATTTATGTCCGTACCCAACTCAGTACTCCTTCTTACTCCGAATGTCCTGGGATCCATAGCAGTGTGACATTAGATATGTCTGAAAAGTCGTCCAGGGCATTCTTAAAATCTTTTACGTTTCGTGAGGTGTTAACAGGAGAGGCCAGTGCCTCAGATTAAGTGAGCAAACACTGCAATCCGGTTTTTCCTTGCCTCTCTTTCAGGGAAGAGGATACAAAATTTTCTGGTGAAGTAGTAGTTAGACGACATCTCATCGTTTAATTCTCGAAGATACCTATTACCTCCAGGTTTTACAGAATTGTATTTTGTTGCAACACTTTTTGTAAAATGATAGTTAGTGGTTGCAATTTAATATTCCATAACGTTTGGTCTAAAGACAAAACATAATAATTCAATAATTACTCGTATGTTGGATGTTTGTATGTATTTATTAGGAATATTGATTAAATTTACACATTTTTTTTTTAATTTTTTCTTGATGTTCGTAATACTAAAACCAATAACGTACTCAAATCTTTTAATTACATAAGTATATGATGTAGTATTTCGGCCCCTATAATCCTACGGGATAACTTTCGATGCAACTCAATTTCACCATTGAACTAGAACTAACACCATGCGACTTGTGCGTCTTCACTTTTCCCATGAGAAACATATAATAATTTATATGAAATAAAAATACTCACCGATTGCAATTGCCATATGAATAAACGTATAATTGATAAAAAATTACTAAGAGGAGATAATTATTTTGATTGCTTTTTTGGTTATAAAAATGTATAACTTAATGATCCGGTTATGACAATTTTTATAAAAGCTTAATTTTTTCATTTTTATGAAAAGCTATCTGATTTATGATCGAAAACAAGACATATTGCATACGTCTACGCATCAAATGAGAAATCTCAGATCCTAATATTTCGTCCTTAATAAACTTTTTGATGGTCTCCCATAACTAAGCAGTACCTCGATATGGTAGGTAACCAAGTTTTATTTTATCTATAATCTGCTTATTATAATAGAAAATTCAATCTACAGTGCATAACGCTCAAATAAGACCAATTTTTGGCCTCATTATTAGAGTGGTGCGTAAGGATAATCTCTTAAACTCCAATCTTTTTTTTATTAATTCACCTTCTTCTTCTTTAATTGCCTTGTCCTCCCAGAATATTGGCGATCAGTTGCATGTTCTTCACTTCGTCCGCAGCGGACCTAAACAGTGTTGTGGTATTTACTCCATACCATTGGCGAAGGTTCTTAGGCCAAGATGTTCTTCGGCGACCAGGGCCATACTTTTTTCCTATTTTACCCTGAATAATTATATGGAGTAATTCGTACTTCGGATTTCTCATTACGTGGGCGAATCTCTCCAAATTTCTTCATTTAATGGTATTAAGTTATTAGCTATGTTTTTGTTTTTGCTGACGACTATCCATTTGGTTTTCTTTATATTTAAACGTAAACCCATTTGTTGGCAATGGTCTGTTACCGCTAATAAGAGTGCCATTAAGTCCTCTTTATCTGTTGCTAGTAAGACCGTGTCGTCAACATAACTTATGTTGTTGATGTTTAATCCATTAGAAATTACACCCTCTGTTTTGTCTCCGACGGCTTCCTTAATATTTTTTTCTGTATATAAATTAAACAGAATATAGTTATTAACCTGTCTTGTTGAACAGTGTCGAATGCCTTCTCGTAATCTACAAAACAGGCATACACATCAACGTTTACATCTTGACATCGTTGTATAACGATCTGGATGCTAAGCAGCCCCTCTCTTGTACCGAAACCGCTTTTAAAACCGAATTAAGACTTGCCAATGTTTTCCTCGCATTTGATGTATATTCTGGAATGAACGATTTTCAGAAACAACTTTAGTAAATGGCTCATTAAACTAATAGTTCTGTAACCTTTGCAATACTTGCAATTAGTCTTTTTTGAGATAGCAACGAAGGTTGAATTGAGCCAGTCTCTAGGGATTAATCCGGTCTTGTATATACAGTTGGGCAAGCTTAATAGAAGTGTAAAAGCCCTATCTTCTTCCAACGTTTTTAAAACTATCTGTACTCCATCTGGTCCTGGTGCCTTCCCTTTTTTTACACTTGATATAGCGTGTATGAGTTCAGCTCTGGGGATATCCATTCCATCATCGAGAGCAACACTAATTCACCGCGATGGCAGATCTTTCTAGCTTTTACAGATTTTTTTTCTTGGTATATCTCCTGTCTGTTAATAGAAAACATAGAAAAATTTGTTGGTTGTTAATTTAAATGTGAGCAAAATTAGAATTTTTCATAGCAGTAAAAGTGTTAATTATAAAAATTAAAAACGGAATCGATACATACCCTCATTTTATTTATGTAAAAAGTCTATAACTTTGGCTTTAACTATTTTAAATCATTTTTAATTATGTTGTTTACTTCTATCTACAAATTTTTTTAACGTTTTTTTACATTTTTTTTTAATTAAGTATGTTTTTTTAAGGATAGTCTTTATTTATATACTTAGTTTATATTTTTATAAATATGCTGTGTTTGAGAAAACTAAAAATAGCTTTTTTTTGTTTATTTATGATTATTTTTTGTGTCGAATAAATGCATATTTTATTATTTATTAATCATGCCTTTCATTTAACTAAACCATATTTGTACCTAAATATAAATTAAGTTCTCGTGCAGATGATTTCCATTTGAAAGCGATTATTTGGATCTTTCATTCTTTGAATCGCTCCTCGTATTTTTAATAAATATCTAACGGAAGCATTTTATTGACTTGATTTATAATTCAATATTTTTAGGAACCCATTTCTGTCGCGGCGAAGCCCTTTATAGCCATAAACATCAAAGCTCCGATAGAGAGTGATTTAACTGAGTATTCTTTAAACTAGTTTAAACTGTGGCTTTTTAATAATAAAATAACAATAAGATGTCATTTAAAATTTAATTAGAAGCATGCCATTTCATGGTGTATTAGTGCAAGTTATTTGGAGAATTTTAGGCAAAAAAATGAAAATTTTGTCACGAGAAAGGCATAGTGCAATTAGGATTTTAGAAACCTACTATATAAACAATGTATAGTAGGTATGCATAAGAGCATTCAGTAATTATCTTGTAGCATTGTATGAAATAAATAATTGCCACAATTTCATTTAAATAATTTATGATTTTGTTAAAATATGATTGCTTTGGGTGAGATGTTTCTAGGGTTGGATGTATCAGGCTTTTTTGCAAAAAAACATATTCACCTTTCTCCATAAACAATTCTTAAAAAAATAAATTAAAAATATTTTTCAATTTTTGTGATTGAATTATTATTTGTCATACTTTACTTGTTGGTGAAACAATTACAAACAGTACTGATTAATTAAATTTTTGATTTATAATAGTTTCTATCGTGCCATATTTTTTTTAACCCAATAGAAAGACTAATTTTTGTATCAAAATTTACAGTTTGTTGTTTAAAGTAAAACAATCATGGTGCTATGGTGTTAATTACACGCTCTACGAGTATTCGCTTCCCAACTTATTTTGCGAGTTTATATGCAGCTGAGCCACATTCTTTTGGCTTCAGGCTACCCACCTTATCCCAGAAGTTTCCATTTGTGTTTTGCGTCCTTAATTTTGTTCGGAATGTTTATGTAAATGTACCGCAACAAATAAAATACTGGTTCCTGATTTTGTTAATTATTGTTTTTTTGTGATGTATGCCTCAACATTGTTGCATTTCCTATACGGGATAATTCATTATGGGCTAAATTATAACTGCACGTTCTGATAAACTTTTTGCTACCATTAGGTAGATCGCACAGTTAATAATTAGTAAAATAAAAACCTAAATTGGCTACCAAAAGTATTCAACTGGATTTAAAAAAAATGCCTTGTTTTTTAACAGGATCTAGATTTCAACTAGATATTAGATACCGATTCCGTATCCAGAGCAGTTGCTTATTACTTGTATTACTGTTTATTAATGGGGTTTCTTTAGTATTTATACCTTTATTAACTAAAGAAAACTTGGAATAAAAATTTCCTTAATCCAAAAAATGTGTTCTGTGTTCATGAACCAGACGGTTTGAATCAAAACCCGCTTTAATATAACCTTTAAAAGTCAGCCTTTAATTAAAAACCTACTAAATTCTTAGTTTCACGCTAGGTTTCCCACATCTGTCTAGGTAGTGACCTTGAACATCAGTAACCTGTTAATTGTATGTCTTGTTGTTTTGTGTATTTGCGATTGCATTGTGTGTAAGAACAGTAGCAATTGGAAAAAAGTGGTCTCCTACGGAAAAGAGGCGTATATGTATGTATTTTATTTTTGTTTGTAATTAATTTTTTATGTTAAATAAAAATTCATGTTTTTTTAATTTCCTGGAAAAATTTAATTGTTTGTGCCGGGTTTTGATTCTAAAGTCCTCAAGTGGTAGATTCTTTGTTTGCTGAAATACAGATGGATATTTGAATGAACGAATTTATAGTAAATATAAGAAAATCAGCTAGTTTATATATAATCCCATTTTTTTTAAAAAAATTAGGAGAAGAATATGTATTATTTGGAACATACGGCTTTTTGTTAGATGAATTTAAAATTGAAATGTAGATTAGTTACCTAGAAAACTTTGGATTATATTGTATGTGAAGTATGTCAAGATTGGTAGTCTTTTTAATTTTCTCTAAACATTCATCATACAAATCAAAATTGGTGTTCATCAACCAATCACAGATTTTTTACGACTAAATAAATTAATGGTATTATAGTTTCTAGAATTTTAAGGTGAAAATTTTTTAGGCGCGTTGATCAATTTTTGGTAAAGGAAAAACTTTGGTTTCACATCACCTTATTGACGTCAGCGTCAGCGACAGATGAGTGCTTTCGATGTAGAAGGTGACAGCAGCTGTCAGAAATGATTAATATAATTTAAAAAAAAATGCTATATTTTTGTTACTATATAAAATTACTCTATATCCATATTTATCATTCGGCGTTATCCTTTTTAATAAGTAAGGCACATTAGCATGAAGGAACCGTGTTTTAATCGCGGTCGCAGCACCATCCTAAGTGTTTCTCTTGCTTTTTGCTTTGCTTCCCCTCTACAGCCGCGATGAGTGTCGAGCGTACACCTGAGCAACTCAATTATAATCAACGGAAAATTAGTTACTTACCGCGTGAGAGAATTTTCTTTTTATATTGGAAAACTTTTTATCATTACTCTTCAAGTATTCTAATAATAATAGGGGAAAATTTCTTTGTTATTATTCTGTTTCAGCAAGACACCTCGAAAAATAAACGTATTTATCACTCATTTATTTCTTGATATCACTTTTTTATTTAGCAATTTTTTTGCTTTTTATACTTTGGTCTATTAAATATTATAAAGACGTAAAAGTAATCTCGTACCTTTCTACAGAAACAAAGGAGAATTTCAGGATATCAATAGGTAAAAAAGGCTAAACATGGAAACAAATAATAAAATATGAATAACAAATAATAAAACGCACATGGCTTGTTAAGAGAAAAAATCTTTCATAATGATGTAATTTAGTTACAATTTCATCAAATGTTTTGTTCATTTGTTGGACAACCCTTGTAACGTTCATTGTTGAGTTTTAGTCATGTCTTCTTCATGTTTCGTCTTTTGTAAACAAATTTGTGACAAAAATTTCTCCTGATGACGGCTTGACGTCGAAAACGTTCGAAAATTTGCTTGTGATAATTAAAATATTTTGGTGTACTATAGTCTTTTTTACCTATTGATATCCTGAATATCATAGTACACACAACCCCCGTTTTCTGTTATAAAGGAGAATTTGTTGTAAAGAATATATATATATACAGGGTGGGGCAACCCATACGACACGATCCCTGTAAACCAAACCATACATTTTTTCGGGAATTTCTTCATTTCATTAGATGTATATTGATTAAGGCTGCAAAAGGAAATTATTTTGGAGTCTACCGGGTGGCTCAAAAAAGTGTGACATATCAAAGTTGTGTTTTTTTAATGGAACACCCTGTATTTAGTTACCCTTTTGAATAGTTTAGGAAAAAATAATACAATTTCATAAAAGGTACTATGTAGCTAACTATAACCATTCTCGAGTTATTGATTTTTTTATGAAAATGCTAGGTACAATTGGAAATTAAATAACATTGAAATGTATAGAAATCATACCTTCGAATTCTGACCAAGCATAAAAGAGAAACACCCTGTGTTTTTTTGGTCTGAACAATATAAAATTTAATTATCTTTCATTTCATATTGGGATTTCCTATACCTAACCTAAATAGTTTTTCAGAAATTGGCTTTTTCAAAAATAAATATAAAATAAAACTTGATTAAATGGCGTAAGAAAAAGGAACTGTCTCCAACCCTGTAGTCAAAGATTTCGTACTCTCAAAAAAAATAGCTTATCAAAATCATTCAGAGGCGTTGGCAGAAGCATTATAGATAAATAATAAAAAAGAATACCATTGTCAACGTATCCGTTTTAATTTTAAAATGTTGCCAAACATCGATTTTTCCAATCGAGATGAATTTAAATAGAAAACAGGACAAAATGAAAAGTGTCAGTCAACCAAACGCACTATTCTTTGTGGCACTTGTCAAAGGTTAACCAGATAAAAAGTTCCATTTCCCTCAACAAATATATTCATTGTTCGGTAACTTTTTCAAAAACTTTTTTTTAAAGATTGCATTGAAAAATATTGTCTTAGATTTTTAGTTTCCCTATTTACATAATACAATGATACTAGGAATGAATTTTGATTTTTTTTATTTGTTTGTTCAGGAGATATTATCCATTGTGGGTTTTCTCCATTCTTAGTTTTTTCTTTCCAATTTTAGGTGCTTATATCTATTTCTAGGCTGTTCTCTTCTTCTTTTGCTAATTAGCTCCTTGTAGAGTGCAATTTTCGTCATTATTTCTTTGTTTAATCTTTCTACGTGTTCCAACCACCTTAACCTATGTATCGTTATTCTTGATGTTATCTTTGGTTTTCCATGTAACATGTCTATTTCTTCATTTGTTCTCATTTTCCATTTTTCAGGTGTTTCTATTCCGCCGAAGATTGCTCTCAGCATTTTACGTTCCCAGTAGGTACTAAAGCTTTTCTTCTTGTTTTTTTGTTATGATCCATGTTTCATTTTTATGTGTTACAGTAGGTTATTTATAACTATATCTGGGGGCACGGTAGTGCCTCCGCCAAGACGAGCCAAGCGAAGCGCAAGGGCACTATGCCACGTCTAGTTCGTTCTCTATAGAGTACTCTGCCAGCGGTCTCTCTACTGGCAAATTATGCCCGAGCTCAGCCGTAGAGGGTAGAAGAAAAAAAATATATAAAAGTGAGCCGCGCCACCGACTTAGACGGTTCAAGCCGGAAACCCCTAGGTCTTATAGGCACTAGCAGAGCCACACGATAAACAACTGAGATTATGGTGAACTAAATAAATTAAATTATAGCTAAAATATATTGGATACTTTACTCCTACAATAAATCAAAGTACACAGTTCAATAATAAAATTATAACAAATATAGTCAAAATTAACAGCTATGGTAAATTTTTTTCGCTAAAACAAACCAAAAATTTAAAATTTACAATTTTATAAAATAACCAAAACAAAAGTAAGAGTAACAGACTTTACCAAGTTACCAAAAAAACGTATATAAGTCAACTCTTTAATAATACTAAATCAAACGTTCACATAAGGCTGCTAATCCACTCATGTTCTTATCATTTACATAAAGATTCACACTGTTAAAACAATCGAGTTTATTTAAAAATATATTTACAATGGTTGTCCTTTAAAACATCAATATTGCAGGATATTTACAAATAAGCATGAAGAAAACTTGGACATAAAGAACCATTGAGAAGACTATTTTAATCAGAGTTTAGTTTCGGCATATTATCTAATGCAACAAATAGTTTCCAACAATGTATTATATTAATAAATTAAAACAAAACTTAATTGTGGTGTCAAAAACAAGTCACGTCGTTAAATATTCAAAAATAAATCACTTGTAACCTTTGGGTATACGAATGCACTACTTCTGTGGCCGGTTTGGTTATGGAACGGCACCTGCTAATTAACAATGGCTTCCCTCAAATAAATCCCGCATGCGGTTATTTTAACTCGACACCAAAATCCAAAATATCAACAACGGAGGTAAGATAGAATGGTAAAGTTAAAAATTAAATGGTTTTTCTTCAAAATCCAATTGAGATGGCCCAAATACAGCCAGATATGAAAGGAAAACCGTAGAGGTTTTGCACACTTGTTAATATCACACCGCCCCAAAAATTCTCACCACACCACTCCCAAGACTCTCACCACACGACTCCGACTACTTCCCAAGCCGGATATCAAGAAATGACACGGAATTGACGTCAACCAAGAATATTCGCAAGTCTATGTTCCACACTAAGAATCGCGTTCGTCCGTGTTGATAGCTAGCCTCATCTACACAGAAATGTAAACCAAACAATAATATAATCGATAATACACAATAATCTAGGCTAAAAACTAAAGCAAAATCTAATAATGAAAATACCTTACTCAATCTCCAGTGATCAACAAAAATGCCATAGCCATTAACAATTGAATCTTATCACAATAAGGTATGCAACACTATTTACAACGAATGATATATTTAAGTTACAACAAAATACGGTACGCGACACTATTTACGAGTACTTGAGGAATATAAAATTATCAGAGATATAATTATAATGGAACTGTAGAAGGGAAAAAAAAGGCACGTTACAACTATCTACCTTTTCTCGAAGAGCTTCGTCGTTTTTTTGAATCCTCATGACTTGATTTTGAATTATACCAGAAAAACAAACTTTTCAAAATATGATTAAACTTATTTAAATATATTAAGTTTTAATTGCATAGCTCTTATATTTTAGATTTTATTAATATCTAAAAAACTCCGGTTTCGTCACTCACTCACTCACTGATGATCATCAAAATTCTTAGGGTACTTCCTAAATCATAGAAAAAGTTTTTGTATGTAAGCTAGTATTAGTATACAAAAAACAAAAAAATTTTAAAACTTGGAACTCTTACCCCTCAACCCCTTAAACTAGGGGATGGAAGTTTGTATGAGACTTCCGCAAATTTTGATGCTAGAGGTCTGAAAACTGATGTAGGGACTCCTTGTTATATAAATAATAAAATAAACCCAAAAAAAAAAATATTGTCACAAGCAACTTAAAAAAAAAGTGAAATTCCACCAAAAACACCAATACGACCAATACAGTCAAAAAGTTATCATCTTATGTAGAGCCAAGCTTCTAACTCTACACGCCCTAACTGTACAAGCTCTAACTTCACAAGCTCTATACCTTAGTCAAAATATGTGGCTTGGCCATTTCGTTAATTTGTTACAACAAGAACTATTGTATAACAGAAAAGTAATGAACAGTGACTAAATTTTCAATTTGAATGAATAAATAAGTAAACAGGAGTTGTAGAAGAGGTCTAATTTTTTACTAGGCACTGCAGCATTGTCTGCTTTTGGTACCTTTCCAGCTTTTTATTTTAGTCCCATTTCTTTAATTCTCCTGTTAAGGAGTAAAAGCTCATGTACTGCTATTGCTCCAGGTGGATCACTCCCTTGGTCTTGTATACAACCCAGGTAGTGCCTCAATTGAGCGGCGGTTTCACATTCGCAGATAATATGAGTGGCTGTTTCCTCCTCCTCCTCATTGCATATAGGTTCTGTGTCAAACACGCCTATATTGTGCAGATGTTTCCTCAAAGACCAGTGTCCGGTATAAAGCCCTACAACTGTCCCTACTTAGCGAAAGCAGCTTCCCTGACTGCTTAGGTGAGGGTTCTTTCAGCATTAATTTGCTGTGCCACACCCATGTGAATGTAGCGAAATGGCCAAGCCGCATATTTTGACTAAGGAGTAGAGCTTGTGAAGTTAAAGCTTGTACAGTAAGGGGTGTAGAGTTAAAAGCTTGGCTCTACATGAGATCTGATAATTTTTTGACAGTGCGAGCCGCTTGGTCTCGTCTTGGCAACATTTTACAGTATTTTGATTGGAGCATTCTAAATTTTCTGTAACCTTTCGTAATTCTTGATATTATTTCTTTTTCTTTGTGGGCATTGCTAGATATTAGTACTCCCAAATAAATAATTCTGCTATAACTGTATCATACGACTGCTTATAATCTATAAATAGAGCAAGTAATTTTGTTTTATTCTCATAACAGGTCATTTGAATTTCGTTGAAAGTAAAAACCTGGTCTATTACCGACCTATTGCTCCTAAATCCTGTAAATTTTTAACTGGTAAATACTAATCGCTATTTTTGCAAAGTGCATGACACAATTTTAAAAATCGATCACTAAGACACGTATATGGTGAAATTTACTCACAAGTAAATTTGTTTAATCCTAATCAAACAAATCAAAGGCTACTGTAATGGAATGACGCAATCCTTGTGCTACACTATTCCCAATCTCTTGCTTGAATTAACCTTTAATTGACTCCAATTGCTATGTTGAAATAAGTTTCGTTAAATATTTTATCGACTGGGTATTTAAATTTGTTCGGTATGAAAATGAATCTGTAAATAAATATTCTTGTCAGCCCCAAAAGAAGCATTTATTGTAAATACTCATCGCCCCCTACAAAGTTGACATTCTTGTTCAGTCAGAAAGTACTTTTTCGGCTACAAATCTACACAAGTAATAAAGTTGAAATAAATCCAAGGTTAGAATGTTTCCAAATTTGTACGCCTCCACTACCTCTTAGGTTGCTGGACTTTATTCAGCCATTAGCTTGATCAATGACTCAGAGCTTACCAAGAATAAAGAATTTTGTGCATACATACATATAGTAACCCCTTTTTTCTTACACACGTCTTTCGCTTCTTCTACTTTCATCAGCGCTTTTATACATGCTCATCGGTTGCTGGTACTTTTGACCTGTCCTTTTTTCAAGACAATTTCGATTTGATCGAGATACGTTTGCCTAGGTCGACCGCTACCGACTTGCTCATTCACACTCGCTTAATAAATCTGTTACATCAATCTTCTTTTATCCATCCTCTCTACGTGTCCAAACCATCTATCCTTTATCCTTTATCTATCTTTGAAACCACATCTTTTTTTGCACCACAGTGTTCTCTTATCACACCATTACTCACTTTTTTTATCAGAAATTTTCCATTAGATACGGGAATTGAGCAGACAGGGAGTGTACTTGTGGTTTCGCTTTTCGCTAGACTATCTGCCCTATCATTGTCCTGGATACCGAAGTGCCCAGGGACCCAATTTAGTTTGACGTAGTTAAATGTCGCCAGCTGTTCAAGAAGCTCAATGCAGTCATGTACCATTTTAGAGGTGGTGACCATTGATGTGAGCGACTCTAGAGCCGAGAGACTGTCGCTACAGATGTACATGTGTTTGTTCCTGTACCTTAGGTCTAATCTGATCCAGATACGTTTGCCTAGGTCGACCGCTACCGACTTGCTCATTCACTCTCGCCTTATAAATCTGTTTCATTCATCCTCTTTACGTGTCACAACCATCTAGACATTCCTTTATCTATATTTATTACCACATCTTTTTTCACACCATAGCGTTACTCACTTTTTTCCATGTGTGTTCCCGCCAACACCATTCGCTCCATATCACAGTCGTACTTTCCGTCTCTCGTAAACTTTGAGCTTAAGTATACAAATTCAATTGTTCCACTCTTTCTTCTCCAATTAGCAACTCGCAGTTTGTCATGCTTTTTTCTCTTTTAAAAAGCATTACTTTCGTGTTGCTTACATTCACTTTCATCCCTTTAATTTTTAGGGCATCATGCATACCTAATATTAACCATCGGATGTAGGTACCTTTATTTTTTACTTATTTACTCATTTGTTAATTATAGTGTGTTATTATTGTATGGTTAAAAGTTATTAGGGAAAGAAAAAACTCAAATGAAAGTGGTCACTCTAGCTAGGAAGTCTTAGGTGGTCCAGAAAAATCCAAACTGGAGTGATCACAGATTCACTTTCTTGAGTTCTTGGGTTATAATCAAGAAAAATACTAAGAAAGCATATATCATAAAAATATCTGTAAAAAAAGAAGGTTCTGCTATATACTCGTACAATGGCCCTAACCTCACCCAACCAAGGAAAAAATAATATTTACCTGGCTTGAGTTAAGTATCTTAATTATCACCCCGTATATATGTATGTTATACTCATAAGAACAATATAGAAAATTTCACATTGTCAGATACCGAACACAGTTAGGTACATTCGATGTGTCAAAAGAAGTGATAAATTTGAAATATTACATTTCTCCTTTAATGCGCCTACAATATGACAGTGATATTTTGAATAGACTCACTGTAGCATGCTAAAATTATTGAGAACATCTTAACATGCCATATTATTTTCACAATGGTATTGGTGCATTTAGTCATAAGATCTTTTATTGTAGGGTATATTTAGTATAACACGATGTTGATAAATTTTTCAATTTTTTGTTGATAAATTAAATATTCCATATTAACATGATGAACAACTAAACAGCGAAAAACTTTTTAAATTTGGAGATCTTTCTTATGCACACAAGATCATTCTTATGCACACAAGAAAATTAAAACTACGTCGGAACCAAATTGTATTTCTTGCATAATAACAAAGCTCTAAAAAAAATTGAAAATACAATTGCAAAACTAATGGTAGGTGTGTGATATTCATCAAAACAAAAAAATTTATGTAGACGTTTTTCAAATTTAGTACGCTCTAAGCGTGTATTTGGCATACAATACATCGACCTTGTGACGTACTACTAGGAATATGACCGTACATCTCTAAGAACTGGACAAGTTGGACCCCCTTTACTTTTTCTTGAGCTTGCTCCAACTTTGATTAGTGCCGTAGCAACATTTCTTCGGAAAGCCAAATGGGTTATAGTACTTTCAGGATTTACATGTTGGTAGAAACGAAATGCCGCTACTACCGTTAAATTCAAAGAGTGCAAAAATAAATTCCACCACCATTTATTTGATCTTAGTCTTGGACGATAACTACTGAACTTTCCATCATTGCACTTATGTGTAATAAAAGAAGTAGCAATCAGTACCTTCAGACTGAGCCAGACAAAAGGTCTTAGAGCAGGAAATCGGATTGGACATTTGAAGATTTTGAAAAATATTTCCCCAGAATCCATGTCTAAGCCGACAGATATTATGCCATTTAGGTACGACTTCAAAATGCAGTTTGAAGTGGTCATAAAAAACCACTAAGTTTGCACAGAGAACGGACGTCAACTAGGAAGGGATGCTTTAGTGTGGTACACTAATGGATCCAATATGGATAAAAGGGTTGAAGTGGGCGTTACATGGCCGAATTTTAGGCTCTCAAAATCTCTTGGTAATACTCCAACCATCTTTCAATCAGAATTACATGCCATAGAGATATGTGCCCAGGAGTGCATCGAAAGGAACACCCGAAGGGCAGAAATCTATATTTTATCAGATATCCAAGCAGCACTAAAAGCTCTAAAGTCATACACTTGTGAGTCTAAGCTGACTTGGGACTGTAAACAATCCCTGAGATAACTGGCAGCGAACAATCAGGTTACTCTGATGTGGGTTTCAGGTCACAAGGGAGTTAAAGGCAACGAAGAAGCAGATTGCATTGCCAAAGAAGGGGCAAATACAAAAGTTTCCGGCCCAGAACCCTTCTGTGGACTTTTGAAAGCTGGGAAACAGATGAAATGAAATCTCACTGGCATAAAGTCCCAGGACAAAGACAAGTGAAAAGGCTAGCAAGCCTTTCGCCAAGAAAAGCTAAACAGCTTCTCGAGTTGGACAAGAAAGACTTCACTTGACTAATCCAAGCCGTTACAATTGCGCGCGGGCATTCTGTAGGCAACCTTGAATAACACTGTTCATCGTTTCCAACATTCCCATTTTGGAATATGTGAATGCTGAACATAATAATTTTCGAAATAAGCTACGTATAATATACGTGTTTTTTGTAAATATTTCTTTTATATGATTCATGTACTGTATCGTTAGTTAAAAATAAACCACAGTTCGGCGTATATCGACTCGCAGCTACAACTATAGCACAAAAAAGAAAATGACATACATTTTGATGTTATTTTACGCATTTTTTAGATGAATCCTTCAAGTTAAAAAAACATCTAAGCTAACAAAAGGCAAGAATGGGATATTACGATATTTGTAAATATTTAAATACTTTCTGAAATTGAGCATATTTTTAGTGCGTTCCCAAAATTGGAACGTTGGCATTTAAAAGGTTAATTAATGAAACTAGGCCTGACATGATTACTAGTTACAATGCTTAAAAATAGATCATAACATTAACTTTTCTCTGCAATAAATAAATGTAAGAATAATCTGCATTGTACTAGTGAATTTTATTTAAATTCAACGTGGTTTTAATCATTTCTTTTATTAATTATTACAAAATCAGATAAAATTACTGAACAGAAAAAGAGTTGGCAATATTTCTTAAACCATTCCTATCCGCTATAGTGTGGGATTTAAGGTAGAGGAACACGATACCTCCCCTCGCATAGGTGCAAGTATATTCCGCTACAACGTTGCCAAAGTTATTTTCATGCATAATAATTCGTGACTCTGTATAAAAATATTTATAATTTTACCAAAAAAGTTTCAAAATTAGTTTAGGAGATAGATGAATTAAAGTACATACGTGCTGCACCAAGCGTGGTACCGGGCGCTTACTTGGGTCGGCTGGCTGGTGTGAAAACGCATTGAAACGTTGATATGTTACGTTGATATTGATATGTATTATGTACTAACCCTTTCGACGGGTCGAAGTATGATATTTAATTATTAAAAATTTTAAATAAAATGTAACTATAATTTTGAACAAAAATAATAATAAGCATCAGTTCGGTATCTTATCATCTCTGGATCCACGAGGTGGCCGTAAACTACCAGTCGAGACAAAAAACTGGGTAAAATGTTTTTATATCCGAGAAGACATTTATCGAATATTGGCTGGTAAAAATAATTTTATTTTCCTTTAAGTGGATGACGGGAAAAGAACACACATACAAAAACAGCTTCTAATGTGCAACATTGACACACTTTATTATTTAAGTAAAGTTTTTAATTACTCCTTCCTACTGCCTCTTACTAATATTTTTGTTCAAACTTGTAGGTATATTTTGTTTAAAGTTTTTAATAATTAAATATTGTGGTTAGACCGTTGGTAAGTTTAAATAGGTTAGTACATAATACATATTAATGTTAACGTACCATATCAACGTTTTAATGCTTTTTTGCGCCAATCAGCCGGCCCAAGCAAGCGCCACGTATGTAGGTACTTTAACTCATGTACCTCCTAAACTTTTTTAGTAAAATTAATGTATTTTTAGCTTTGTTTTGTAATTAAAATAATTAAAAAAAAATGGTTGGAATCATTAAAATTATTATTAGAAATGTTTACTTCCGGTTTTGTTCGTGAAAAACAAATTAAATTTCGAATCTGATTTTAAAATGAAAAATAACAGTATATTTTCCATAAAAATCACCACGTTCAATATTTAATTGTAAATTTGTTTAATTCGGAAAATAGCATCCAAAAAATCCTTCCAATAAAAACGCCAATTTTTTAGAAGCCCAAAACTTGGCAACGAAACCTCATGCAAAAAAAATTGTTTGATCACGTTAATACCATCTAGAAGTACATTTGGGTCTAATATAAACAAATTTCAGAACCATTTTTTCACATGAAATGCACCTATCGTCAAAATTTATAAACGATCTGTTTTAAATTCAAATTATGAAATCACATTGTAAAAATACCGTATTTAAATATAGCAAAATATAGCGGTCATGTGAAGCTCCCCTTATGTTGATTCAGTAAAACAAGAGGTGAGCTTACAAAAAGGCAAACGTACAAAATGTCGAAAGATCAAACAAAGCTGAAATTCCATTCTTTAAATTAAAGTCAACACCACAGTTTAAGTGATATATTATTTTACGTTACATTTGTACCAATAATACCATTTAATTGTAGAGGTAATTATGGTAAATTTTCTGGTGAAAATACATAAGGGCTATTTATTGTTCAATTAAAAACATATGTTCTGGCTTCTATAACCTTAAACAATTGTAAAGTAAATTTGGGAGTGACTTCGGAATCTTGCCCGACTCGTACGACTTTTCAATAATTATAAAACTTACACATGTTTTTTTAACAAGCATTAAAAAATATTTTTTCCAAATGTGGTGTAAATTGTAAATAAAATTGTTATTAAAAAAAAATTAAAATCTCGTAGATAACGTAAAGCACAAAACATGCAAAATAGGTAGTAAGATAACTATGAATTTTGTTTAAACTAATTTTTTTATAAAATAAGGTTAAAGAAAAATAATGGAAAAAATTTAAACTTTCAGATGATATTTATAAAGTTAACAAAATTAACTTTTTATTGTAAGTAGTTTTTTTGGAACATTTTGTGAAGGTGATACTAAAGTATAGATGTGTGTTTACTGTTTATTGGTCAATAGTGATTTTAACGTAATAATTTATTTTTTGAGCAGAAAAATTATTATTAGCTTTACTATAATTCAATTCAACTTGACGAATAGACTAATTCAGTTTACGGATCAACCTACTTATATTCTAAATCCAAATTTAACTAAAGATAAGTTGAGCGCCAAGTATTTGAAATTACTAAAAATCCAAGCAAATTAGATATGTGTCTAGGCTTTTTATTTCGTTGCTGACCAGTAGGGAAGTAAACTTATTCTAGTTAGTAGGGAAAGCAGCAAGTGAAAGACAACTTATTTAAAAATTGTAGATCCCAAAGGAATTAAAATTTCCGAAAGTTTGGACAATTTAATCAAACAAATTAAAAAAAAATGGTAAAATTTAATAAAATATACTAATGGTCCTAACAAACCAATGTCAAAATTCAACAGTCCAGTCGGTAATGGTATGTCACGAATGGTAGGTATGGTAGGTCCTTAATTCAACAGTTTAGTCGCCAATGGTAGGTCCCGAATAGTACCTCCTTAAAGGTAAAAATCCACAGTCCATGATGGCCCAAATAATCTAAAAATGTTTAAATTTAACAGTTCAGTCGGTAATGGTAATAATAGGTCCTTAAAGGTCAAAGGAAGCCGCGAAATGAAACTTTCACTGACTTAGAAAACGTCCGCAACTTCTCTCTGAAGATGGCCCGCCTTAATCATATCAATAGCCCTATTAACTTCATCCGCACTAAGTTTACGTCTAGGCATTATTCAAATCAAAATTCTAAATTATAAATCACAGTTGACTAAATAAAGTGAAAACAATCACTGATATAAAATTCTTGAAAATACTTGCCTTAAACTTAAAAACTTATCAACTCGGAAACAAAAAAACTAGTCAGGTAAGCAAGTAAACATTCAATATATTACAGACAAAACCTTGGTGAATAAAACAGTTAAAATTTTTCTAACTTTTTTAACTTTTGTGGAGCAGTTTATTTTTATGACATCGTTTTAAAGAATTGAATGATAGAAAAAAGGAAATAATCTTTACTAAAGTGCGTTCCATAATCTAAAGCACGTTGTAAATTTCTAGTTGTTTGATACTGCATGAGTAATGGGTGTATTTGGCCAGAGTTCTTTGAGATCTTGAGTACTTGTTAGAATAGCAAAAGAAGGGACTTTGGAAGACAGTTCCTCACAGCTTGATAGTGACATCAGCTATCGCACTACGATGGGCTAGTGAAGAAAGACGTTTTGTCATTAGGCTTGGGTTGTTAACATTTACCAAAAAGCTGTTGAGTATTCTTTGGATGGTAATTATATTCACGTTATTTTAAGTAAAACACGAAGAATGTAAAAAAATCCAGAGATTCAAGTTTGGAAAAGTAAATTAAACTTCCGTAAGGAACAGCGAATAGCCACCACTTTATGGATATTGTCTAATTAATGAGTGCAACATATAGAAGGCGCCAGACTTGTGATGAATCAACTTAAATACAGATATTAAATTGGATTAGAGAATAAATTTATATTTTATATACATTTTAAAGTTGCAAAACCGTTGGGCAACACAATTATATATTTTTTATCAAATATGTAATTTTTTTAAACTTAATAGATTTTTTTTTGTTTTAGGTTATGTAAAAGTAGGTACCTACCTGGTTAGTGAGTAAAAAGTAATCATTTTTTAACAAAGAGACTTTTGCAGCAACAATGTCCAATGTCGTATATTGTTAGTAATGGTTATTAAGTGTACATATTTCTTAAAAATAAGAGGTACAAATATCTACCTCGACAACACTTTTATGCTATTAAATATCGTTACATCATTGGTACATTAATAGGAAATTTTTTTATTACTTATGTAGCATTGCGATGTCTCTAATTCGGTTTTAAAAATTAATGAGACGTCGTGGGACGCCTGGCGATGTGAAACATAGAAACTATTTGATATAGAAAATTTGCATAAAAGAATGGTTTATTAAGGGAAATAAATATGGCATAATCAAAAACAAAATTCAGATAATATTAAAAATATACACGCACTCATGCACACACATAAATGAATTATAAAAATATAATTAACTTACTCTTGACTTGAATGTCTTAATAATTTTACGTTCTTTGCAAAAGGCCGCTCACTTTCATGTTTTAAACCATTATTGTCAATCATATTTTATTGTAGTTATTACTTTTAAATAATTTTTTCCTATTTGAAATTTAAAAAATAACATCACATTTTAGTTTAATGTTAGCAAAACAATGTTATTTACATAAAAAACAATAATAATCCAAATAAAGTTTCACATCAGGGAATCGCGGCACCAACAGTTGTTGTTACCCCCCAAGCGCACCATTAGATGTTTTCGTCACAGTATTCAAATTGCAATTGGACTTGAAGGAGTAGAAGTATTTCTACTTCCTAGATAGAGTATGTTGACTTGATTTCTTATTCAATCTGTTAGATTAGAGTCCAGTGATTGTGCAGGGCACGGCAATACTTCAATACTATTATCATTATCTGGAAAGCTAGCCACTTTCGCAACATGTGGTCGTGCATTATCACTCATCAGTACGAAATTGTCTTCAATAGCTGCCGCATATGAAAGCACAATCGGACGAAGTATTTCATCAATATACCATTTAAAAAATTTTGCAGCAAAACGAGATCGGTACAACTGCGATAGCCTTTTAAACCATTACTGTAACTCCTCTATTAGAATAAACCTGTATATTGCGTAATCTTGGTTTATTGATCGGTACTCTCAACACTCTTATACGTCTTGAGTCAGGAATTATACGTCTAAAAAAAAGAACTCCATTGGATATTTTGCCATAACAAGTGTTCCTTAGACCAAGCTCAACGTGCCGCGCGATTGCCTCTCGTTAAAGACTAATGTCTCAGCGGTATTCTCGATCTCTTGTAAAGGATTTATATTGGTCCTTTATGTAATATGTTTGCAATAGCTGCATTTGTAACGTAGGGTTCCTTCTTGTAACTAAATGCAAAAAACTAACTTCTTTATGGGTTGTAGATCTCGTGCTTCTTTTGTATTCCAGTTTCTCATAACGGGCATTCAAGCGATAAATCACGCTTTAAGATGTGTCAAATTTTCACGCTTCATTTGTTTGCCGAGTGCCATTTTATAGCATGCCAATGGCTCTTAGCATTTGTTTGCAGTGTAAATGGTGTCTTTCCATGTTCAGTTTAAACATTTATGTAATTTACTTTTAATTCAAATCAATACTACCCTTTTTTTCTTTGTTTGAAAGCGATAAAATATACACACGATAACTAATTTTTTTTTTGTGTTACAGTATAAACGTCAAAAAATGTTGTGACATATAATGTGGGTTAAATATGAAATATATTTATTAAACTTAATAATATTTAAATATAAGTTAATATTCTTAGATTATTTTCATGTGTGTAGTATTAGTGTACGTCAAAAAAAATAAAATAATGTTTGCCCATCCCTCTAGTAGTTTTTTTAGGTAACGCCACTGTCGAGAGGTTTATTCCAACGGATTTGAAAACAAAGAGAATCCCATTTGAATTTAAAGCTGATAGGTAGATCGTATCCAGTCTTACAGAATGAGGATGGTAGTGTTATCACCGAAAAGTCGTACGTTAGACATCGCCGTCAATAACTCCTGAGTCTTGCCAGCTTTTTGTGAAAATCCGTCTGATCCGTCTTTAGATATAAAGGATATGAGCAAAAGGAAGAAGGCACAAGCCGAGTTTTATCGCAACTAAGGACAAAGATGGTAACCAAGGTAACAGTTGACCTATTCCTATTGGCTACTAGAAAAGTGTCAATAGATCCGCCCACATTTCCTGTCGGCCTGACTCTCTTTCCTTATCTTCGCATTCTCCTCCTCGACAGGATAATCAACTGACTGGAATGAGATGAAGGATGTAAAGAACTTTGTTCGGAATATATGCGTAAAGGAATGGAATGGGAGAGTCAGGTAAGTAATTATCAAGCTGCACAAAAGATGTTTCTTCGAACAGCGGTTGATATACTGCTTGAGGTAAAAGATAGGGAGTAATAAAGCTTTATATTTTTTACCTAAACCAAAATGATTATTTACATATTTTTATAAAATTTAATAATAAAATTTTGATCGGTATCGCCAAAACTTAAAAATCAAAATTAAAATATTTATAGACGATTAAGTATGGTATAAAACAAAAACTATTTCAGTTCAACCAGCAATCATTTATTCCCTTTAAGTAAACATTAAAAATCCTTATAAAACTTTTAGCTTTAATATTTATGTTGACGATTATGTAGAATTTCAATTCTGGTACATATGAGTTTAATTTTTCACGTGATATATTTAAAATAACTTAATATTTGTTTAAAAGATCATCGTTTTATTTTACAAGCAATTTTGTGTTTCTTATTATAGGAGGCAAAATCAAATAATAAATCAAATTTAAAAAATATTTTACTATTATAAATATATAATTTATTTACCTACTACTAATAAATTAATAATATTGAAACAATTCAAATGAAACACTCAGTGGCATGGAATAAGACGAAGTCAGTTGATTGTACTTTTGACAGTTCATCTTAACGTTGTTTGAAGCGTAAACATTTATCAGTTTTCAATTTAAAGGTGTATTGGTAATACCAAAATGAATAATGATCGCTTTTACAAACCAAGGAAAATTAGATACAATTCTAATTTATGGGAAATGTCCAAAAACCCGCCGTAAAACGTTAAATTTTTACAGATATCGTTATCCCGAAAAAAACAGTAAGAGCCAAGTTAATAACAACTTGATAGTAAATCAGCTTAACTGCCATTACTGGTATCAAAATAATCCGCAATGGATATATAACTTTCAAAGGACCGAAGAGCAACGAGCAAATGCCATTGTGAATTATTTAAAACTATTAAGATAAACCAAGAAAAAACAAAAATATTGAGACTAGGTAATGAAACAATATAAGGCAGTATTAAAATAGGAAAACCTAAATATGATCAAATAGAAAAGTTTAATATCTGGGAACCATAATAGATAGAACGAAAGACAGGAAACTTGAATTACCAGAAAAAATAGTCACTACAAATAAATGTTTGCCATGCAAACAAAAAATTATTAAAAAGCAAATTACTCACGAAGAAAACCAAAATGAAGATTACAACACAATAATTAAACCAATATTACTATATGCAGCAAAAACAATCAGCATGACAAAAAAAGAGCTAAGAATCATGGAAAAAAAATTATGCGAGCAATATTACCTAGGACCAATTAAAATCACAGAAAATAAATATAGAATTAAAACAAATGAAGAAATAAAAGAATATATAGTACAAAAAATAAGGCAATCCAGAGTATCTAAGATAGTTAGGATACGTGTGAAGAGAAGAAAATGAAACATTGGTTCCAACGCTACAATGGGAACCGGGAGTTAAAAGAAGACGCAGCAGTCCCAGATCTGAATGGCTGAAGAAAGTGAAAAGAAGATCTACACAAGGCAGAAGTGAATAATTGGCAAGAAAAGATTTATGATAGGGAATTCTTGTTTGTAGCTGAATACAATTATACAATGTAAACATTTTTGTGAAGATGCAGCTATGTTTAAATGAAACTCTTTTTACTTTTTGTAAAAGCTTTCCAAATTAATAATTTGTATATATATATATATATATATATATATATATATATATATATTATTTAATTAAATTACAATTTTTAAAATTTCTTAAGTTTGACATGATATCACACATAACAGGTAGAAGTCATAACTTAATTGTGTGTTCAAATAAAATTCTGATTTAAGATTTTAGATCAGATATGGTTTAAAAAATAAAATTATAAAATTTTTGAATTATGTATCGAAGTGGGTATAAAAAAAATATTTGCAAGCGGTGGTCTGGAAGATGTTTTTGCTTGGTTGAAACAGTTTTAAAAATTAGCAGCATGAGAATTAATATTGAAGAAAGTAGACGTATTCGGAAGAAAAAACTTAATAGTAAGAGTTATAATCAGTAAGAAATATAAATTAAAAAAAAAATTATTCATCAAGTTAAAGAAAATTTCAACATTTAGAAGTAGTTATATTGTCAAAAGGTGTGAAGAAGAAAGAAAATCGTTAAAAAAGGGTTGGTTCCTAGTGAAGATTTGTGCGCACAGGAACAACAAAAGAACTGTATAAAAAATTTTGGACAATTTATTATTATTTGGGGTTATTTGGTAAACTTTTCTAAAAATTTTTTGAAATTATTGTAAAATTTCATTTTTTTAACCATATATCAAAAAAAATTATTGAAGGAGATAAAATAGATATATTTATATTTGGATAAAGTATTTATTTTTATTTGAATGTACGACCTTGGAATAAATAAAAAGTCTCGACCGGAAGTTTTTATGTATTTTAATATTATTATTAATTGCATTTGTTTATTTTAATTCTGATTTTTTGAAAAAGGAAATGTATCACTCAATTTGCCGCCCTTTGATGTGGGTATTTTAATTGAAGATCCTTTTAAAAATGCCGCCAACATGTTGCGTTATATCGTACCTCAGACAGGTTACAATTAATGATCCGTTGTGTTTGGATCCTAAAGTGGTACTTAATGTTTAAAGAGACAGAAAAGTGTGCTGAGAAAATGAAAAAACTAAACGGCAAGTATTATTTTTTATTGCTGTTATTAAGTAATTTTATACATTCTGTTGTAAGACAAAAAAATTGGCGAAGCACAGATACATTTGATTATTTACAGTGATAATTAATTGCTACAATTTTTTATAATTAATATTTTTAATAAACGGCACGAGTTAAAAACTTAAATTTTATGAACAAATTTTACGAGTAGAAAAGAGATTTCTTAGCGAGTCGTCAAAAAATTGTGTTACTTAGTTGATTGTAAAAGAAGTAACATTCTGATAAATTCTGCAGCATAATTTTAAAACTAATTCATTACTAAAACATAAAGTGGAAGAGAGAAAAAGCGACAGAATTTCATTGTGGGATTAGCAGTGTCCGATGTAATAAAATAAAGTAAAAAAGGGAGATCAAACCGGAGATTTATGGACCACAGAGTGTTTCCAGTAAATTTATCAGGGGTACTCAACTTTATGGCTTGCAAAATATTCCATTTTCAGACAGATTGTGAAACTTTGGCCACTATATTATATAAAAATGTTGGGCAATGTTTATTGCATAGGGTTTAGTACAATAGCAATTTGATGTGCTACATTTAGCAAACAAATCGTTCATTTCTTCAAATCAAATTGTTGTTACAAAGTAATTTAATAATGAAAAAGAAAATTTATGACCAATAACTAGGAAGATTTTTATTATTTTAAAGAATAGCAAAATTGTGGGAAACATTAATTCAATTTTTTTACTTTTGAGCTGCTCATAGAACTTTTTTTAATAAGACCTTTATGTTTTGCTTATGTGTTTCATTTGATAATACGAGGACATTAAATTAACAACTGTGATTTGAATTTCGTGTAGACCACTTAAGTTTTATAAGTATTAAGTATTTTTTAAACGGTAGAGAAAACAGAACCGGATTAAGGTATTTGGCCAACCTAGGCGAGACATATTTTGGCGCCCTTTATCCCCCCTCATAATTGATGTGTCCTCATAATTATCTTCACCCCTCAATTCTCGCTGTTCCATTCGTTTAAGCCTTTGAATATAAAACATCAGGAAGGAGCATAGTCTCGAATAAGTGTTGACAGGAATGAAGGGTGCATATTATAGTAAAAAGAACAAAAAACTCGTAAATGTTGGAAAAAATAAGCAAAATGCTATAATTTTACCCTACGCTACGTCAATGCATACTGTGTAATTGCTGGGTTTATCCTATAAATGTTATTGAAATTAAATTCTTATTTATTTCTAAATATTTAACAAATTTAGCATTAAAAACACCTAGGTATTTGTGTAACGTTACACTAGCACTTTTATGTTCTGATGTCAGGGAACACCCACAAGATGAACAACTAACCATATTTGTCGTTATTGTCTCAGTTATATTTAAAAATGTTTTACCACCAAATTTATTTAGATGTTAATAATGGTTAACTAATAAGTATTAATATTAATGCACAAAACAAAGCCTTATCTCACATGTTTGGTCTTAAGGCGAGCGGTATAGCCTCTAGTAATTCGTGTAAATGTTCTAAATAAAGAGATCTAAATTAATTGGCTGGCAGTTTAAAAGAACCTATTAAATAATCACATATCACATCACCACTTCCTTCCACTCGATACTGTTCTTACACACATCTTTTGCTTCCTCTACTTTCATCAGTGCTCTCATACATGCTCGTCGGTTGTTGGAACTCTTGACCTGGCCTTTTTTCAAAACAATGTTGATCTGATCGAGATATGTTTGCCGAGGTCGACCTCTACCGATTTATCCCTTCACACTTGCCCTATAAATTGATTTCGACAATCTTCCTCATGCTGAAAATAAGTTTCTCTCTTAGCATGTGGATTTTCAGAATTCCACAAATAATTATTTTTACAATTTAATATTCCTCGTCTGGTAAATGTTGCCACCGAGAGGTCCTAATTTTAATCTTTTGGATTTTTTAATTTGGTCACAAACAAAGAAAAAATTAATTCTATTCAAGAAGTGCGACTGATAATAGAAGAAGCCGCGAATGTGATTAAAAATAGTAGACAAGGGTTATTTAATTTTAATAGATCTTTGCGAAAGCGGATCATAAAGTGTATTGATGTAAATGGTGGGCATTTTTAACATTTACTTTAAAGTTTTTTATTTTTGTTATTTAATTTGTTATTATTACACATTTAGAGAATAAAATTTTTTATAATATTAAAATTCTTTGTACTTTTTAGAAGTAAATAACTTGATAAGCGATCGAGTTGCATGAATCAAACATAAGTAAGTTTTTTTGTACAATTTAACGCTTTTTAATATTTTTTTATTATTTTACTCATAGTTCAGCCGAAAAAAAAAATTTGCTTTGATTGACTAAACACAACCAAGTGTAACTAGCGCTCTCTATTAGCGATGCGAAATTAGAGTCCAAATTATTTCGGACTGGGCGGAGAGGAAAATACTCACGCACTGGTCTAATATACCAGGGTTAACTCACTCGAAGGCGTTTCTACCTAAACCCTCGAGAAACACAACTAAGCAGATCCTAGAATGGAGCAGAAATGACCTGCGTATTCTAACGGGACTGCTTACAGGACACTGTCGTCTAAGATATCACCTCAGAAAGATAGGTCTGAACCAACAAACGGACTGTCGCTTTTGCTCCGTGGAAGACGAAACTGCTGAACATATACTATGTTCATGCCCCGGCCTGCGAAGAATAAGGTTCAACATATTTTGTTACACCAACCTAGAACCTACTGATTTCAAAAAAATCTTACCCTATACAACCATGAACTTCGTAAGAAGAGCTGGATTGTGCGGTGAACTGTAACCTCTAGAGGTGAGCCACAATAGACCTACTAAAGGTCGCAGTGGAGGGGCGACCACGCCCCACTCACATGATACCTAACCTAACCTAGAGTACAAATTGGCAATCATCATGCCAAAAAACGTAAAATTGCCAACTTTCAAATAGAAATTGTGAAAACATAAAAAATTATTGCCAAAATCAAAATCCATATTTAAACCCGGTAACTCGGAAACTATAATATTTGGATGAGACATATTGGGCAGAATCATCATATTTTGAGGTCTAGAATCTACAATTCTAAGATTGGGGAAGCCGAAGTTTCAAGAACTCCGCCGGTATTCCGTTGGTCTTGTGGCTTTTTGATCTTTTGCTTCTATTAAAGCTTTCCTTATTTCTTCCTTTAGTATTGGTGGTCCGGATTAAGGTGTGTTTAATTGGTTATCTGTTAGTTCGTCACGAGAGTCATCAGTGGATAAAAAACAAAATTTATTTGAATAATAATAACTAATACAATATAACATGAGACGTCAACTATAAGTAAAAAGTTTTGCCAACATTCAAATACTTGCGATGTTGTCATATACGAGTTTAAAAATATTAATATTTTATTAAAATAATAGTTAAAAACATTTTATTTATTCGAAAAAGGGTTAAATAAAAAAGAACAGTCACAATTTTCCGAATTATTAAATAAGCAACACTTACACTTACACTATCGATTCTTCTATTGGCCAAGCCATGCGTTATCTAATGAAGGAACAAACTTTATATTGTTGGGGTTACGTCAGTCTGTCCTTTGCATAGAAGCATGAATTTAGATCGGTCCAAAATATTATGTCATCATTAGCATGATGTGTATTCAAACTGAAACAGTTTAGAAAAGCGAATTTGACTATAAATTTGGGTAGTTAACGAGTCTCTACAAACACCAAAAAGAAGCAGTACCAGAGAAAAATACAGTAGCGCAGAATAGTTATTAATAAATAAAAATGAGATTTACAAGGATAGGTACATTAGTAAAATCTTCTTAAATACAACAATGTAGCATCAACAATAGTAAATAAACGAAATAATTTATTACTAGAATTCCTAAAATAAAAGTAAAAACAAATTATACAATAAAAAATGAGAAAAAAAAAACATTAGTAGGTACCGCATACTCAAAAACGAAAAAACCTGGTGAGGTTTTGTAAAAGAGGTTAATTAAATCGACAGTATAGGAATACATAAATTATAGAGAATGTTCGCCATGACTGTTTAACTTATACATAGACGTTTGTTTAAAAGATTTAAAAGAGAGTGCGTATGGATTGAAAATGAATGATTTGATCGTCAAATGCCTTCTTTAGGCCGATGATTAAGTCATATTAGCATCATCTAAAGAGAAGTTGTAGGCGATGGTAAGTTAGTATTATGGCTGAGCCCTAAAAATCAAATGGATGAAAGTGAATGTAAACAAGACGAAAGTAATGGTTTTTTAAAAAAAAAGAAAGCACGAGGTGCCGGCTGATTAAAGGAGAAAGAGTGGAACAAGCGAATGAGTTTGTATACTTGGGTTTAAAGTTTTTGAGAGACGAAAAGTATGACTGTAACATTAAGCGAAGGGTGTTGGCAGGAAAACAGATGAACGGAACCTTGTATAGCTTTATGAACAGCACGACTGGCTGTGCATAGAGGAGTGCTGGTCCCTACACTTATCAATAGTGTGATAAGGAAACACTTTGGTGTAAAAGAAGATGTGGTATCAAAGATAGATAATGGAATGCTTAGATGGTTTAAACACGTAGAGAGGATGGATGAAAGAAGATTGACGAAATATATTTATAATGCGAGTGAGAATGGGCAAGTTGGCAAGAGCATGTGTGTGAAAAAGGCAAATATATCTCACGTATAAGCGATTTCAGTCTGCGTTCGTACAAAGTACAAAACATTTTTTATGTCTGCTCGGTTTAAGTAGTGTAGATTAAATTGGGATGGTGAATGGAATCGTGTTGTGTTATTTGACGAGTCTTTGAATGCAGGATGGTCGCAGAAGTGTAAAACGATTACGTGGAGGACGAAGAAATTTAGAATATGATATGAAAGCGCTGTTAAAAGTAGAAGTAGCGAAAGACGTGTGTAAAAACCGTAGTATGTGGAAAGAAGTAGTATCTATATGTGTAGAAAATTTTACAAAATTGCCGTCTACCAAGTGTTGAATGATTGGTTATAATAATAATACTCATTGTTAGTATTTAAGCGATATATTAATCTGTGTCGTAACTATGTGAAACAGAGCCGTATCTGGGCAAAAATTTGAAATATCAAAAGGAGTAAAAAATATTTCTCATGGTAAACATCCATTAAAGGTAGTATTTAAAAGGATTTTAAGGATTAAAAGAATTTAATAGGATTAAAAATCAAATAACCTTAAATACTTTTAAATCCTGTTTTTTCACAGATAGGTATCTGACAAATGACCATATGTATGACATTTTTTCACATATATCCTTACGATTTTAACAATAAACGTCAATAAGAGTAAAAAAGGTGTTTCTATGACCAGTTGATTTATGTGCATAGTTTTACTTATGATTATTTAATTAAATATTGGAATTGATTTGGTTTCATCTGAGAAATGATTATAGCTATTTGTTTTCTAAAGAATAAAGGTGGGTTAATTTCATACTGAATGTTGTATTTAGTTGATTTGTTTTGTTTTAGAAATGATTTAATTGTCTGTTTTCGTAAATTATAATGTGAGTTACTTTTATTTAGATTGTTGCATTCAAAAGTTTGCGGTTTATATTTAGAAAACGAAAGCTTCTCTTGTGAGCAATTATTTGTAGTATATTCCAGATTCGGTACCCAATCTGATCTTTATGTTTACGCAGAAAACAGACAAACAAAAAATTTGTGGCCGGGTTTAGCTAGTTGTTTAATAAAATTCAATTCAATTCGAATTAATTTAACATTGAATTACATTCGGAACCCATGGATTGTATTAAAATAAATTTGGATGTTAAAAAACTATGACAAAGAATGTGAAATCCACCTGAAGGTGCAAATAAACGAATTTGTGCGATTTAAAATAACATAAAGTGCCGATGTCGAAAGTCCCTATCGAACATTTTCATATCTTTGTGTGAATATTGGAAAAACGTATTTGTGCCATTTCTTGCTAACATCGGAAATGCAAGGGGCTATATATAGGTACTCTTATATTCCCTGTCCATGTATTTTTTATGCAGTGGGTATTTACCGCCATTCACGAACACATTTTGTTACTTAACCGAGCCTTACTCCTTCGAATATATTAACATATTTTGTTATTATTAAAATCCTTGGTCATTCGAAGATCCTGTTGAATCTCTAGTATGATCCCGAAAATTCAACAGTAGACTTTAAACAGCTTTTCACATTCTATGCCTCGTAAAAATGTATCACATAAAATAAATACATTTTTCGCTGTTTTTTAAAATAATGAATATAAATATATTTGAATACACAGGGTGGCGTATTTAAATTATCTTTTGTTATATTGTAACATTTCAAAAACACATCTATATAATGTTCATCTTAAAATTAGAAAAACATTATAAAGAGTGGAACAGCCAAATGGGATAAATTAATTATTTCAGTTATTGTGCATATTTGTAAAAAATTCCAAAACACATCAATTTTTTTTATTTTACAGTTCTGTTCTTTTTTTCAGAACAGTTATTAAATTTTATACTACAACATGGCATGTAGAGCACCCTTTTACTGAAGCGCACTCTTTTTTTATAAATACAATAAAATGTGTATGTTTATGACAACATGGAACAAATAATATTGTTACGGATTGTAACCGATAAATACGCCCCTGTTTTATTATCTGGACGAGGCGGTGTATTGTCCACACAAAGATGCATTTTTAAAAATTTGGAAGTTATAACTGTCACTCGAAGGAAGTTCAATGTAGTTTCGTTAGTTTTTATAAATATACACAATATTTAAAATAATGAATTTATTCCATTTGGCTGTTCCACACTGTATATCAATGATCAAATAATGTTGAAACATTTAAAAAAATGTATTGCCACTGTTTTATTTAGATTTTTTATTAAAATTATCGACTAAATAGATGAAACTTGAGTAACAATAAGCCCAAAGCCATTTAAATATTTTGTTCTCGTTTGTCAGTATTATTAAAATAGAATTAAATGAATAAAATTATTAATTTCATGCCAACATATGTTAATCAGTAAAAGCATTTGTATTTGTATGTATTTCTTCGGAAATTTTTTCCTGGAAGGTATAACAGTAGAAATGTTTTAACCTAATAAAATGTAACAGTACTTTTTTAGATTTCTTGGTATATCTATTAATTTCTTGCTTTACTACTTCCGTATTTTCCTGAGCAAATCGATTCATTTTTCTGCCCTATAAACACTACAACAACCAACTAAATGTTTTTTATTTATTTGACTACAGCTGCAACAACTGACATAGTGTTCTTGAAATTTGACATTTAAGGTAATTCAAAGGCTTCTATATTTACTACGAAGTAAACACAATAAATATTGTCAATAGAATTTTTCATATTTTATATTTTTACATTTTGTCACGAAATTTTCTTACCAAATACCACTCGGGATCACATTATATCCGGAAATTTTTTGACCCCTAGTGGTATTGCTAGTGAAAATGTTTTCAATATTTATTTACCAATATAACTGGTTTTGTGTAATTAAAAAACAACTTTTGTCTTGAATAATAACTTTCTCTTTTACGTGTAAAACTTTGCAGGATTAGTTAGCATTTGGAAGTAATGTCCCTTACGTTACAATAATAAGGGTCGGGAAGTGTTACACTCGCGCCCTTGGGAAAATATTAATTAATCCAGATGTTCCGACAAACAATATGTTTTAAAGTGTTAAATAAACTGAAAACAGAGACATTTTACGGCATTATTTGCAACTAAAGGTTATTTTTTAAATTGACATCGCCACTAAGTCTGAAAGGTATAATGACTTTGAATTAATGTCAATTAAGCAGAATACGTTTTAAAATACTAATAGGTCGTAGATAATTCTGGTTTGTAGCATTAATGCGAATGCCATTTTTGCGTTTAATTTATAGGTACAATTTTTCATAGAAATGGCCTAACACATTTTTTCAAGTACCTGTTTCTCCTTTATAATATGTCGTTTGCTGTTCCTACGGCGTGGAGATAATCTACTGACCATAAAAGTTTTTGCTACTTTTGTATTAGTAAGGGACAAAACAACGTCCTGAAAATACCATTTTTAACCCAACATTTTTACCATCTAGTTAATTATGAATTAAATGATTTGATACGTGACCTAATATTGTCAAAACAAAAATCTGAACTTTTTGGTTCCAGACTTCGACAGTAGAACGTGTTAGATAAAAATGCGAAAATGGATTGTAATATTTTTTGATCGCTATGTTTCTTCTGTGATGATTTAAAAAAACCATTTATTAGTCCATTCAGTGTAAATATGAACAGTAGAAAATTTGTGGGGACTTAAAAGTGACAAGTAGGTATATTACTGGACTTTAAGGAGGTTTTACAAAGTATTGCCGTTTTTTTTGTGTTTATGGGACAATAGCAAGAACAATCGGTCTCATAGAACTTCTTTTAAACCTGGTACTTCAAACATAATGCCCCCCTTGTTAACCCAAAAAGGGTGCTTCTTCCGACTTTCCATATGAAGTTTGGACTAATAAAAAAATATGTCAAAGTCATGAACGAAGAAGGTTATTGTTTTAAAAACATAAAATAAATATTTTTAATCAAGAGATGCAAACCTAAAAGAAGATATATTTATTGTACCGGAAATAAGAAAGCTTCTACATGATTTCCGTTTTCAAGAAAAATTGATTGCAAAGAAATTGCCAGCTTGTTTTGTAAGTATAGTGAAAGAATTTCTGGATATTAAGAAAGTTAAAAATTATAAAAACGCATTTTTTACTCTCCCATTTGGATTATTTTGGAAATTTTGGTTGCAGTAAGTGACGAACAAGAAGAAAGGTTTCACCGGGACATCAGGTCGATGGAAACAAAATACCAAGGAACCTGTCACTCATCTTTTTTTGACGTCTACTGTTGGTTTAAAAAAAAAATGTTGCTACAAAACGCAATAGGAAAAAGTAAAATTTTTGTTGCTGGATAAGGTCTCTTGTAATATAGTTTTTACTTATATAATCCTCAGTAATATCTTTGCAAAGAGGATAATTAATTTTTTCAAACGTAGTCGATTAAAAGGTAACAATCTGACTTTAAAAAGGTATTTTAATTAGTGGTTCACAATTAAAAAGTTTTGGAAAAGACTATTACATGGAAACACTTAAAATTATTGATCACTTAAAAAAATACAACTTTTTTATAGTTTATTTTATTTCCAATAAAATAAATAATGCATGGATAAGATAAGGTAGGTACAAGTAAAACATTGCAACAAATTTCTGTGAAACTCAAATTTATTTTTCAATATATGGCATAATTACAATTACTTTGTTAAGTATACATTCAGTTATATACACTTGTCATTAGAAATATTTTTAAGGAATCCCGAATGTTATCAGTTAATCACTGAGGGCCTTTTCTATGCCAAAATTATTTAATTGTACATCTGACGCAATGTGACACCCCAGTAATAAATTGCACTAATAACTAAAAACTACTTTAAGGTACAATACATTATATAAGAAAACGAAGGTCCGTCCGTGTTAGGAATATTTGCAATCAAAAGTGTTCTAAGAAGGTTGCAGATATGTCAGTTTATCTTTTAAATATCACACTATTATTCAACGCTACGTCAAACAGTTCCTTGGAAATGTTCGAGATATTTTCGATTGCTAAGTACATTATTGAAACATAAATTCTGAACCACTTATTTAATTTTTAAACAATTCATCCTTATAAAAAGTTATATATATATATATATATATATATATATATATATATATATATATATATATATATATATATATATATATATATATATATATATATATATATATATATATATATATATTCGCCACTTTTTTTGTGTGTCCTAAAAAATGAGCAATAAAATAAACCAACAAAATAAACAATGAATTTTTTCGTACTTATTAGATAACACACTTTGTAAACTTTTCCATACACATAAAGTTACAGTGCAACAGAAGTAGCTTGGCGGGTGACAAGCCTCTAAAATAACAAACATTCGGCTGAATATACTTAACATTTGTAAACTTCTTTCTCCGATTGTACTTGAGACTCACGATTACTGAAAATTTCGTTGTCGCCGATCGGATCGTTATTCGAATGTTTTCGTTGTGCGCAGATTTTGTGTTTCTTCGCCCGCCAAGCTACTTCTGTTGCACTGTACACAGTTATAGACATTTGTTTATACAGGCACAAATAAAAATATAAAGAATTTCAGACTTTTAACTACTTAGGGACCGAGGAGAATTAAAGAAATCTGTTAATATTTTTAATATTACATTGACACGGAACGCACCAAGCTAACTCCTTACCTCTCGTCCTGCACCACCCGACATAGACAATCCTTTGGGGTATCTCTTGTCAGTGACTTGAATTGCAGTTGGTGTTCATCTAAGGAATTTACTTGGAATTTAATGGTTTAAATTGTTAAGCAAGAGGTCTATTTTAGGAAACCCATTCACTTTTCAAGTATGATCTAAAATATTTATTTCAAAAATCCTTCCTATGGGGCAAATCGGATCACTATTTTAAGCTGATTTATTATATGTTTGAGGTTATTAATTCATATTTATTTCATTATAGATAGTTCGCACATCATGGCAACATTCACATCCAGATCAAGGAATTACAAAAGCCTATTTTGGAGGTCTTTTTAAACAGGCTTGGAACAAGGCTGCTACTGTTGGGAATTTTGTAAAAGGCTTCGAAAAGACTTGGTATTTTTATTAAACCCCAAAGCTATACCCGAACACAAGTTTATCGGTGATAAAAAGTCAGACATTATGATGTCCCCAGTCCAGTCCACGAGTACTTAACAGGTGCAACCATAAGTCCAATCCTCAAGTACAGCCACAAATACACAACCACTTGATGATACAGTGCCAATCCACAAGTTCACAACAGTCTGCCGAAACCCAGTCACCCACCAGTGCAGGGATAATGAAAGAAATTCTTCCATCACTTTTAAAATCACCGTCCACGTCTAAAAAAATCGTAAAAATCCAAAACATGTCTTGCATTTAACATTACCTCAGAATAAGATTATTTTTCTCGAATAAGAAACAAAGAAAATACTGAAGACACCCAAGAATGTCCTTGAAAATAAGAGAAAAGCTGAAAAGGAAAATATTAAGAAGAATATGAAAAGTAAAGCAGCGCCTGGGATAAAATTTAAGAGTTCTTCAGCAAAACATAGTGTTCCGAAATAATCGTTTATCCACAATCATGCAAAGAATGGTGCCATGAAAAATGCGCTAATATGGGAGGGAAAAAAGGACCGTACATATGGGCCTATAAAGAAAATTAATCTTAATTATTTAAAATTTGTTAATAATTTCAAAGCTATTGTGTAAAGAAACTAAGTTTAGTTGACATGTTATCGGGGCGATTTGGATATTTTTATTTTTTTAGTTTTTAATCACTAATTAAGAGAATTCATTAATGTTTTAAGTTTAAAAAAGTTTAATGCATAGCTGATTAGTGACAGATTACCATTTTGTCAATAAAAAATACATTTTTTACCTTTTAGTATGATTTTCTTATTCTCAAAAAAATGATCCGATTCGCCTCGGCCTACCCTATGAACCAACGAACAGTTTTACTCTAGTTTATTATGTACATACAATTGACACAAAAAGTATCACATAATTTCGAAAATTAGAAAAAGTTTAAAATCGTAAAATAAATCTTTATTTACGTGCTTTACTTGACAAAAAATACCTAAATTCTGACATTTGTTTTTTGAACAAAAACAAAATTTTTGTTACATTATTTCTGTTTGAAGATCAATAAGAAATACAATGGGTAATTTACCGCCAGGAAAAGCAGCTAAAATTGTGGAAGATCGCAACAATGTACCTATATAGCCGGAGTTGTTGGTACCAATCGGGATTATCTGGAATATTAAGAAGATACAGAGAAACTGGGAAAATCTATCCAGAGTCCATAATGTCAGAGTAAATTCTATTAGAATTCGGTCAAAGGAAGTTGAAATTAAAGACAAAAATTCCCGTTCATGCACCATTACCAACCAGGGCAGACCGTGTGGCACGTTCGCAAGATTACAAGCTAAATGGAATGGGAAAGACTGGACTTATATCCTTTAAACAGATGAGTCCGGACTTTTACTTTTAGAATTCGATAGACGTATCGTAGTCTACAAATGCGAAGGTGAGCGATTTGCACTGTGCACCATAAGAACTGGCGGTGGCTTCAGTATTGTATAGGAAGGCATCTGTTTTACAGGTCGCACAGAGCTGAGCGAATTTCGTCGCAGGGTGCGCGACGAAACCGGCATCTGGCGATTACATTAAATCATGCTCTTTAACTGTAATAGACAGAATAATAAATGTGTAAAGAGTAATAAATAAACTATAATTTTGTTGCAGTTAAAATAAAAAAGTGCAATAATAATTCTGAAAAAGCTTAGTGAATTAAGTTTATAAATGTGGATCAGAAAGTTTAAAAAATTCCATTGTATTTAAAGTAATTTGAGGTTAACTGACTAAAATACATGATGACATTACATTGGAGAAAAATTAATAAACATAAAAAAATGTAGAAAATTTAAAAGTTTAAAAAAATGTTTAAATTTTTTAGGAATTTAAAGTTAAAATATTTTGATCTTCAATAACGATTTGTGATCTTTTTCAGCCTAATATGAATATAATAATTCAAACAGGATTTTTAAGTAATATTTCGACCTCAAACGATAAAGAAAGGTAAATAATCATTAGCAAATTTTTAAAAATTAACAAATTATTAACATAATTTTTTTAATTGGTTGCCTTTATGTGGGTATGACATGCTAGAACAATATCTGTAGTACCTAATATTGCTTTAAAATTTAGTTTTTGTTTAGCATTTTTAATTGGTCTGCATTACTTCTTCTTTATAATGCTTGATTAGGTAAAAAATTAGTATAAATTTGGCATATTTAAAATACTAAATAAGGTACCTACTTTAATTTTATATATGTATAAATAGACTGACGTCTGCTTACCTTCATAGAATTATCAGTGAAGAAGTGTTAACAAACAAACAAACAAGTATCTATAAGTACATAAAAACACAACGTGCATACTTTTAGTCACAATACTTTAAAAACTGGCCTCTTAAACATAATTTAAAAAAAAGATGCAAGAATTAAGTAAAAATACATATAACAATAACAAGACAACAATTAACAACTACTTAAAAAACCATAAAATAACAATGTAAATATTGACTAAGAAAGTAACTCAAATTTGAATTATTTAAAAAACCTTTATAAATATAAATATTTGGTGATTAAAAACGTAACAGAAATGCATTAAATCTAAAATTTGCAGGAAAATTTGGAGAAACAATTCATAGAGTAGTTTTTTGAATAGAAATAAATCTTTTGTTAAAATATATTTTGTAAATATATCTAATAAAGCAATGTTGCTGTAGTTATGAATTTTAGTGTAAACTAGTAATAAAGTTAAATTAAAATAGTTATTTACTTCAGCAAAACAATATTTTTGAGTTCTGTTTATATTATTATTTCTACATTTGATTCTAGATCATTAGATTTTATTCACTATATATTTTTTAAACGCAAATATTTACGTCGAGATAAATCTGTTTTTTGTATTTTTTACGTCCGACCTTCATAACAAAACTGCCAAACATTTTGAATTAAGTGGGGTAGATGTAAGTGGTTCAAATAATAATAACAAATCAAAGCCACAAAAAAAATGTTGCGATCAGTTCAAGGAAAAACACTGTTTGCAATATGAAGAAACTAATATTTAAAATATATTTTTTAAATATAATTTTCGTAAATATTATTTGTTTTTTTTTAAATGGGGGTATGGTGCACAAACATAGGGTAAAATATTCTATTATTACAACTGAAAACCGATTCTAATTAAAACGACTACAAGTAAAAACAATTACATTTTATTTCACTGCAAATAAAAATAGAAATGTTCAATTAAAACTATTTTTGGTGTGTAAAGATCTAGAATCTTTTTAGTTAAAATTCATATCTTGCGTCTGTCACATTTTATTAACAATTTATTTTACAGTTAAAGCTACCAAAACTGTAAATGCAACTTACTGTAAATTTTAAAAATAATAATTATTGTGCTATGAAAACTAGAAAACAATTCATTCAAAGTCGTACATTTTTTTAAAACATCGGTTATAAAATGCACTTGATTTAAATAATTGTTTATGTACATACATGTTAGTACTAGTTATATAGTATAGTTAGCACTAATTCACATTAATTTAATACATTATTTTACTTCTAAGTTCCATTTAAGAAATAAATTCTTTAATTAATAGAATTAAATACATGTGTTTTTGTTATAATAATATAATAATTTAAATTCTTTTCTTTGATATTAGAATTTTTCTAAGAATTGATTCTGTTTTATTTCGCTGCATCCAAATCTAAATTACTTGTTACATTATCGCTAAAATACAACCAAGCTAAAACTTAGTTGTATTTTATGAAATTCAGACTTTAAAATAGATTCAATTAAAAAAAAATAAATTTTTGTGATAATTTTTTGCTAGTATTATAAAGATATCTGTAAATTTTTTAACAATAATAACATGAAAATCCCAATCATCAATATTCGTTCGAAAAAAAAATTACTGAATTAAGTAAAATTATTTAAAAAAAATTATTAATATCTAAGAAACTAGTAAAATTTAATTTCAAACATTGCACACCCTGTTTGATGATAAAAAAGTATCGTTTGTCACTCCCTTTCTTTAAGCTTGTTTTAATTAGTTTTTTAAATAATAATTTTTTTTATTAGTTAGCAGTAAGAAAATTAACATCCCTGAAGCAATATAAGAAATTCGAGAGATTAAAAATAAGAAACTTCTTTCCATTATCTGCAGTCAGAATGGTAATTTACGTAACAAGTCCAGAAAATACTGTTTTTTTTTTGGACGAGTAGACAAGAGACTGCCAGTACAAAAAACAGTTTCCGGGCGTGTTACGAGCCAAATTTTTTCGGCAACCTTGTGAAATAACCAATCAGTGAAGCTAGTTTCTTTATAATATTTATTTGTGAAACAAAATTAGAAATATTCTTATTCTTGTTTGTACTAATATTTATAATTAAATTCGAACATTTGCTTACTTAATTTAATTTTTAGAAATTCTCGGTGTATTTAAATGCCGTTGTTGAATTTATTGCAATAATCACGACCAAAAACCATGCAAGGTAATTCGCTATTTCGTTGCCACGGTATGGCAACAAAATCCTGGCCTAGTCCGGGAAATACGTCTCTCCAAACTATAGGCTGGAAAAGTGCTACTTTCTCAGTAGTGTAAAATTGCTGGTTCTGGACAGAGGAGCCGAGGAGCAGGTGACGTCACATAACACATAATTGCTTTTCTTAATTGTTTTTTTTAGTGCTTTTTTTAAATTTTCTAAAACTTTCCATGTCTCAATGTTTCGAACTAGGTCAAAGTCGTACGTCGAAAAAGGGGTATAATTATTAATAATATCCTCGCATCGTTGATTATACAGGATCGTAACGAAAACGATGCATTAGAAAAAAACCAATTAAGGAAAGCAATTATGGGTTATGTGACGTCACCTGCTTCTCGGCTCCTCAGCTTCTCTGATCATAACCGGCAATTTTACACTACTTTTCTCAAATAAAAGAAGGAAAAAGTGGGGGAAGTTAGTACTTTCCACACGGTTGTCGAAAAAAGTAAATTACATACATTATTTAAATAATTTTTTAGTTTTGTTTGAACTAATTCTCAGTACAACCAAATCAACTGTGAAATCGCATAGTTAACATTAAAATGTCCACACTCCGAACCTTGTGACTTAAAGTTTACACTTCGATATCGAATAATTTTAATTTGATTAAACCAATAAGATTAGTTAGGTTCAAAGCTTACTGTAAGATGTCACATTCTTGAGTCATTTTAGTTATTTCTAATAAAAATTCACAAAATTGCAATTTTAATCTTGGTATAGTTTGTTTTTGTCGGATCAATTAAATTCGGTGTTGTGCAATAAAAATGTTAGTAGGTCTTTTAACACAAAATCTCCACTCGTAAAAAAATTGACTAGTGGCTTAGCTTCCAAAAAATATGCTACTTTATTATCCACGTTTAAATTGTGACGTAAGCATTTTTTTAATATTTACTACATTCCTCTAAAAATAAGAACTTTCTTTTTTTGTTATCTTGTTGATTGTGATTTAAAAATGCATTATTACTTCATATTTTTATTTTTACTAGATATCTTAAATAAACTATATTTTATTTGTAATTACCATGGACTGTTTGGTTTTGAATATGCTTGGCTAAAATTAAAGAAAACCTTTTACCAATAAATTTAGAAAATAAATATTTTTTATAACTTGTCGAACGTGATTGAAAATGCAAAATATTGATTTTTTTTAAACTGAAATCTTTGCTTAATAACAGACCCATGTTATTTACTTTTCACAAATATTTAATAAATTATATATTAACTAATGAGCTGCCCCATATTTATATTTATTTACATATATTACAATTATCGAGTAAAATATATTACCATTACATTTACATATATATATATATATATATATATATATATATATATATATATATGTGTGTTAAGATACATTTAGTTGATTCGATTTTATACAAAAAGGAACATTTTTTTCATCTGAGTATTACCCAGTTACTTATTTTTGGCGATTTGATATTTGCTCGATATTTGCTCCTTTTGATATGATTTTTAAAACAGTACATATACAAATAATGTTTGTGCTTCCGATTCATTTATTAGGAGACCTAGTTTATGGTATACAATTGCTTTAAAATAATTAAAATTTAGGAATTATTTTCTGCATCCTGATCACTCTGTTAGTCAACGATTATTGTTGGTGTGAGAGATTCATTTTACAACGATATAAATAATTATTATGCTTTAGCTTAAAAACGGTGCAACATATTTAAATTATTGTGTAATGTATTAAAATAACTTAACATCAAAGATAATTCAAGATGTATGTATTTACGAAAATTAGCTTTTTTACCATTAGTTACATGGTAAATATTTTATATTTTTCATTTAATATTATTTAAATTTTTACGTTATTGTTAAAATTTTTTTTTAATACCATGTGTGCTACATATCGATGGAACAAGTGAAGTTTTATTTTAAAACGTGCCTATCCCGTTATAAAAATTATTAATTATATGTATTTATTACTAAAATTAATCGGTAATTATTTTATGTCTGTTTTCCTTGATTTTTAGCAGTCCTCTAAAGATATAAATTTATAAACAGCATAAATTTATACAGTGTATATTAGCCATTGTTTGTACTAAATTAAACTTTTACCTACAATCAGTAGATCCACATTACTAGCCATAACTAAACCAAAAATTACCACCAATTAAACACAATCATGTCAACAAGCACTAATCAAAACCATCAAGAACATAGGAACGTTGTAAATTCAAAGGTAATTCGTTGTACAGAAAAGCAAGCAATGGGAGATCGTTCAGATCAATACCATTAATTGACTTAAATGGTCTCGAGATTGAAGTCTTGTATCAAATAACATTTCTGCAGCAGTATTAAAAGTGTGACGAAACGAAGGACTACAAGTTTGCTAAAGGTTAAAGTTAAACTAAAAGCAAACGACGATTTGTATTTAAACTGAAAACTGATTCAACGTGCAACGTTGATGATGTTTCTTACAAAACTGTAATATGGGAAACAATTATTTTTTTTCTTGGAGAAGATGCATATTTTAATGTCTGATGAAGCTTAAGTATTGTGAATCTGTTTTCTGTTCGTAAATGACAAGTCAGAAAATAAAAGTTTAATAGTTCATGTATCATTAAACTAGTAACAGAAACGATACTGTTAATAAATTACACACTTATTGCTTCTTAAATAAATAATTTATAAATTAAATATAGAAAAAGCATAATTTTTTTTGAGTGGATCGATGTAGTAGCAAATTAAATCGTATTTTCAATTTTTTTAAGATTTTTAAAATAAAATAATGCACTTTATGTTAAACCAATTATGTTTAAGGTTTTAGATTGTACACAAATTTTTATGTAGAATAACTTTGTTTTTAAATAAGTTTTTACCATTTTTTCACATTGGGATTCCAAAACCATTGTAATTTATAATTTTTAGTATCAATGATATATCGTAACGTTTTCATCATATTAATTTTAGTTAACAACTACAAATAAATAATAAAATATACCTATTGTTTTTTTTTGCACTTATTTGATTTGTTTAATTCGTGTATTTTATGTACACACAATAATAAGAGACAGTAATATTAAAAAGTTATTTAAGAATATCAAAAATTGTTGCTATAGTTTTGACTTTGACACATTGAAAATGTAATCAAATCACGAGAATTTATTCACAATATTTTAAACTACTCTACACATTTTTTAATCAATTACTACTACTTTTGGTAAACATTCTTTATACTTTATTTGTTGTGCTACTTTAGTTTCAAGAAACCTTTTTCGAATTAAAATGATGGGGATGTTTAGGTAACAAAAGAAAAATTGTCAAGACAAAGATTAAGTTCATCAAACCTCATGTAAAAAAAATATGAACAAACATATGAAAATTACAAATTTTAAAAGCGTTTAATTGGTCTATTAAATGATATAATGCTTATATTTCTAGAATAATTTAAAACAACTAAAATGGAATTTAAATGAAACATTAAATATTAATATTAAATAAGAGGAATTAATAAAAATAATCTTTTCTTACAAATTTTTAAGAATGTCAGGAATCAGATTGATAAATGTCTATTAATAACCGTACATAATTATAATATAAAACCGAAGGATCTTTGGCAAATTTGGCAGAGCTAAGGCTGATGCATTATGTCATCACGAAGTCTCTTAACACTGTAATGTTTTAAAGGAGCAAACTAGGTAAACACTATGAAAAGTGTATATGTAACAACCAACAATGTTTTTTTTTAATTTAATTGGATATAATTAATTAATATCCACAGCAACAAATATTTACAGTTTTAAAAGTAATTATCTATACTTGACTTTTTGCCCCTCTCGAGTAGTTTGCTTTTCATTCCTTTAAAAAAAGGCTGTTTCCACTGCAGTCATGAACAGTACGGGATAGTCAGATTTGTGCGCAATATATTCAAAAGTGTTCCTCTGAATATACTGCGCATAAATCGGAGTAACACGCACTTTTTCTGACTTCTGTGGTAACAGAACTTAAATCAGTAACATCAGCATTATATCGGCTGTTCTTGTTCTATCAAATAAAAGCAGTTACCCAGTGGCGTGCAGGGGCATTACAAGTAGGGTAGTATAACTTTTTTAATGTTCTTACCCTCTTATCCTATATAAAATCGTTGAGGAAAATTGTTCTGTTGTTAAAGTGGGACATTGTCTTTTAATTTACTTAAATTTATTAAAATGTCTACCAAATTAAAAAACAGAAATACATGATTATTTTTTATAAATTAGTTTAAGACGGCGGTTTTTCATCAAAAATGCATTCAGAACATCATCATATTAATTACAATTAACATCAATCAATTATCAAAATAATTTTAATTGTTTCTATCAACGCCTTTGTAAAAAAAATGTGGCCAAATTATTATTAAAACAGTAAAACACACTATAAAAAGAATAGTATTTACGAAATAGCACCCGCATCTTGCTGTATCGCTCTCTATCTCTTTTCAACACACAGCGCCGCATCCATGCCATTAATTTCGTAGTTTCATTGGTCCACCTTACGACACTCTCATATGAGACACCTACAAAGGGAATAGCAAGTGCGCAAAAAGCAAGAGTGCACTATTTTGGAATCGCGTTTTCTTTAATAATAATTGCAGATGAAAAAGATTCGACAACAGAAACTAAATATTATGTGGTAATTTAATAGTGGAATTTTCGCTATTTTACAAATATTGCTACGATAGCAATGCCTTTTTGCCTACATTACTTGCACACCACTGCAGTTACTCATATTTTTTAAAGTAAAAAATCAGAATGTTCGTTCATATTCATTATTTAGATAAATCACTTTGGTTGGTTATTACATATACGTATATCGTTTAACATCATTAACAATGTTAACTAGTACACCTAGTATAATTTCAAGTATCACATATACGGCCACGAAAACGAACTACCAGACAAAAGCATGTCTCTAATTAACGTTTCGATGGGAGTTTTTCCCACCAGTCTCACGAAAAATAATTGTTCAATTACCGCCGAACTGACAGTCCTTAAACTGGGCAAACGCAGCAGTAATTTACCGAATCTAGTAGGTTGATTAGGGTATTGAGATCTGCAGTACTCTTCCAAGGCACACTGCGACTTCTCTTGGATGGATTCGATGTGAGCGACATCGCTCAAACCGCAAGCGTCTGAAACAATTGAACATTTTATTGGTTATTGCCATATTTCACGAGAGCAAATAAAAAAGTAAAAATTTAAAAAACCTTTCATTATGTATTTTTTAATTTTGCATCTGACAAGTATAACCTCTAAATAATTGTAATTAAAACTATTAACACGGTCCTCTTTGCAGAAACCGAAGACAGCTTTGGTAAAAGGCGAAAGATTTATTCGCATTGAAGGGAAAGCATACCCCTGGGGAAACACGCCTCAGTCTTCCAGGCCGGGGTCTATGCCATACTCAGGTGTGCCACGCACCTGACAGAAAACAGAGTGACCAACAGTGAGATTAATATTCTCACTGACAGTCGCGCGGCCATTGGGCCCTCGTGAGTTGCACCACAACATCATCGGTAGTGTAGGACTGCATGCAGGCCCTCACTGAGTTAGCGACTGCAAATAAAGTCACTCTTACTTAGGTTTCTGGGCACACAGAAATAAATGGCAAATAGGACCCTGGTGGAACCAAGAAGCCAGTTGGTCGGATTGCCAATTGCCGAAGCGAAACAAGAGTTAAAACTAATCCTTTAGCAAGAACATATCGCTCAGTGGCTGCAGAATATCAAGACAGCTGATAAAAAAACCTCTCTAGAAGAGGGCAGACGCATTCTGGACGATGAACCGGAGTAGGCTAAGCAGCACGCTTGGCTTGCTCACTGGCCACGTCGCACTAATGGCGTACCTCTTTATACTTAAGCTGGTGGCTGAGAAAAACTACCGACTATGCGGCAAAGAGAAATAGAGCAGCATACACATTCTGCGTTGCTGCCCGATGCTAGCGGTGTACAGGTACCAAACCTGGGGCCGCATGATAATGGATCCAAGTGATCTAAATGAGACAGGGCCAACAGAAATCCTACGGTATGCTAAAACCAGTGTACTAGAATTCTGGTGCCCTAAAAACACAGCGGTAGTCACAGAGGATCAAAGATCTAGGTAACATAGGTGCCTATACCAATGGCCCAACCGCAAAAATGTAATGTAATGTACAAAAACTTTTATCAATTTTCAATAGAAGACCAAAAAGCTTAACATGATTGTTTCCACGCAAAAAAATGCTTAGCAATCACTACGATGTAAATTAGAATTGGAAAGTAAAATAATACAGCAGGTTAGACCTTGGAATAAAATAATAAAAGTAATAAAGTAATAAAAGCAAATAAGATCGCGGGATGTTTGACACGATATGGAGGAATAAGCACCTAAACGAAGAAACAAAAGCAAGAATATACAAAGCAATAATACTACCAGTAATGACACACTGCTTGGACAAGTGCAGATACAGAAGAAACAAAAAGGCTTCTGGAAACGACAGAAAAATAGCTTATAAAACACTCTACGATAGAGAGAGGAGCGACAACACTAGAAAAATATACCAAGTAGAACCAGTCAACGTACATATAAATAAAATGCCCAACGAAAGAATCAAAAAACAAATTACCGATAGGAAGAAGAAGTACGGGAGGTCCTAGAAAGCGATGAGTAGCGATGATTAAAAGAATAAATTTCGTATAAAGAACAGGCGACTGCCTAAAATAAAAGGATGATGAAGAAGAATAAGAAAACCATTAGTTGCTCTGACAGATTATCTTGTTTTGAATGATTCCAGACATTTTAACTCCTAGTTTTAATAGTAGGTAAAATGAAAAATATTGTTTGTGATCCGGATATAAACACAATTTCAGACAAGGAAGATGTCAACTCTTCTTTGTCTGATATCGTCTTGTATCACAATATACTACATTTTTCTGTGCCAATCGGAGTGTACTTCGCAGAATACTCGTATTGTAAATGCCAAAAATATTTTAAAAAAATTACAAATAACAATTAAATGGCAGAAGAAACTTCTTAAGAAAATCGGATACGGTTCTGTCGTGAACAATAACTCTAGTAGCGGGATTTTATATCCACCACTGATAATAAATAAGTTAGCTTTTATTGAAGTTATTACTGTAAAGAAACATCTTTATCAAAGAAACTTTGTAAATGAACAATTGAAAGGATTATGGAAACTTCAAACTCTTGCCTCTCTCTCTATGAAGTAGAGTTACATTAGGAAGTTTTAATTGTTCTGATTTCCATTAAAAATTGATGAACATGGATTAGACGAGAAGGGTGGGTTTAATAATTAATTAAGGAAAGTCTTCCCGATTAAAATGTTTGTTGCAAAAATTAACGTTTGCTGCTAAGTAACTACAAGCTGACGACAGCATGATTTTAATATTTAGATTTATTTATTGCTCAATAATTCAGAATTGTAACAGAGAACAACTGCAGTAATATGTTAATAAAAAAAATACGTGGCAGTCGCGCGACTGACCGATAGAAACTTTGATTCAACTTCCTACTTAATAATTAGAATAAACGTTTGAAGTACGATGATTTTTTAAAAATGTCAGTTAAAGTATAAGTTTCAAAGTCTGGTAAAACACAGTCACCACTCACCAGATTCACTAATTCTTCCAAACCACTTTTCATATTTTATACTTCATTAAATTAAATAAAAAAATTATGTAATAAAAAAAAATACCATGACCAGAATGTGTTCCCGACATGACAGCTGCATAATCATATGCCTGTCCACGGCAATTTTGGATATCCAGTCCAGTGTTAAAATAATAAACTTGCATATTCAGTGATTTATTTTGGGGCAGCCGCTTTGGTTTGGTCATATTTTCCGTGAGACTTGTAATAAAAATAAACTAAAACTTACTATTAAAACGGCAGCGTGGCGGGAAACAAAACTGCAAAATACTTGAAGAGTACAGAAAGGGGCAATTTTGCCGTCCTCCTGATGATGGCGTCCAGGGCGGTCTGCCCCTCCGCCCACCCCCTTCGGTACGCCACTGCGTTAACCACGAAAATGTAAAATGTGTGTAACTATTGCTCGCATATTTGGGGTTCAGCACCAAGGCATTCTCTTCGTCTTCTAGATTCCATTCAGAAAAGAGCCATTCGCTTGATAAACAGTTCAACTCTCACAGATACCCTTCACCCTCTAGAACATAGAAGAAGAGTTGCAGACCAGTCATTGCTCTACAGATATTTCCATGGCAGATGCTCCAGAGAAATAAAAACTCTTGTACCACCATTGGCCACATTCGGCCGAAGAACTCGGCACGCTGATCAGTCTCACCCATTTACTCTCAAGATTGACACTACTAGGAACAATCTTTATCAAGAATCCTTCTTTTACAGGGCTGCTACGGAATGTAATAAGTTTCCAAAATCAGTTTTTCCAGACAACTATGACCTACAACTTTTTAAAAAGCGCGTGTCCACAATCATTTCCTTTCTATAATTCCTTCCCCTTCTAATAGTCGCAGTGCGGGCCGTCCGCGGCCCACACGATAGGTCTACCCTTTTTGCGACTATTTTCATAAAAAAAAAAAAATTAGAGTGCTGTTGAATAAAAAAATTCTTAAACTTGGTAAACCTTCGAAAATTAGACCAGTTTGTTGTATGATCGTTAAAAAAAATACCTATAAGTTACAATTTTCTTTCGTGATTAGCAAGTTAACTAAAACATCTTTAAATTTTATCTTTTGTGAGCAGTAAATTTATCAATAAAAAATGCGCAAGATATTTCGCTACAAAAGCGTAAAAATAAAAAGTCGAATTAGCCATTAACATAGCAAAGTTGTATGTTAATTACATTTCGTTCTTAAAATAGACGTAAAAATTCATGACCTCTTCTTATTCATTTGACATGCCTCTATAAATACGCTGTTAAATACAATTGTCTCGTGTTACGGACTTTTTTGATCCATTGAGAATTTGTGTCAGCTGTTACTGACATTCAGAGGAGCCAAGTATTATTAGGATGTTTCATTGGCATATAACTAGTTTTTAACAGTGTCTGTGATCTGACCCGTTATTCGACGATAGCACCTTATGTTCTTGAAAGGTTACGACAATACATATTTATGTAATTCACACATTTTTCATTATATTTTAGATATTCCTAGCAACATGCGTTTGTTTTCATTCATGTTTCTAAGTGATCATTTTTCATATAAAATTTAAATTGTGTTAAAATAATTATCCGTCAAGTGAAAAAAAATATATACAAATTCGACCAAAAAAAAACGAATTCAAAATATGAGGTCAGTACCATTTATTCCAGCGTTTTCCCAATTTTTTTATTCCTTCCAAATAAAAAGTTTTCTCAAGGCACTCAAAATAGTTTTTTTTTGGTATTTAAATCCCTATTAATTTACAATATATTCATAAAGGAGAATAATAAGTAAATTTTATGATAAATGACAATGTCTTGGGGGTAAGAACCCAGTGGTTGTTTTCATTACTAAATTAGTTAACTGCAACTACTTGGGACAAAAAATAATATATGTAGCAACATTTAGACATAACTACATGCATAAAATGAATATGTTAAAAATCGTAAAAACAAATAACTATTATAATCATAAAATACAAAATATTAAAATCCTAAAATTGATTGAAGCCTTTCTATGATTTCTATATTTGAATTAGAATATGAACTCCACAACTGGATCCCATGTGTCCATATAGGTTTAAGGATGATCTTGTATACCAACACTTTGTTCTCTAATGACAGTTGGGATTTGCGTCCAATAATTTAGTTTAACTGGTGATGTTTTAGCCCAAGCTGCTTTTTTTCTGTGTAAAGCTACTTCTTCCAAGTTAGTCTTTTGTACTAATACTATCCAAGATATTTGGCATTGTCTCTTTGTTGTTTATAGTGACTGTAGGGCAGTTGAATAACAAATGCAAATAAAGTGTCAGGCAAAAGATTATTGTATGATATTAGTATGTGCCAATAAACATCAGTTGGTGTATGTTATATATTAATTTTTTTCCATTGAGGTTTGCGTGATTTTATAAAAATGGACAAAATTGAGATAAGAGGTGTGATAAAGTATCTCTGTAAAAAGGGGTTATCACTGCAAGAAATTTATAAGGACATGGTAGAAGTATTGGGTGACTCTGCCCCTTCGTACCAGGTAATCTAGAACTGGTCACGAGATTAGAAAGAGAGTCCTGTCAACATGCACCAGGTGCAAGAGCCCCCAACACTGTGGTAACCAAAGAAAATGTGAATTTAGTCCATGACATGGTATTAAATGACAGAAGAATTACAGTTAAGGCTATAGCAGAGACATGTAGGTTGCACGTCTGCACGTTGGGTTCCACAAAAGCTAACGGCAGACCAGAAGCGTGTTCGCCAGGTTGCAGCGGAGACAAATTTGGAGATCATTAACAGAAATTCCGATGAATTTAAGCGAACATTTTTTACGGTCGACGAAATAACCCCCTTATTCTTCAGATTTGGCCGCCAGCGACTACCATCTATTCCAAAAATTAAAAGAACATATTCGTGGAATCCGCTTTGCTGATGATAATAAAGTGATGTCGGCGGTAGATGAATGGCTGAAGACTCAAAGTCCTGATTTTTTTTCAAAAGGGTTTAAAACACTTCAACACCGATATACCAAGTGTATAAACGTTGCATGTTGAAAAATAAATTAGTTTTATTCTTCTCATGTGTTTGCTTCTATGTTAGGGACAACAATTCGTACACTATCATCGTATATGTGTTTACAATATTGCTTTAAGAGAGATCATTAATTCAGTGTACATAGGTATCAAGTACCTGTATGTGCACTGAGTGCTTCACAGTAAGAAATATTACAGAAGTGTTTTTTTGTTTACAGAAGTTGTGTTTTTTATTAAATGCATGTTACCTGTGGTATTTAATGTAGATAAAGTGCTTACATTTTCTAATGAAAACTTTGGGACTCCGAGCACTCCTTAAGTCCTTCGGTAGATAGTTATAGATTTATGCTATTATAGTTGAAAATATTCTACCGGCTTCTTTTGTGACAAATGGCACAATGGCATTGTTTCTTGTCTTATTTCTGGTTTAATATAAATGATCAATTTTTAAATGAAGTTGCAGTTTGCAAGTAAATATATGAGTATTATGTTGAAAATCTCTTAATTATAGAGTGAGTGTTATATACACCGCCACAAATTATGATTCCATAGCTAATAATTGATTCAACCAGTGATTTGTATACATTCGTAAATTGTATATAGAAGTTATAGAAGCGGTTGTAATACGCTTCCTCAAGGAAACCCGGCATTTATTGGATGGAATGGTGAGTACTCTTCTTGATGTTTTACCATAAAATGTCGAAGTTCAAGGTAGGATTTGGGCGGCTTGAACGTTTGGCGTCACTTGTGCTGGCACGACCACAACAGAACTCAGTAAACCACTTCTTAACCATTGAAATTGATGGTGCAGAGTCCACTTTTCTTGGTTTCGGTGATGGTTATTTTACGCAAAAAATTATACTTAATCAGCACACGAACTTCACTTTTTTCCATTTTCGATTAAATTGACGAGGTTGTCTACTTTCAATGGTTGCCAAACTTAAAGAAAATGACGCTCAAAAATTGACAGTAGTAGGAATTGACGGTAACAGTGTTGCATTTAAAGTTACTGGGCGGGAAATTCAAAAAGTCACTGACTTATCAAACTGTCCGTTTCATTTTATTGTTTATGTAACTTATTATTTGTTTTTAAACCTCACATCGGGTTTCATGACACAAAAAAGTGATAACCTTTATGTTAAAAATTAGTGATTTTTAATCTTGATCTTTTAGAAAGGAACGTTGCTCCTGTAATAAATCGCTCCGTATTTAAAATATATAGATTTTAATCCCACTATCTAGAAAAATGTTTTCAATTTAAAATACACGATTTAACGGTATGTTGGTAAGTATATTGTATCTAGTAACAGTATGAGACTGGATCGTATTATCATACTAACTCCTTATAATTATATCAAGTAGTTAAATTACCAGCGCGACAGATGAATTTTCTTCGAGAAAACTCCGTGAAAGAAAGAATATGCGAGCTTCATCAACTCCCTACTGACCCGAAGATGGGGATAATTTATCTCCCATTGGATTAATGAAGCAAGATTTATAACAATAGTAATAAGATCGCGTTGCCAAAAATACTAATGAAAATGAGTACTTCCTACAAGGAAAACGTTGGATTAATGTTGTAGCAGACATGTTGGGGCAATATGGTCTGTTTAATGAGGATTCCTCGCTTCGAACAGATGGCTTTTCTCTTACGAAAAAATGCCTTATTTCTTTTATAAGTTTATCAGCACATTAAGCGGACCTCACGTCTTTTATATTAATCTCGTAATAAAGATAAAAACAAAAATGTGCACGTAAAAACTGTAAAAGTTTAGCTGAGTAAAATAAGTATGCATTTCTTGTTATAACTATTTATACTGAGAATGTACAGATTTTTAGAAAAAATTCGAACACCCTGAAAGAATAGATCAATTGCAACAAACTTTTCTATACATGACTCTAAATAGAAATTATAACAAGGAATATGGACACAATTTTTTACCAGGTGTACGCTTTTCTATTTTTGTTTTATCAAAAAAATATCTTTTTAAATTTGCGCTTTCTTCAGTTTGAAGCAATATTTCGTAGTGATTTGTGATCAATTTATTAAGTCATTAAAGTCATTATGCCTAGGCGCTGTTTACGGGATAATTACAATCACTTAAGTGAATTCAAAAGAGGGCACATTGTTGGTATGCAGTGTGTCAACTGTGTTACAGAATTGGTCCAGGTGGCTTAAAGGAAGAATCCATAATCGTCGTCATGGATCTGGACGACCTCAAGCAAATCGTCATTTGAGAATCGGACTTTACAAGGCAGGGTTTCCACAACACGGTCATTTAGAAATGCTGGATTGGGATTTGCACAACAAAAGACTTCATAACTAACACTTTTTTGCACTACAATTACTACCATAAGTGCCGTAAGTGCTTCCACAGCAAATTCTAAATTTTTTGGCTCTCCAAATTAAAGTGTAATGTAGATTATAGTGCACTTTGTTGCACTACAATCTCTTATATGGCAGCGCGATCACTTTTAGTTAACAATGTCTACATCGCTGTGTCCTGTGAGCATTTGAAAACCACAATCTGTTCCGCAGCACAGGTTCTTTTACTTGTGTGTGAATGTTTGCTGAACGAATTTATGAATTGCAAAAAAATTAAACCACGCAAAACATCAACAAGAATTAAAAAGCAGCCGACATCAATTGCTCGTCGTAGTGATAGAGGTTTGAAAGCAGGCTTTCGAGTTGTCCTAGCAGGCAGATCATCGAAGTTGGAGAAAATATGTTAATTAACCCAACTCAACCCATTATTATTATTTTTTTTATTGGCATATTATTAGAATTTATAGTTTTGTAGCAATTAATTTGTGTTCTCTATTGACCTTTTTCGAAACTACTCTTTTGCACTGTGCCCTGGCAAACAATACAGCGATGTACCCAACATTCACGCATACGTAAAAAACATTCTGCTGTGCTATGGAACACAATGTAGTTTTTCAAATGCTCATAAGACACAGAGATGTTGGTAACGTTAACTAAAAGTGATCGCGCAGCCATAAGAGGAATTGTAGTGAAATTTGATTTTAATTCAAAAGGTAAACGGCACAATTTGAAGGGATAATAAAGGAAAACAATGAACTGAGCGAGCACTACTGTCACAAGACAAAATTCTAACCAAACTCCAAAAACTGAATGATGACAGCAGTTGATAAAAAGTAAAAATAAATCAACCCTTAATGGGTCTTTGGATTTTTTTGTAAGTTAGTCTCTATACCAAAAAAACGTTTTAAAGCCCAAACAACAACAAATGTAGTTACAATTGTTAGTTGATTTCTTGAGCTGCATAGATACCGTGAGAGCGGTACTTATTGGCAGAACCACGGAAAGGAAAGCACCTACTTTGAAAGACCAGCATAAACCATAGAAGTATTTGTAAAAAAGAGAGTTTGATTTGCAACTTGACGATAAGCCAAAGAAAAATAGTTTATCAGACCTTGGTCGCCGATCAAAGTGTGATACCACCATTATTCCGAATACGTACAAAAATTCTGACGCGACGCGTACAAAAAAATGTGTGTTTTAAGCACATTCGAAACGTGAAACAATTTATTACACACTGCCGTTGTCCGAATCCGAAAAATGTAATGGTGAACGACAGCAACGGCTTGGTGCTGACGATGACCTTACATTGACCCACCTACTATATCTTTCACAGGTCTCCTCGACTCAGAAGTAATGCTTGATTGATTCCGACTAGTTTTTTCGATTCTTTTACCGAAGTGCAAATAAATCACAATGAAATAGTGCGAGTAGGGTAAGCAAAGATAAGGGTGCATAACAAAGTACCTCAGATTTTTTCTCAACTGATTTTTAACACGATTTAGTTGCGGCTTACGTTATTACAGATGCGTCGCCTCGGGCGGTGCGTATGGGGTTGATTGTAAGAACACCCGGGCCTCATTTAATCAAATTATTAAAGAAACGTTCTAATGGTTATCCCCCATACAGGGTGATCTACTAACTAGTAATTTGGTATTAAGAAAATTCAAAAATATCCTGCCGATTTCTTGGCCTCCCCGACTAATTTCTCCATAATCATCAATATAGTTGGCAAATAAACTCCCCTGGACAAAATTAAAGCAATAACATATTAAATCATCCAAATTGCTATAATAAAATAATTTTAATTATTTTTTATGGACCTTGGTTACATTAAAAGTTAGAAAAACGTATTCGGATACTTTCAAAGTGAATTAGCTTCAATATTTCTCTAAAAAATTGAAATTAAAATTATTCTTAATTGTAATGTTGAAAAAAATAAATTATGATGTAAATAGGACACTAGTACCGAAATTAATGGTGTTAGTGCGGCACTAGTAGCATGTGATCGGATTCAGATCCGGGTTTTTTGGTGGCCACTCCAAAACTGGTATACCAACTTGATTAAGATAATTGAGTACCTCCCCAACTATGTGAGGTCGAGCTTTGTTATGCATAAATGGGAAATTGCATTAAAAAACACAAGAGGTATTACATGTTCTGTTACAACAAAGATAGTAATTAGCATTCATGGATCTCGTATGGACAGGAACTAAGTATGTGCGAGCGTCAAAGCATATACTACCCCAGAACATAACAGTGCCACCGCCGAATGAAATCTTTGTAGAGATATTGCAATGAGCAAACCTCTTTCTTGGTCTTCGCCAGAATCGTTCACGACCATCTGGATGTTTTAGACTAACCCTAGTTTTATCTATAAATAAAACTTTGTTTACAATTATCCACTGACCAATTTTGATGATTTCAAACAAAACGTAACCTGGCAACTCTGTTCTCTCTAGTAAGCAAGGGTGCAGTATATGGTCTCCTACTGCTTAATTCAGTTTCATTTAACCGTCTTCTAACTGTTTTAAACTGCTTTGAGCTTGTTTCTGATCACAGAATTAGAGACAGTTCTGTTTCTTAAAGCGTATTGTCTAATAAAACGTTCATCTCGGTCGTTAGTGCATCGTTTTCGCCCTTATCCTGGACTTCTAGAATAATTTTCTACCTCATTTAAGCATCTTACCATACGACTTATTGTGGAACGATTTTTGCCCAACAAATTGGCAACATAACTTTAACAATATCCCTGAGATGCGCACTCCCTTTTGTTCTCGATTAATTTTTAGAATTTTTGAGGGTCAAAAATTAAACAGTCTACCACAAAAAACGTATTAATTTTAAAAAGGGAACAATTCATATACTTACTTTTAAGTCAAATCTATCGCAAGTATCTACTGCATAAATTTGTTTATCTTTTAACAAATTCTTTAAAACTGTAAATCTAAACCAATTATTTTGGTAGCTGTCATTAACAACGAAACAAATATGCGTACTTGATAAAAATAGTCAACAAAAAAATATAATATTTTGGATAATTTCATATTGTTAACTTAATTTTGTCCAGGTGTCACGTGCCTATTTTTTCCCTTCTACAGTTCCATTGTAATTGTGTCTCTGATAGTTTTGTATTCCTCAGGTACCGTATTTTGTTGTAACTTAAATATATCATTCGTTGTAAATAGTGTTGCATACCTTGTAGTGATAGTATTCGATTGTTAATGGCTGTGGCATTTTTCGTTAATCGATGGAGATTGAGTGGGGGTTTTCGTTATTAGATTTTGCTTTGGTTTTTGGCCTCGATTGTTGTGTGTTGTCGGTTATATTATTGTTTGGTTTGCATTTCTGTGTGGATGGGGCTGGCTGTCAACACGGACGAGTGCGATGTTTCGTGTGGAACATAGATTTGCGAATATTGTTGGCTGACGTCGGTTCCGTGTCATTTTTGTTGATATCCGGCCTGGGAAGTAGTCAGTCGTTTGGTGGCAGTCTTGGGAGTGGTGTGGGGAGAGTTTTTGGAACGGTGTGATATTAACACGTGTGCAGAACCTCTACGGTTTTTCTTTCATATCTGGCTGTATTTGGGCCATCTTAATTGGATTTTGAAGAAAAGCCATTTAATTTTTAACTTGACCAGTCTATCTTACCTTTGTTGTTAATATTTTGGATTTTGGTGTCGAGTTAAAATAACCGCATGCGGGATTTGATTGAGGGAAGCCATCGTTAATTAGCAGGTGCCGTTCCATAAACCGGCCACAGGAGTAGTGAATTCGTATACCCAAAGGTTACAAGTGATTTATTTTAGAATATTTAAACGACGTGATTTGTTTTTGACACCACGTTTAAGTTTTGTTTTAATTCATTAATATGGTACACTGTTGAAAACTATTTATTGCATTGGATAATATGCCAAGGCTGAACTTTGATTAAAGTAATCTTCTCAATAGTTCTTTGTGTCCAAGTAAAAATGTTTTCTTCATACTTATTTGTAAATATCCTACAATTTTGATATTTTAAAGGTCAACCATTGTAAAAATATTTTTAAATAAGCTCGATTGTTTTAACAGTGTAAATCTTTATGTAAATGGTAAAAACATGAGTAAATTAGCAGCCTTATGTGAACGTTTGATTAAGTATTATTAAAAAGTTGACTTGTATACGTTTTTTTTGGTAACTTGGTAAAGTTTGTTACTCTTACCTTTGTTTTGGTTATTTTATGGAATCGTAAACTTTGGATTTTTGATTTATTGTTAGCTGTTGATTATGACTATATTTGTTATAAGTTTATTATTGAACCGTGTACTTGGATTTATTGTTGGCTGTTAATTTTGACTATATTTGTTATAATTTTATTATTGAGCTGTGTAGTTTGATTTATTGTAGGAGTAAAGTATCTAATATATTTTAGCTATAATTTTATTTATTTAGTTCACCATAATCTCAGTTGTTTATCGTGTGGCTCTGCTAGTGCCTATAAGACCTAGGGGTTTCCGGCTTGAACCGTCTAAGTCGGTGGCGCGGCTCACTTTTTATATTTTTTTTTCTTCTACCCTCTACGGCTGAGCTCGGGCATAATTTGCCAGTAGAGAGACCGCTGGCAGAGTACTCTATAGAGAACGAAAAAGACGTGGCACAGAAGTTTATTATTTTCAAAATAAGAAGCAAACAGCCATCATCAGGTGGTACAGAAATAGCGCTGGTTGGTAAAACATTAAATGGTGGTTGTCCAGATTTAGCCAGAAGCAAATTATGGCAAAATAAATAAATAATTGTAAGCCAATAGACTCCTACCAATGCTCCAGGTTTTCCGTCTGTATTACAATTAATAAAATCTTTTTCTTTGTATTTTTTTTTGCCATTTTGGGTGCTTAAAAGGTTGTAAGTATGAAGGTGGCAATAGAAAAAAGTTAGCTAGAATGAATTCTAAAATATGCAGGCTTTGTCAAAAGGACAAAGATCTGCTGTTGCCTTACAGTAGGATGTTGATAGGAAATTTTTAGCAAACCCTAAGTTTAAGAAATGAAGACAGTACATACATACATATAGTCACGCCTTTTTCCCGTAGGGGTAGGCAGAGACCACTTCCTTCCACTTGCTACGGTTCTTACACACATCTTTTGCTTCCTCTACTTTCATCAGTGCTCTCATACAAGCTCGTCGGTTGTTGGTACCTTTGACCTGGCCTTTCTTCAAAACAATGTTGAACTGATTGAGAAACCTCTACCGACTCGTCCATTCACACTCGCCTTATAAATTTGTTTCGTCAATAATCCTTCATCCATCCTTTCTACGTGTCCAAACCATCTAAGCATTCCTTTATCTATCTTTGTAACCACATCTTTTTTACACCACAGCGTTCACTTATCTTACAATTTTTTACTTTATCCAACCGAGTCACTCCGGCTATACTTCTTAGACTACTCATCTCCGCAGCATTAATACTATTTTTATGCTTCTTCTGCCAAACCCAACATTCACTACCATACATAAGTGTAGGAACCAACACAACTCTGTAAACAGCCAGACGTGCTTTTTAGACACTTTCTGGCTGCTCATAAAGCTATACAGTGCCCCATTCATTTGTTTTCCTGCCACCTTTTGCTTAATGTCACTTTCATACTTTTCATCTCCCGTAAACTTTGAACCCAAGTACACAAAATTATTTAATTATTCCTCTCTCTTTTTCTTAATCAGAACTTCACAGTTTGTCATTTGTCTTTTAAACACCATTACTTTCGTTTTGCTTACATTTATTTTTATCCAGTTAATGCAACACCTCAAATATTTACAAAATAGATTAGTTGATTGACAGACAAGAAGTTGTTACTGGATTTTTACTAGAATTTTTGGATGGCTGTAATATAATTTGCTTGCTAAAATTCTCGATTTTGTATCCATTTGCTAATAAAAATTTTTGTGCAATCAGAATTTTACATTGGTCCTTAAAGATATAACAACACGCATGTTCTTTCTCTCTCGTAACTTCATGCAGTTCGCGGTTATTTCTGTCGGAGTATACGTTGTTTTAGACAATATTGGTTGGTTAGTCGGCATCAACAGGCCTTCTAAATTATGTTACTCTCTTGCATGTGAGATTTTTTTTGTTCTTCTTCTCAGACTAAAGATATTTTTCACATAGATTTGTGCCAGTTAACAAAGCTAAAGCAAAAAACTTCTCATTGTATTTACCTATGTGAAATATTTTATTCCGCCACTGCCACACTGTTCCCTTTTTGCCCTCTGCAATTTGCAGAAGCTTTTATAATTTATTTGCTTAAAAACTGACACTCTATTAAAATATACTTACTTTGAATTGTAAATATTAATGTGTTTAATAAATTCCCAGCAAACTTCAATGGTTTACCGAAAGTTTCGTTTTAAATTTGCATCAGTAAACAAAAACAGAACCGGCGACCTTAAAAACTTCATTAAATTATAAAACGAATTCTCAAATTGAAATACAGAACAATTTTTTACGAAGCTACGTATCACTAATTTTATTTCAATTTATGTTTTATATTTTAGACACAATATTAAAACTGAATTTGTTTTTACCGCAGAGTTATTATATTTTTAGCAAAACGCCAAAAATCACATCATTTAATTTACTTCGGTGTTATCCCTATAAAACCAAACAACTTGGGTTTTAGACAAAAATTTAAAATACACGTACAAACTTAATTAATCCACTTATATATTTACAACAAAAGAGAACATTAAAAATTACCTTCAGAAATAAAAAAAATTGGCAGTCATTGGGACTGCCGACAGAATTGAAAACTTAAAACTATGAAATAACGGTGTTTTTTGGATTTTAAAATTAATTGTAGTATTAAAAATTAAAATTTCATAATTTGTGCATTAAAATCATTGAATAATATAAGTAGGTTGTCAGCTCGAGGCGACTTTTGACAGAAATTTAGAAGAAGAAGGAGCTATATTATATTGACCACTGCTGATAGCCACTGTCACCTACTACATCGAAAACTCTATGGAGGGGAGATATAAGGAAAACATTTCTACAGCGGCCAAAATTTTGAGAAAAAGGACAAATGTGCACTTGAGCAACTGTATAATTATTTTATTTAAAAATTATTCCGTATCTTTTTCCCTTTGACGTACTTCACTTCATCTAACACATTTATTTCAGATCTAACCGCATGCCTACCAGCGCCACCTTTATATACCACATTTTGGTGGACACTTTTTTATAAAAGTCTCATTTCAGATTGTTTTCCGTATCTCTTTTACTCTCCATATTAAAATCAATAATTAATTAATAACCTAATACTAAATGTTGTTCAGACGCGCCTAAACCAGTTTTCATCAGCCCTACTTTGACCAATTAAAAAAAAAGAATTGATTAGACCCCCTACTTACAATACATCATTGGAAGCCTTAGAAAAATTTTTTACAGTTATTCTCCACTGTTTGTGTCAGGATAAACGGAGCTTGCACGAAATGGTTAACATCGAAAAAAATGTGAGACAGGGATGTGTGGCTTCGCCATGGCTGTTCAGCTTATACATTGTTTAAAGATTTGAAAGAGAGTGCGTTTGGATTAAAAATGAATGATTTGATCGTCAAATGCTTTCTTTACGCCGATGATTCGTATCATCTAAAGAGGAGTTGCAGGCGATGGTTAGTTAATATTATGGCATGATGCCCTAAAAATCAAATGGATGAAAGTGAATGTAAACAAGACGAAAGTAATGGTTTTTAAAAAAAAAGAAAGCACGAGGTGCTGGGTTTAAAGTATACGAGAGATGGAAAGTATTACAGTGACATTGAGCGAAGGGTGTTGGCAGGAAAACAAATGAATGGGGCACTGCATAGCTTTATGAACAGCCAGGAAGTGTCAAAAAAGGCACGTCTGGCTGTGCATAGAGGTGTGTTGGTTCCTACACTTTTGTATGGTAGTGAATATTGGGTTTGGCAGAAGAAGCATGAAAATAGGATTAATGCTGCTGAGATGAGTGGTCTGAGAAGTATAGCCGGAGTGACTCGGTTGGATAGAGTAAAAAATAGTGAGATAAGTGAACGCTGTGGTGTAAAAAAGATGTGGTTACAAAGATAGATAAAGGAATGCTTAGATGGTTTGGACACGTAGAAAGGATGGATGAAGGATTATTGACGAAACAAATTTATAAGGCGAGTGTGAATGGACGGAAGTCGGTAGAGGTCGACCTCGGCGAACATATCTCGATCAGATCTACATTGTTTTGAAGAAAGGTCAGGTCAAGAGTACCAACAACCGACGAGCATGTATGAGAGCGCTGATGAAGGTAGAGGAAGCAAAAGATGTGAGTTAGAACCGTAGCAAGTGAAAGGAAGTGGTCTCTGCCTACCCCTACGGGAAAAAGGCGTGGCTACATGTATGTATGCATGTATTTGTGGAGGTGATCTATGACTGTTGAAGGTGCAGCAAATATGTATTGAGGTATTATCATGGTGTGCGCAGCTATTTAGATTTTAACGGAACGGTTTAATACGGCGTAAGGATTTAATGTGAGTCTTAAATCATTCTAGTTTTTCCTTTACTATCAAGCTGTTTTAAACAATTTGCAAAATTATTTTACAATTGGTATACTAAATATACAAAACTACAATTCTAATTGTCATTCTGAGGAAGCCGTTGAAAATATAAGTAAATAAAAAATGGTTAAAACAAAGCAATTTATCGTTAAAGATTATTAGCATCTAACGGTAATTTATCTTAAATATACTCTACCCCTGCATTTTGTATCGCTTAACTTATCCAAAGATATCGTATATCTGAATATTTGTAGAATTGAAATGATATACATGTACACAGGTTACTTTATATTCTTTAATCTTTATTTAGTTAAATGGAGCGAGAGGTGTTATCTCTGTGTATATATTATACTGATGACACTTTGTAGTTTTGTACATTATGTGGCCTCTTTTGAATGTAACATGAAATGAAATAAAACTCCAGAAGCAAGCTTTATAACCCACACTAATAATCAGATAACGGAAAACATAAAAAATGTATAAATGCCACTTCTGGATAATGTAAATGTTAAAAACTAACTAATTGTATATTTAAATATATCTTGTTACTTTGAATCGTTATTATAATTAAATCAAAATAGATAAAGTAAGGTTTCTTACGAATAAAACCATTACCTAATATTAATAATAGTTAGCTCTTATACTAAAAACACTGCAGTTCCCCAAGGCTGCATGTTGTTATCCTCGTTTTATCTTCTTCACAATAATTATGTTTTCTTTCAAAATCACGCTCCTTAATATAATCTTTACTTTATTTGCGAAAAAAATTTCATATTAAATTACCAAAAGATTTGGTTGTAAATCGACTAATTGTGTATTTAAATACCTTTTGTTACAATGAATCGTTATTACAATAAAATCAAAATACATAAAGTAAGGTTTCTTTCAAATGTAATTATTAAAATAAATAATAGTTAGTTCTCATACTAAAAACACTGGAGTTCCCCAAGGCTCCATGTTGGCACACTCGTTTTATCTTCTTTACAATAATAATCTGTTTTTTTCTTTAAAACCACGCTTGTAAATACAAATTTTCAGACAAATCAAATTACAAAAAGAAAATTGTACCAAGTTGTTGGTGTTATCTGTTTAATTGATTTAGCGTAAAATTTGCACAGAAATAAGTTTTAAAAAAATTTTAATTATCAGAAATTGCTCCTGTTTTTAAAATTGCTCTGTTGCAATTAAAGAGCCCATCCCCATCATTAAAGCGAATTGAGTGCAAGCAATTCCAACAAAAAAATTAGCAATTAAACTGCTGGCGGCCAAATTTCAAATCATTTCCAGTTAGAACGTAATTTTGTGTAATCCCAAAATTGTAAAATAAAAAAAGTAGTTGGTTTAGACGTATTAACAGATTACAAGTTCCACGCAATTAAAAATGATAAGTTTTAAAGAAAAAATTAGTCCTCTCATTTTTAATGCCTTATCAAAGTTGATAATACACATAAAATATGAGCAGTTAACCCATTGATAACCTTTTAGAGATATTTTATCTTACATGACTCACTTACAGTTAAATTTTATAATATTTATTCTATTTTCATTAATTTTTTTTTTAAAATGTTCTTACAAGAACTGTTTTATAGTACAAAAAAAAATTGCCAAACATTTATTTTTCTTCCAAAAAGTTGAGAAAATCCCACTTTTGTAATTTTAAAGTTAATTTCTGGTATACAACCACCACATTTTAAGCCTTTTCAAAAACAATGCAAGAATTTTTTTTTTATGCAAATTATTTCATTGGTTTTCAAAATAAATAATTTGTGTATGTATTCGAACTAATTCTAGAAACATTTTCCCACTCTGAACGTGCATTTTGATAGCTTCAAGAGATTCTTGAGGTAATGATAATGGCCAATCTTTATTTAATATTTTATCTAATATTTTGCATTTTTTAATGGTTAATTTAAACAAACTATTGTATTTCTGAGTAGTAACTGTTTCAACAAATATCAAATTTTAATAGTAAACTCGACTGCTCCCTGTGGTGGTAGGTCGGGAACTGTGTAAAAGACTGGAAGTCCAGTTGTGGAATCACTGGTTGAACACAGCGGGGATGTAGTAATCAAAGATCATTATTAAAGAACCATTTGTTAAGATTAACTCTCGTTGAGTAGCAACCAATATCGTACAATATCAGTAATGAAAACTACTCACTGAGCTGGAGCCAATGTTGGACAATAACAGGTAATTACCAACTGAATTGACACCTTCATAATATGGGCTTGACACCGAGCGATAAATGTAGCGGTTGTGATAACGAAGACGACACTCCTTTTCACGTAGGTACTTTACGTCTGTCCAAGATAGGTACATAGCAAAGGGACTTGCATACCTTTTGCACTTCGGAGGAAGTATGGACAATCCTGTTAAGAGAATACTGGCCTTCTATAAGGTACCAGTATCATAAAAGGATTAACAGGAGCATGAGTGGAGCACAAAGGTCCCACTGAAGGACTAAATGCAAAAGGAGCTAAAGCGTCCTCATAAATAATTAAGAATAGCAATGTCAAATTTCAATAGCGTCGTCTAGTGGTCTTTTGTAAAAACTTAATAATTTTTTGTAGTTGCAGGCTGATACTGGATACTGGATACTGGATAGAAAAACTAACGGGATGGTGCGACTACAGCGAGCACCTATTTCACGATACCCGGCCAGAACTTCAAGAAGAATTCTTTAATCAAGGCCAAGGCTTGGACATATCGAAGGCAGAAGTTCAATATGCACTGTCAATTTCAAAAAATGGGAAAGCTAGTGGTCCTGATGACGTCTATATAGAAGTTCTAAAAATACTGCAAAACGAAGAATCACTAAACACGCTGGTAAAGCTATTCAATCTTATTTACCGAAACGGCAGTATACCTTCTGATTGCTTTAAATCTACTTTTGTCCCGCTCCCCGAAAACGCGAAGGCCAAGAACTGCGGTGAATATTGTCTTATTAGCCTGATGGGCCGTGTGCTTAAACTCTTCTTGAAAATAATTCACAAAAGAATATATATGCGAAGTGCGAGACAATGATGGGGGACTCTCAGTTTGGTTTTCGCAATGGCTTTGGAACAAGGAAGGCACTATTTAGCATACAGGTTCTTATCCAAAGGTGCCGGGACATGTCGGTGACCGTTTACGCATGTTTTATCGATTACAAAAAAACCTTTGATAAAGTTAAGTTATTCAATTTGTATTCCAACAGGATATTTCAAGAGGCGTTGGATAAATGTGACGAGGGGATATCTGTCAATGGGATTAATATCAATAATTTGAGGTATGGGGATGACACGGTTCTTGTTGCCGACTTCCTGGAAGGACTGCAGGAACTAGTAAGCCGCGTGACGGCTGCAAGCTCAGAGGCCGGACTTAGCCTGAACGTGAGAAAGACAAAGTGGCTAGCAGTTAGCAAATCAAACAACGTGGACGGACACCTGGCAATTAACGGTCAACGAATTAAGCGAGTAGAAACTTTTAAATATCTTGGGTGTCAACTAAATGAGAAGTGGGACGGCATGCAGGAGATTCGTGCCAGAATAGAACAAGCTCGTGCTTCGTTCCTGAAGATGCGTAAGGTACTTTGCAGCAGAAATTTAAGCTTGCCTCTGCGCGTCCGAGTGCTTCGCTGTTACGTGTTTAGCATACTGTTTTATGGAATGGAAGCTTGGACAGATGCGATGTGCAAAAAATTGGAGGCCTTTGAAATGTGGACGTACAGAAGGCTATTAAGAATCTCCTGGGTAGAAAGAGTGCGTAACACCGAGGTACTTCAACGCCTCGACAAGCAGCTGGAAGTTCTGTTTACACTAAAAAAGCGCAAACTGGAGTATTTTGGTCACATCTTAAGAAATGACAAGTATCGACTTTTAAAGCTTATTATAGAAGGGAAGATCGAAGGACGAAGAGGCCCGGGTAGAAGAAAGATATCTTGGCTAAAAAACTTAAGACAATGGTATGCAGTGAGCACTATCACATTGTTCCGCCGAGCTGTAGACAAGGTTCAGATAGATGATTGCCAACGTCCGAGGAGAACAGGGCACCTAAAGAAGAAGAAGAAGTTGCAAATTTGACTCAAATATTTCTGGTATTTATTTTCTATATTTTTTATGTTTGTGACAATAAGTGTGTTGAACGATATTATCGGGGGTGTATAAAGGTATTTAATTTTATTTTAAATTCATAACAATTAACATATCCCACTGTATTATTATGTACATTATTAAGTATCCATATCAACTAACTGAATGTTTGTCGTGCAACGTTTACGTATGCAAAGTGAACTGACGTCGTAGGGCACGTGTCAAAAGGTGACAGGTCATGCAGGCGTTAAATAAATTCATTACAATGTACAATAGATTTCATTCCCTAACAACGTTTTATGTTAATTAGGGCTTCAACGAATGGCAGCGCTTGTGCTGATTTAAAAAAAAATTATTTGTTTTATTAATTTATGAGACAAAGTAAAACATTTTTGTATTAGATAAAAATACGAGTATTAAAAATTTTAATTATTTTTTTGTTCAAGATGTTATGAAAATTGTTAACAAAACGCTTTTGAATGTTAAAACCGCTAATATTATCTGGATTTCATACAATTTATTTGTTGTATTTAATTATTCGCAGCTTATTGCTGTAACCATAACAAGATAAAATATAAATGTAAAAACATGTTAAATAAGCTAAATTTATAGTCGTAGTGTTTGATAAGGATGATGGACAAAACATATACAAGATATTTTTTTATTGGTAATGAGTAGGTCGAACAATATTTTCAAAGAATATTGATCCCTATAAAAAACATGTGAAAGCGCAATAAGTTATTTATTTGGGAAATTTTATGCTCTTGTACTGTTTCCAGTCAATTAACTGTAAAAAATAATGAATAATTTCATGTGCTTAAGCACCTAAAATTATATTTTTCACTCGCGAGCGCAATATAATTTTAAACTACGGCGCACATTGATCTGACAGTTTTTTAAACCAAATTCAGACGAAATAAGTAAGCTTCAGATGGTCAATAAATGTAAATAAAAAATATTAATTGTTTATTACATTTTATGTCTTTCTATAGAAAAGTGTAAAAATATTTTTTTCAATTAATTCCATCGCGATATACGTAGAGATTTGAAATAAAAAACAATGGAGGTTTGATGATTAACTATTTTTCTCAATTGATCTTGTACAAAACCCGGTGTTAACATTACGAGTTATTTAACGAAAGTACTAAATAGGCTACGTGATTAAGGGTGAGATCTTTTTCGTACTTGAACCTATTGAGAAGGTATCTAAAATTGATACTTCACTGTTAAGTATCGCAGTTTGCTGCCTTTTTTGTATAGAGGTGGTTTACGATAACATTTTTTAAACATCATTAATGGGGTAGATTATATGTAAAATTTATTTTATTTTAAAATGAGTAAATAAAATGACTGCTCTCTGATACATTGTGTAAAACATCACTTTGTAGGTACGCAAAGTTTTTAATTGATGTGACATATTCCTTTGTATCATCCTGAGAAACATCCTGTACTATTTAAATACAGAAATAGTAACAATGCAATTTTATTTTGATGATAAAATGTCTTTAATACATAAAAATGTACAAGGAAACTCAGGATAACAAAAAATGCAAAATGTGGAGTCGATATAATTGTGTAAAATAAGATTTAAAAACTTTATTCCTCCCAGAGCATTTATAAATTGTTCAACTGGCATAAGGAATAAAAATGGAAATTAAATAAATGTTATATTTTTCTTGTACATGGTGTTAGTGAACGAGTTAATTCGAAAACAAATTAAGTAATTTCCCAAAAATATTTGTTAAATTACTGCTCGAATTTCTATAACGCTAACATGATATTGAATATTCTGGTCACAATAGAAAACGCTGTATCTCATCTCATTCACAGCTTCCCTCCGACAAACCACAATAGATTTATGCAGAGAGTACAATTGTAACTTGATGCCCCAATATCTACCCTACTAAAAAAGTTCTTATTTGCTCCTCGGGCTCTGAGCACGTGGCATTCAGCTTTTGTCAGGAGCGCGTTCCAAACTTTTTTGAGAACAAAATTATACGGAAAATTACTGTAACATCACTAATGGCACTTGCAGATAATGGACATGGAAGTAAAGAGATTCTCTCATTTTTTTCGTCTTTATCTTTTGAGTCGGACATCATACCGGCTTCAAAATGCTTAAAACATAATGGATGAACTAAGAGATGGTAAAGTACTGAATAACTACATAAATGTTGATACTTTTATGGGCTAGGGTTGTTATTCTCTTTTGGGAGCTGCTATTGTTGCAACGGAAACAAGTCATGAAATAACATTGGGTACATTTTATTCGGTATAAATGATAAAAATAGTGGAGTCGATGAGATTTATATAAACTCCAGGACAAAATTAGAAGATAAACAATTTTGTGCAGTACCTACTTGCGATAGATTTTCGTTAAAAGTAATATTATAAATTGTTCTTTTTTTGAAAGTAATACGTTTTTGTGGTTTTTTTTGTTATGTTGCCAATTTGTTAGGCAAAAGTCGTTTCACAATAAGTCGGATGATAAGACGTTTGAATGGGGTAGGAAATTATTTTAAAAGAAACAGTACTACTTAGTATTTTATTTACATTATAATATTTTTCAACATAACAATTTCGTTATTAAGTCTTAAGAATAATTTTAATTCCGATCTTATAGAGAAATATTTAAGCTAATTCACTTTTAAAGTATCCGTATACGTTTTTTCTAACTTTTAATGTAAATGTCCATAAATTTTTTTTAAAAATTATTTCATTATAGCAATTTGTAAGATTTAATATATTATTACGTCAATTATCTCCAGGAGGGTATATTATATCGAAAAACTATTTTATAAATCCACATTTAATTTCTTTACTTATTGATGTCAGTGGGTTTGCTTGAAGGTGACTTCCCGAGATATATGTAGCTGAGATAATTGGTGTTTCCCAAAGTAATGTCTTCATCTTCTTGGAGGCAAACTGACTACAGGACAGGGCTTGAAATGGTGGAAGACGTGCCAATAATGATAATTAAAATCAATGTTAAATATTAATGAGAGATGGGGAGACATTCTACGCTCAAAAAAATGATTTGAGATCCCAACTAAAATTTTAAAAGTTTTATCTCAACAAGAGTTTGCTCATTAGAGGAACTAGCTTAAACTTGTTTTGTAGGTACCCCTTGTTGTTAGCAGTAGTATGTTTTGAGTTGCTAACCATAAATTATGATACATTTTAGATCTCTGTGTGCGATTTAAAAAAAAAACATAAATGAAAATAATTATGTCGTCACAGAAAATGATCTGATCACATTAGAGATGGTTATGGTTTTGTAGCGAGAATTAATACTATTGTAAAAGTTATTGTAGTTTTTTTGTGTGAAATAGTACAAATAACCGTAGCAAAGTTATTTATCGTAACATAATGTAATTTTTAATTCAAATATAGATGAAAATCAATCACTGTATTTAAAATAACTTTACAAATAAACCTCTTTGTTTAAATACTTCTATCGGAGCACAAGCTTGCACGTGTTTTTCTTCAATTCGATATTAAATAAAAACCAACAAAGAACAGTGACTAAAAACAAACATGGCACGATAAAATTCTTTTATTTGAGGGCGTATTACTCGAAATGAATGGGTTTTACCGATAGTATGTATAATCTTTAATCTCTCCGTAATGAAATTTTTAACTAAAAGTATTTTATTGGGGAAAAGTGGATTTATCAAATATTTTTGACTTAATTTAAAACTGTCTTTATTATCTTATTTCTTATCTTATCTTATTTCATTGAAATAATTACGTTTAGTAATGTTTGTAAACAATTTTTTGTAATTTCTTAATATTTTTGCAAAATTTCATAATGTTGGTAATTAGTTCTGTTACATGTTCAAACAAACAAATTTTGTTTGTTGCAATGCTGTATGTTATAATTTACCAAATTGAAATAAATATCCATTTTAATCATCTTACCGAGAATTTGTTTTATGTTTGTATTATTGTTTGAATTTTAAAATTTGTTATTATTATGAAAATTTTAATCTACTTATGATTAATAATTTTTGTTTTCTAAAAAAATTTAAACTTTAACATTTGCTTACACGGTTTTAACTTAATCATTGCTAGATTAATTTGAAAAAAAAGTGTTTAATATACGTACCTATTTAAAAAGCGGTAATATTTCCTTCTATGTTGAAATTGTTTAAAGACTTTTAATTAGATATTCATTTAATTATTTTCAAAATTCAATTTTTAATGTTTTAAAAAAAAACTGTTTAAATTATTTCTCGTGTAACTTTAACGTCATTTAACGTGTTTTTTTTTAAATATTTTTGCAAAAATTTTATTTTTATTACATCAGTATTTTTTATAATTTACTTTAAAAAATATATTAAATTTGGTAAAATTAAAAGGTACTTGCTATAAAAATATTTTTTGCGATAAAAAACAATTAATTTTTATTTAGTTATGTAAAATGTAAGATAAACTTATTTTTTTAAATAGCTAATTAAAAAATGTAGTTCCCTCGTACCTATTTATATCGATTTTTAACTTCTTGACGTTAACATCAGATGATCTGATGTAGGGTGAAGTGGTTAGTGTGTGGATGAGTGCAGTTTTATGATTCAGTGTAGGAAATCGAGGGTGTATGTCGTGAGAAGTGGGGTAGTTTTGTTATAATAGCATAGTGCAAATCTGTGGTTTTTAATTTTTAGGGAGTCTGTTCTCGCCCCGAGCAAAATTACTTCGGAAGGGTGAATAATCTGTACATGTTGAGGTTTGTCACTTGATGGACCCTCTTATGATACATATGTGGATGACATAGGTCGACTTTTTAAGAAGCATTCGTTAGCGTTTAAGAAATTTTAATTTTAAAATTCGAATTTGAAGGCTTCATTTATTCAATAAACTTTTAGTGTGACTCTAACGAATAAGCACATTTTTTAAAATACACTTGTAATTGCATAAATCCATACGTTAAAAGTGATTTTTTATATAAATTTGTGTACCTTAACAAATCAAATTTAATTTTTTTTTATATAAACCAGACCAACTAATCTTTAAAACAAGTCACGTGCAAGAAATTCATCACCCAAATTTTTTAAATATATAATAATTAATAAGAGAAGACACCTTTAAATAGTTAATTAATATTTCACTTTAGTATCTTCCCAATTATGTAAATAACTATTTTTTATATTTGTTGAGGAAATTTCAGAATGCTTTAGGTATTTAAATTATCTTGAAAGGTCATAATACATCATCTGTGATACGGTACTCTTTATATCAATAAAAGTAAACAACAAGGATTAATTAAGCTTTAATTAAAAATGTATAATTAGTTCTGAATATAGCTGCAACTATAGTTTGCATTCCAAAAAGATGAACCATAATAATAATTTATTTTCGAGAACAGCATTCATTGTTGTATCTACAACCATATTTCATAAGTTTTACAAATGTATGATGATGATCTGAGTTTTCTGATCTTTATAAAATCAAATTTTTTTTTCCCACCACAGACGTAGCTGAAGATTATCATAAAATAAGTAATAATTAGTGCCAAATGTAATGAAAGTGAAAGATGGGCATTGCAATAAATTTGACACAATAATGTAATCACTTAAACTTATATTTTCAATGTCTTATTTATTTGCGTTAAATGTAGCATATTTAATTTCATTGTTTTACATACATACATAAAGTCACGCCTTTTTCCCATAGGGATAGGCAGAGACCACTTCCTTTCACTTGCTACGGTTCTAACACACATCTTTTGCTTCCTCTACTTTCATCAGTGCTCTTTTACATGCTCGTCGGTTGTTGGTACTCTTGACCTGGCCTTTCTTCAAAACAATGTTGATCTGATTTGTTTCGCCAATCTTCCTTTATCCATCCTTTCTACGTGTCCAAACCATCTAAGCATTCCTTTATCTATCTTTGTAACCACATCTTCTTTTACACCACAGCGTTCTCTTATCTCACTATTCTTTACTTTATCCAACCGAGTCACTCCGGCTATACTTCTCAGGCTACTCATCTCCGCAGCATTAATCCTATTTTCATGCTTCTTCTGCCAAACCCAACATTCTGTACCATACATAAGTGTAGGAACCAACACACCTCTATGCACCGCCAGACGTGTGCCTTTTTTGACACTTTCTGGCTATTCATAAAGCTATGCAGTGCCCCAATGTTATAACACTTAATATTAAGACACTATTAAAATGTGTCCATCTTTTTTTGCAACTTTACCTATTGTACAGATTATCAATCATAATTTTTCATTAAATAAATACATTTTAACTATAAATAATGGTTCGGTTCAAAAAGCTTCAAAAAATTGTTTTATGGTATACAGAGTGTTGACTTTTAAATAAAATCTTTTTTTTTTTATTCCTACTATCGGTTTAACATGTTTGATAAACAGAGTGTATTTGCTGATAAGTGTTTCCCCCTAAATTATACACTAGTGACCTAATCTTTACTTTTAAACGTTTTCTTTTTTATTTAATTTTTATTACCTTTTTTGTAATCAATGTAGGTAATTATTAATTGCTTTTTTTAATAAGATTTTAAAAATATACTACAGGTATTTTATAACTGAATTCGTATTGTTTTAATTTAACCAGTCAGTTCAACCATTTTTGTCCTTATTAATGTTAACGTATGCTTATTATTGAAACACCCAGTATACAAATTTACTGAAAATAAGTGTTGCATATAAATTTTGATAGGCTTTTATCCTAGATGAAAAAAAGAAAAAATTAAAAAGATCCACGATGATATTTGTTGAATATCATTGAAAGTAGACTTTTCAAAAATAACCAAAAATAACCGAACGCTAATTGGAGCAACATTCGGCTCATTTAATTATCAATAAGCGAGAAGAAGAATGAAGCAATGGTGAATAAAGTACAAAATATTCGTCGTATCTGATACAATTAAGGACAAGTGTTACTAACAACTTCTCTGGTAATTACTAATGTAGCAAACTTAAATTGTTGAAAAACACCAGCTGCATCACAAATAATAATAAATATAACCGACAAATTGCGTAACTATAACCACAATTAAAGAACGTTAAAAATATCTCTCTGAGATGTTTTCTCCTACGACTGATTTAATTGTTTTTCCTTCTACAATTAACTTTAATATGGATGCTCATTTCATCAGAGTTTGTGTAGGGGACTTAAAACTCACCAATGCGCGTCACTACTTTCAGGATCATTTAACTTTAAACTGGTTATATATTTTGTTTTACAATACTAAAGATTTGTACATAACTAACAAATGGTACACCGGGAATATTAAGCAATGCCTCCATTTTCCACTTATTTGTAACCCTTCAGGTTAAATAAAAATTAAGAAATTATCCTACAGGCTTAATATTTATTTAAAGAATCGCTAACAGGTCAACTTTAGATTTGTTACCCACCAAATTTAAAAAACAATACGATAATAACATACGAAAGAATTTTGCTGGGCATTTTGGTACCTACAGCGAAAATGTCATGCTGGCGTGTATCGGAAAGCATTCTTAAATTTCAATGTCCTCGATAACTTGGTCACATTTTTTTAGTGAATGTTAAAAGGTGAAGAATAATCAAGATGTAAGTAAATTTTATTGACGCAATAAGGAAGGATGATATTGATAAGTTTATGGAGAAGGCATCGGATTTAAAATAACTGCTGTCACGAAAATAAAGATGTGAAGAACTTTACTAAATTATTTTAAACTATTTAGAATTAAAGTAATAATGGAGAAACTTCTGTGTTGTTAACCCAGAGTTTCTTTATTACTAATTCCTGTATTAAGCTGCGTACATATAACGTGATGACCATCAAAGTTTCCAATCAGCTGGTATTAAAACGAGTTATAACGGGACTGCTTACAGGACATTGTCGTCTAAGATACCACCTCGGAAGGATAGGTCTGAATCAACAAACGGACTGTCGGTTTTGCTGCGTGAAAGACAAAACTGCTGAACATATACTATGTTCATGCTCCGGCATGGGAAGAATAAGGTTCAACATATTTGGTTATACCAACCTAGAACCTACCGATTTCAAGAAAATCTCACCCCATACAACCAAGAACTTCGTGAGAAGGGCTGGATTGTGGGGTGAACTGTAGCCTCTAGAATTGAGCCACAAAAGACCTACTAAAGGTCGCAGTGAAGGGGCGACCTACGCTCCATTCACATGATACATAACCTAACCTAACCTAACTTCTTTGTTTACAAATATTCCTCTAGAAAAAATACGCAATGGCAAATGTTATGGTAGGCGTAATCATACCGATGAAGTCACCAATCTCAATGCTCGGTACTACTATCAGTAATATTTTTTCTTGGAAAAACCACTTAAGGTCTATCATTAAAGTGCCTATCAAAAGCTTGATTTTCTGTTTCGAGCCAAGAGCTATTTCTCTTCCCATTAGTTGCTTATGATCTATAAGACACAGATATGACGAACAATTCGTATTGTCGGTGATGTCTCTTCCACAAACTACCTTACTTCTCTGGAACACCACAGAAAGGTCTCTCTTTCTCTCTTTTACAGATATTGTTATGGCTGATGCTCTTTAGAAAAATCATTGGTCATTCCACCGTTGGTAAATTCTTCGAGATTGACCCAACTGGATCAATCATCGCACCCTTTTATCATTACCTTGGAGACTTGCCGAACATCTTTCTTTCAACAAACAACCCCTGAGACAAACAGTCCTCAAAGGTTCGAGAGAAATACTAATTCTTATCTATTTTTTCATGGTACCCACGATGTTCTCTGAACATAACAGATTTCTCCTTTTCGTGAAAACCAGAAGATATAAAAAAAATAATCCTAATAAAGATATATTAATGGTTCTTGTCATCAATGCTTTTGGCATACCTACTTTAGAAGATGATTCGAAAAAAGGCATTTCCTCTTTTAGTGCCGTACCACAATATTGAATTTTTAAAAATTCATTATTATATTATGTGAATTTGTGAAAGATTATTATTGCTAGTTCGGTGTCTATGTAAATGCAACCAAAGTGCATACTTACATTTTCAATAAAACTTCTATTCACATAATTTTTTTTCCTCAAACGGCACATATATAAAAATAAAATTGATATCAAATGAGCTGAATATAAAATTAAATTTCTGCCTGTCAAGACAGTCAGGCTGCTCTAAAAGGACTGAGCTTCAATAAGATAAACTCTAAGCTTAAGTGGAACTGCATCGAATCCCTGGAGTGCCTTGCTGCAAACAACAGAGTGACTCTGCTGTGGGTACCTGGGCACCAAGGGGTGGAGGGCTACGAAAAAGCCAACATCCTCTTAAGACTGGGTTGACACATTCGAAGCGATTTCACCTAAACCCTCGAGAAACACAACCCCGCAGATTCTAGAATGGAGTAGGAACGACCTGCGAATTCTGACGGGACTTCTTACAGGACATTGTCGTCTAAGATACCTCCTCGAAAGGACAGGTGTGAACCAATAAACGGACTGTCGGTTTTGATGCGTGGAAGACGAAACAGCGGAAGACTTACTATGTTTATGCCTTTGCTTAGGAAGAAGAAGGTACAACATATTTGAACTTAGAACCTACCAATTTTAAGAAAATCTCACCTCATACAACCATAAACTTCGCGAGGAATACTGGATTGTTCGGTGAACTGTCTGGGGGTGAGCCACAATAGACCCATCAGGAGCCGCAGTGCGGAGGGGCGAACTTGCTACGCCCCATTCACATGATATACCTAACCTAACCCTAACCTACTACCTGTCAAGTTCAACAGGGCCATTCATAACTGCACCTGGACAAAGAAACTTCACTTACAGAAATTTCCTATTTCAAACCTTTTACTACGTTAATTTCAGTTGGTTTTAGTAAATTTGGACAATAGGTACATATTGATTCTAAGTAGGAAAAAAGTTTTTAACGCTTCTGTTAATTTTAATTCAAATGGATTTAAATAAAGTAAATTTACTGTGTTGTAGTGTTTTCAAATATAAATTTATTTCAGAATTAATTAACAGTGTTTATTTTAAATAAAAGTATTTGCGTCGTATGCACGCATATTAATAAATTTTAGGATTAGATATAAAATGTTAAAAAATTGTGTAATAATAATAAATTGAATTGTTTGCAACTTTTACTAACATTGTTGTATAATGCAGAGCATTGACATGAATATTTTTTAAATCATCGTTCAGTTTCTCTTATTATAATTGATGCTAAAACGAACTCTTTTTAAATTTTGCCAAATTTCTGAGATAAATTTGAGAACAGGAGTAAAATAACATAAAATAAACATTTTTTTGCGGGTTACCAGGCATTATTTTTGAGAAGCAGATTGCATTGTAATAATCTTATCTTAGGAACAATTAAAAGTGTTTTAAAATAAAAACTGCAATAATAGAGTGAATTGTGGTCGACATTTTCTATGTAAGGGGTAAACGGTAGTTTAAGCATTGAAATCACTTTACGAGGATTCCGCTGCTTGTATCAGGATAAACGCAGCTTGCACGGTATGGTTTAACATCGAAAAGGGTGTGAGACAGAGATGTGTGGCTTTGCCATGGCTGTTTAACTTATACATAGACGATTGTTGATTTGAAAGAGAGTGCGTATGGATTTAAAATGAATGATTTTATCGTCAAATGCCCTCTTTATGCCGTTGATCAAGTCATATTAGCGTCATCTGAAGAGAAGTTGCAGGCAATGGTTAATGTTAAGCATGATGCCCTAAAAATCATAGGGATGAAAATAAATGTAAGCAAAACGAAAGTAATGGTTTTTTAAAAAAGAAGAAAACATGACAAAATGTGAAGTTCTGATTAAGGGAGAAAGAGTGGAACAAGTAAATGAATTTGTGTACTTGGGTTCAAAGTTTACGAGAGATGGAAAATATGACATGACATTGAGCGAAGGGTGTTGGCAAGTAAACAAATGAATGAGGCACTGCACAGCCATAAAGTGTCAAAAAAAGCACGTCTGGCTGTACATAGATGTGTGTTGGTTCCTACACTTATGTGGTAGTGAATGTTTGGCAGAAGAAGCATGAAAACATGATAAATGCTGCGGAAATGAGTAGTCTGAGAAGTATAGCCGGAGTGACTCCGTTGGATAAAGTAAAAAATTGTTAGATAAGTGAACGCTGTGGTGTAAAAGAAGATGTGGTTACAAAAATAGATAAAGGAATGCTTAGATGGTTTGGACACGTAGAAAGGATGGATGAAGGAATATTGACGAAACAAATGTATAAGGCGAGTGTGAATGGACGAGTCGGTAGAGGTCGACCTCGGCGAACATATCTTGATCAGATCAACATTGTTATGAAGAAAGGCCAGGTCAAGAGTACCATTAACCGACGAGCATGTATGAGAGCACTGATGAAAGTAGAGGAAGAAAAAAATGTGTGTAAGAACCGTAGCAAGTTGAAGGAAGTGGTCTATGCCTACCCCTACGGGAATGTATGTATGTATGTATGCTGTATAAAGGAAAATCCTGCAATTTTGTTCATCTGTATACCAAATTATGCAGGTCATGAGTGACATATCAACTGAAACAAAGAGAAGTTGATGCTTAAAAAAAACTTTTTACAATGATGCAAAATGACATGCCCCTCTAACAAGGGTCGTGAATAAGTCCTGAAAGCAATAATACCAATATTAGAACTAATTAAATGAGATAATTTTGTTGCACTATACATGTGTCTAAGTACATAAAATCTACATTATTTTTTTAACTTAAGAATTAAGTAGGGATTTGGATCAGCATGGAGCTGAATTTAGCTTAATCATACTGTACCCCAATGAGGAGCAAGAATTGTGGTTAAAAAATCAAATGAAACATTAAAAATCTTTCAAAATCTTTGAACAATATTGTTTTAAGTAGCTGATCAAAATGAATAATTTTGTTAACGACGTCCAATAGTATTTTTGGAGAAAACCATTTATTTGTTAAATTTTAATAAATCTGTTTCGAAGTGCACATTTGAATATTTCAGTGTTGTAAATCGGACTTCGTGTGTGTGAATTTGGTAAGCAGGTTAGGTTACGAAAGGTCGTGACTTGGTGGTACGCTGAAGGCCTCGGGCCATCCGAGTACATGAGCACAAGTTGCGAAGTGCACTCCTCTTCTTGGTCTCAACATAATTCAGAGTTGTATTAAGCCTATTATTTTATCTTCAATTGTTATACTAGCTACATCGTCTAATTCTGATAGATGATAGTCTTAAAAAATAAAAGAAAAAACCAATTTTTACAGTAAATATTCCCATTTATTATATATATGGGGTGTTTCTAAATTGATGCGAAAAATCCAGGAGGTGATTAACTGTCTCAATTAATATGTGATAACATAACTTTGAAAGTACGTTCAAAATTAATATTATAAGTTATCAAATATGTTTAAAAAAATTAGAATTCAAGATTTATGTCATCATAGTGTGTAAAAAAGGAATCTGTAAGTTATCCAGAAAATGGAATCTTGAAGATATTTGTTTGAAAATTTGGAATAAGAAAAAAAGAATATTTAAGAGAGCAGACGTGTTTTTATAAAATAATCAGTTAACAAAGATTTAGAGTTTAATTTGTGGAATTTAATGGTCCATTCATCAGTAAAAGTAAAGTATTTAGAAGAATGAAAAATCAAAATTACCAAAAAGGGGCTCCCAGCGACGAAATCAGTGCACACTGGTCATACCCGATGGACGATTCTAAGAGGTTGACCATTTTATTTAAAAATTATTTGTGTAGAGCGTAATTTTGTTAAATAGTTTGTATGAATTTTCAAATTTTTTATACATTTGGGAACAGAGTAAAATTAAGAATTTTGAGGTTTTATCAGATAGCTTATATTGTATTTAAATTTATCGTGTATCATTTTTTTTTTAAACATATTTAAGTTATAAAATATATTTATAGATTTATAATAAATTTTGGGTTTTTTGTTAACACACTATCTGAAAGAAAGAACATCGTCTCTACTGTACTAAACTAAATTTTGAATATAAATTAAATTTCTTTACAACTCTTTCTCTTCTCTCTTCTCTTATGTTCTGGGTAATAAAATTAAATTTCTAGCTGCTCCATATAAGAGGGTCGACCAAACGTAGCACTTTGAGAGTCTTAAGAGTTACTATTAATGACATATAAACCATATTTTAAATCTAATCAAAAGTTTTTAAACAAAAAAACACAAAAAATTAAACACAAAATCCAAAAATTGGGAATTTGGAGTAACTTTTTTTTGGAAATATCTTCAATATACAGGCACACTGCTGTCATAGTTTTATAATAGTATAGATAATTCCACAATGGCTTATGTTCTGGGTAAAAAAATCAAATTTCTAGCTTTACTTTGGTTCTCAGTGTAAAAACAACTGTTTCGAAAACAAAATTATTTTCATTTAAAATAACACACAACTAAGTTATTGTATTAGATTATACTTTGTAATTAAAATTATTAATGCGTTTTAAAAGGTTTGAAAAGAAAAAAATGATAAAATAATAGCCACGATTTATAGTGAGAATATACGGAAGTAAGGTCAATCATCTCGGAAAGGTACTAATATGATTTCGAGAATCAAAGATCAGACGGTGTTACACCGTGAGGTTACAAGTTCCTCTTCTCTTTCTTACCTACAACTCGTTTTTTATCGGAAAATTGGTATGACTTTATTACATTGCAACGGTATTTTCTATTTATATTGGTTTAAAATTTCCAAAACCATATGAAAAATAGAAAAGCAGCACTTTTAAAAGATACAGGCACTTCCTTTTCTTCTTTTGCCGCCTATATTCACTTCTGGATAATGTGCGCTGGTAGCATTGGCACACGTTACTGGAAATTAGCAATAATGTTAGCGCATTGTTCTATATCTGCTAATGTACGTATTGAGCCGCCAATTGTTCGCATTCTTGTCCAATTTCTTATAATCCGCAACCGGTTCATCTCTTTTCTACTTATACCTCATTGGTCTCTAACCGTCCTTTCTACTATTAGTTGCAGATGTAAGTACAGAGCCCCAAGTAAGGGCTCTAATAATAAATAGATAATTTTGTTTTAATTAGTGCTTTGTATAAATATATATATTGGTGTTAGATGCCGTATGAAAGCAACGGCAACCAAATTAAAACCATAACTGTTGATGAAGCTGCACAGTGTAAGAAGATGATATTGGCACAACAAAAGAAGGGACTTTGGAGACAAATGTTTTAAAAATTAAAATTATTCTTATTACGTCTTTGTGGGTTAGGAGGGGCTGAGAATAGTGAATGCAGTTTATGCCTTGAAGAAGAAGGAATACGTCCTATGCCATTGCAAGTGACTGGCAAGGTCGCGGCTCCTGTGCTTAGGGAAAGAAAAACCTGAGCCAGAGAGCTATATTAGGACCCCCAAGAGCCTCTGGAAGTAGGTAAAATAATTTGGGCTGGAGGAGGAGCTCTAACCACAGGGAGCGCACAATAGACTTCATCAGGCCGGAGTGCATACTTTTAAAAAAAGCCTTCCTCCCATTAGAATCTAATTTAATATACACACAGTAACTTATAACGCACATTTATTATTGAAATAACAAGAAAAAAATGTTTTATATTTTCCCAACTTTTTAAAACATCCTGAATTGTTAACTAAAAAAAAAATATTACAAATAATCCATCTTGTAAGTTATAAAAAAGATATTTAACTATAAAGAAGTTACACAATCATTGGAAAAAAAAAATTATTGTTTAATTTGAATTTTAAAGTACCCAAACGATTCGTATATCAATAGATACTAATATTTTCTGATTAGTTTTTGTAGAAAGCTTCAAGATTGTTGTGTTGTTAAACAGGTTATATAATGACATTAATTTGTTCTCTGTTTTTGTTACTTGTTTGTTATGGGAAATTATTGCTGGAATGGTCCCTGTCGACAGTTTTTGTCCGGTCCTGGTGTCTTCTCCCGTCCCCGCGCGTGATCACCTCGTGCCCCTTTAGTGCCCTGAACGACGTTCCAACCAGCGGCCCCTTAGGCCGAATACCTAGAGTTAGAGACTGCCAACGAAGTACCCGCATAGTCGTACTTTACTGTATAACTATTATAGGTCAGACGGACTGAATAGAAAAATCTATATACTTCCTTACAGATTCATAAAATATTTTGTAACAAAATTTCTATTATATTTAATTTATGCATAAGCCAGCTCTTATTAGCAATAACTAAGGAGGTTATTTATAAGGCTGTAATTTTATCTTAAAAAAATTTACATTATTGCTATACACGGTGTCAGAAAACTAATACAAACGAATACACCAGTGTGTTGAGATTTTTGAATAAATTATTTGATTGCCTAACCTCATCTTGAATAAGTTTAAAATATGATGAATCAAGTGACTTGAGAATAGTTTTAGTCATAGATGATGTAACCCATTTTTATTGATGCCGTTATGTAATAATGTTGAACAATTGGACAAAATTAACTTAACCCTAGCTGTTACAGGGTAATATGAGTTGATGATTGTGTTACCATAATCACTGTTTGATATTATTAAGCAAAACAAGCATATTTTTAGACCACGATCCGATTCCAAGTTCGTACCCTAAGAAGTAAATGTGCCTATAAAAGTACTTACTTATGCATTGTTTGCTTGAAACTTTTAAATGTATTTGTTAATAATAAATGTTGCCCAAATAATCAAATGCCCAAAAAGTTGAAATATGCTGGAGTTTTGTATGTAGGTAACATAAAATCTCAAATGTTTTGCAGTCATTTTAATTCAGGTTAAGGTAATCGAGCCTATTGAATTTTGATTGCTAACTTTCTTGTACAATCGAATATTGACGGTTTTTCGTAAAGAAATATTTAAATTTTAATATTAGTTATGCTTTACTTGTACCCATTAGGTACAAAAAAACTGAATTTGTATATTTTAACTTGCTGCAAAATTAAAATGTCGAATCAATAATTTTAATTTAAATTATATTTTACGAGTTCCACCACAAAGTTGAAAATGCGTTAGTCATCTTTAAACTATTTTTGATACGCCTATGAGGTCTAGCGGAACTTGTAACCTCACGGTGTAACACCGTCTGATCTTTGATTCTCGAAATCATATTAGTACCTTTCCGAGATGATTGACCTCACTTCCGAATATTTTCACTATAAATTGTGGCTATTATTTTATCATTTTTTTCTTTTTAAACCTTTTAAAACGCATTGATAATTTTAATTACAAAGTATAATCTAATATAATAACTTAATATCACTTAGTTGTGTGTTATTTTAAATAAAAAAAATTATGTTTTCGAAACAGTTGTTTTTACACTGAGAACCAAAGTAAAGCTAGAAATTTAATTTTTAATAAGCCATTGTGGTATTATCTATACTATTATAAAACTATAACAGCAGTGTGCCTGTATATTGAAGATATTTCCAAAAAAAAGTTACTCCAATTCACCAATTTTTGGATTTTGTGTCTGTTTGTTTGTTCAATCATCACGCAAAACTACTGAGCTAATTTTGATGAAACTTTTTTTGTTTAAAAACTTTTGATTAGATTTAAAATATAGTTTATATGTCATTAATAGTAACGCTTGAGACTCTCGAAGTGCTACGTTTGGTCGACCCTCTTATATGGAGCAGAAACATGGACACTTAAAGCACAAACCATTAATAAATTAGAAGCCTTTGAGATGTGGACGTACCGTAGAATGCTCAAAATAACATGGACATCGCACACCACAAATGAAGAGGTTCTTCGCAGGCTAGGGATAGAGCGTGAGCTGTTTAAACTCGTAAAGATACGGAAAACAGCGTATCTAGGTCACATTCTGAGAAACTCTAAATACCGTTACGCTCAACTTATTGTTAAGGAAAAAATCGAAGGCAAACGTGGCCTCGGAAGAAAGAAAATGTCATGGCTGAGAAACATCAACGTCAATGGCCTGGTTTTAAAAGAACTTATAAGAGCAGCCGAAGATCGAGAAGAATTTGCGACTGTGATATCCAACCTCCACTGATGGAGATGGCACATTAAGAAGAAGAGAATAGTAACGGCAGTTTTCGTACCTATACCGAACAGCAAATATTTTTCATTTTTTTTTTCCCATTAGTGGATAATTTTCTTTATACCATAAATTTTTGAACTAAACACCTCCAACAATTTGTTTAACTTACATTTTTTTAAACGTTTATTATTCATTATTGTTATTTTATAAAATATATAATCAGCTGAAAATGGACAAAGAAGGTGGACGGTTAATATTTTTTCTAATTTGTCGCCTCGAAGTTTTATAGTCGGATCAACAATAATTTGAAAACTAATTTTTGGACAATTATTTAGAATTCATTATTTAATAAATAATTTCTTTAAAACTCGTTTAGTTTATATGAATTATTTATAATTTTAGTAAAAATTTTTCTAAATAATAAATAATTAGACGCGCTAAATACCCACCATTTCAACCATTTTTTACCATAAACCACGAACTTTTTTCTGGGTGGAAAGGGTATGAGTTGATATAACTCGGTGACACATAACAGATAAAAAAATTATTTATCTATATTTATTAAAATTTTAATAAATTTTCATACTAAATAAAAGATTAAACAAATTTAATTTAAAAAGCTGCTTCTATTTACCCTCCATCATTTTGCTATTTTAAACTTTTATTATTTTGTTGGTTACCGTACCGCAAAACAAATTCGACGAGGGGTGGACTCAACGATTACATGGCGTTACATGCTAGGGGGGCTTGAAAAAAATACGTAATTTGGTTTTGTGTCCAAACATCAGAGCGTATATCTAATGAAAGTATACCTATACAATAAAATTTTTGAAGCCAAAAAATGTATGTTAGATTTGTCATAGAATCGGTTACATTTTACTAAATAATAGCTCGTTGGGGTTTATCCTGGTTATTAAATTTTTTTATCTTATTCTTTTTTTCTTCTTCTTGTAATAAGACGAGGTCCTGTCAGGTCTGTCATCTGCCTTTTTGTGACGCTGATGTCCAGCTGTTTTGGGGGCCCAATTAGCTATTCGTTCTACATGGTCTATCCAATGGCGGCGTTTTGCTCTTACCCATCTAACAACATCCTGTACTCCTAGTTCTCTTAATGTATCTATGTTGCGTATTCTGTCATGTAGTGTGGTTCCATTTATTTTTCTTTTTCTTCATTACTGTTATTCTCATTTACCTTTTTGTTTTTGTGGTTTCTGCTCTTGTTTCAGCAGCGAAGGTTAGTATGGGTCTGATCCAGGTCTTATAAATATGCGTCTTACTTTCTGTATTTGTTTCTCCGTGTAATGTTCCGTATATATCCTGATATTCTAGTTGTCTTTTTGATTTACTTATCCACTTCATTCGTTATGCTTCTGCTGCTGGATGTTTCCACCCCTAAATAATTAAAATTCATCGTATTGGATCTTTGGATATTACCATGCTTTGTGTTTTCTCGCATGAAATTTGCATGTTAAGTCTCTGTGCTGTCAGGTTAAATTTGTAGTGGAGGCGCTGTTCAACCAGAAAACACCTGAACAATACAGAAATCTTCAACGAGAATCCCATCTGCAGAAACTGTGGAGAGCACGAAGAAACAGCAACCTACATTATCTTCTATTGCGAAGCACTCGCTAGGCCCAAGGTACCATCTCTTTGAAACGTTTGGAAGTTCTGGAATAAGTACCTTTGGCTAGCAAAGATCTGATCTGCAGGTGGCTGGCCTTCGCCAAGGATTTTACCCTGTAAGCAGTTCATCCTCTAGTGCAGGAATATAAATAGCCTCTAGGCCGCAGTGTTAGGGGGGCAACCCCGACCGGTATGGAGTGTGGAATGAATAAATAAATAAGTAAAAAAATTAAAAAAAAAAAAAAAACAGTGGTCAAGTCAAAAGCTAAACATGTATAGTTAAAGAACTGTACAGATCTTAAAGTTTCGTATGTGGCACAGGCCAAGACTTTTTTCAAGATGTAACAGCATGATGGTAATGGCAACAATGACAATCCAATTCCACCACCTTATGGCTTTAAGCCACCACACTGCGTGGTTTAAAGTGAAGGTAGAGGGCGCCGTTGCCGATTGCCTATTATACATTACTGTGCTTGTATTGTATCCATTCTAGCGAACACATTGATTACACTTGTAAAAAATTGGGTAAGAAAATTGGTTTCCTCCATAAAATATCTGCAAAACTATCTACTTGGGCAAAAAGAACGGTGTATAATACTATTATTTATCCACACCTTACATATTGACCTTTATTGTTATTCTCATGTTCTAAGGAAGATATAAATGTGTTGCAGATCTTCCGAATAAAGTTATAAGAATTCTATTAAGGTGTTATACATGTTGCAAATGCTAAAAATTTTAAACATCACTCAAATAATAGAGGAAGCATGTCTAACGTTTATACACAAAATAACAAACAACCAACTACCTATGTATCTGTCTAAATTTTTAATTAAAAGAGCTGATATGATGGAATACAATCTGAGAAGTAAGCATAATTACTTTGTAAATAAATTTTATGCAGCTGTATTGCAAAAATCTTTGTAGAAGGCTTAAAAAGGTACAATAACTTGCCAATCCAAGCTTAAAAAGCAACAAGTTTGAGAGTCTTTAAAAAAATACTTCGAAATAAGTACTGTAAAGTTTAAGGTGTTGTAAAGAATTATTTACTTTCTTTAGGATCTGTATCTATATGAAAGTGACAAGTAGTGAAGTCATTAAAAGTGTATAAATGTAAAGGTAAATTGGACCAAGAGCGGACAACTACTATTCGACAACTTAATTTAACAAACATGTTATTATTTATTAATCGAATCATTTAGATAATTTTATGATGGTATTTTAGTATCGCTATCGAAAAACTATTCCTTGAATAGAATTAATTAGTGCTAAACTTCACGTAAACAACTTTGCAAACGACAATAACTCCAGTCGAACGACCGGGAAAGTTTAGCCCTTCGACCACTGGACCCAGCAAATGGTAATGGTTCAAATCCTCTCTATCGCAGATAAGATTTCGATTTCACTTTAAATTTGAATTTACGACCGAACTAACTTATAATGTTTGCTTGGTAATAAAAGGGCATCGCTGGACTACTGCTGGAGCATGCACGGAAGGATTAAATTATTTGTAAATGTGGTAGTAAATAGATAAAATTAATTTTAAGTTCCATGCTGCGATAGAAGTGCGTTATTAAATTAGAAATAAACGGCTGTTCTTTAATTTGATGTAAGCGATATTGTTCTTTCGATTTCACATTCTTCGTCCGCGTAGAATTTAGTTTTATCTTAATATCTTTAAATGAGGATAACTTTTTTTCATGACATCCGATTTAACATCAAATAATTTCTTTATGGACCACCATATGCGTTTTAAAAATGAACCGCGACATCTAGTGAATTTTTGAGGAACTAAGTTTTAAAATGATGCCGTTCGAGTCGATTGTTGTGAACATTTCTATAGCACATTCTAAAAATAAACATCGCCAGGAACTTAAATGAAATCTAAAAAATCTAACCGAATTTATTTTGTTTTTTTTTTAGCTTTGTTGTTCGTTCGTGTTGTGAACTTCGTCTCTGGAACTTCGACCATAGCATCCGATTTAAATAAAATAAAACCTATATTATGCTCCTAGTCAAACTCTATCTACACGAAGAGAAACGCATTAAAATATATTCAGTTATTCCAGAGATGTTCATGGACAAACAAGCAGACAGGCAGACAAAAATTAAAAAATGCGTTTTGGTAACGTGCGAATAATCATATAAGCTTAGAAAAATGGATTTATTGTAAAATCACTTTAATTTCATCTATAAAGGGTGTTTCTAAATTCATGCAAAAAAATTTAGAAGATGATTGTCCGCATGAAATTATAATGGATCTTTCCTGCAACAAAATCTCTTCAGCCCACCCCCTTTCAAAGTATCATCCCTAAAAGATGGTGAGTAAAATTAAGTTTTAATTTTTAGTTTTGTAAAATATAAATATTACTTAAATTCCCTGTTAATTTAAAAACATTTCTTAATCTAAAAGTTTTTTCCTGGAACCATTAGATACGGCGAAAAAAATAAAATACAATATCCTGTGTGATACCTTGTTTAAATTTTATTTTTTTCACCGACTCCATTGGTTGTAAAAAAAAACTTAAGGATTAAGAAATGTTTTTAAATTAACAGGGATTTTAAATCATAATTTTATTTTACAAAACTAAATCTCCAAAAAAAGATTTGTTATAAAATAAGGTAAGGGATACTAATCTCACCCCCTTTTAATATAAAAGGAATTTTGAAAAAATACCGGTGGTTAGTACACGGAAATTACGAAATTTCAAGTTTCTATATTTACTTAAAGTAGGGAAAAAAATTTAACACCTAATTTTACATACCACCATTTAGGAGTGATATCTCGGAAGGGAGTGGGCTGAGGAAATTTCGTTATAGGAAAGATCCTTCATAATTTCATACGGGCAATCACCTCCTGAACTTTTTCGCATGAATTTAGAAACATTCTGTTTGTATAAATTGAGTTGCATCTTTTTTTAATCATAGATCTTTTAGCGTTCATAGCACACTGAGATTGTTCTTCTTTTAACATTTAAATCTCGAAGATCTATATCTACCGGCATCCATTTCGTAAATTGTTCACCTCAGGAGAAATCTTTTGAACCTTAAATTTATTAAAACTGTTCAATCCTCCAATCTTACTTGTATGAGTTTTTTTAGTCACTTTCTGTGTCATTGAATATTCCATCGGATTTTTTAATTTTTCAGGGATGTTCACTTGGGAAAATGCCATAGGTACTTTTTAAAATATAAATTTAACGATTTAATAAAGCTTTTCGGCCAACAAGTTTAAGATTATTAAGTTTTATTTACATAAACAATAATTATGATTTTCTTTGAGGTCAAATGAATTGTTAAGCATCGCATGCTACTGAATATCGTCGTAGAAAACGTGACTAAGAAATAAATCGAAAAATAAAAAGAGAGATTTCCTACCCCTGTCTGGAATGTTTGGAATTAAAAAGTTCTAACACCTAATATTTTCCGCATTGGAATCGAAAAAGATTTACGAACTAGCAATGTAACAAAAGTCAACTGAAAAAGATTTCGGTAAAATTTTATTATTGCCAACTTTCGAGTATCCCCTGCTTTTGCCCGGAGCGTGTGGGGCATATTAAGGCGAGCCTAGACGATCTAAATACATGCAAATTGTACATATTCGGGTTTCCAGTTTCTAAGTTCTGTTCAGTTGTATAATTCAATTTTCTTTTTTTAATATAAAGTAAAAGCATTTTTTAATCAAACGTTTCGAGTGTTACTCCTCGCTCCACTACGCGTAGGTTACTCTCTGTACAGGTTTTAGTGTAATTTTTGCAGACTTATACACGTTCGCTCTCATTATATTTAATATGTAACTAATGTAAATATAGGAAATCATTTGATAAACTGCTTTCTACAAATCTCATTACACAACACACTATTTACTTATTGTTACACTGTACATTGTAACAGATTGCAAATAAAGTTGACTATTAAAATAAAATCCCCGCTCCAAACGTGACAAAAAACGCTTGCTCCAAATAGATTTTTATCAAGATTGCCATGACTTTATTTTTGGTGCCCCCTGGTGACAGGTACTAGAACTACTATAACTTTTTCTGGTGATTTTTTTTTCTCACTTAGTTTGTTAAAATTTTTTCTTGATTTTTTACGCCGATGATCAGGTCATATTAGCATCGTCTGAGGAGGAGTTGCAGGCCATGGTTAATATTATGCACGACGACCTAAAAATCAAAGGGATGAAAATAAATGTAAGCAAGACGAACGTAACGGTTTTTGAAAAAAAAAGTATAACAAACTGCGAGGTGCTGATTAAAGAAGAAAGAGTGGAACAAGTGAAAGAGTTTGTATACTTGGGTTCAAAGTTTACGAGAGAAAGAAAGTATGACAGTGACATTGAGCGAATGGTGTTGGCAGGAAAACAAATGAATGGAGCACTGCATAGCTTTATGAATAGCCAGAAAGTGTCAAAAAAGGCACGTCTGGCGGTGCATAGAGGTGTGTTGGTTCCTACACTTATGTATGGTAGTGAATGTTGGGTTTGGCAGAAGAAGCATTATAGTAAAATCAATGCCGCAGAGATGAGTAGTCTAAGAAGTATAGCTGGAATAGTGTGATAAGGGAACATATTTATAGGGCGAATAGGCAAGTTGGTAGAGGTCAACCTAGAAGAACGTATCTCGATCAGATCGAAATTGTTTTGAAGAAATGTATAACTAGTTCCGAGTGAAATAACTCATTATTGCGTACGATGTTTAACATACTAGCATGTGTCAATTCTTATAATGGCATTTGACTCACGTGTGATATATGACGTATTATCCTTAAGTAGCAATTTTTCTAAAAAAAAACGGATCAGAAATAGTGTAAGACTGACACTTCTTACTTTACACAATAATTTAAAATGAGCATGTGGTTGTGATGGCCATGAGTTGTAAAATAAAATGAGTCAATTTTGGGTGATTTTGGTCCGCAATTTTGGTCAAATTTTGGTATTATTTTGCGGCGCATGTAAAACGTGGTGCAGGAAATATTTATTTAAAAGCCGAATCAGCAGCTATGGGGATACTTTTGACTAATCAAAGGAATCCTACGAAAAATAATACTACTCCTAATTTAAAACTTGAAAAAAGGAGAACGTAGGTACAGGTAAAATCTTTTTGTAAGCTTTTTTGTTAATAAAAACGTTTAAGTAAGCATCTAGTTTAAGTATTAATTAATAAAAAACGAAGAAAGTGGGAAAAACGCGTGACAGTATGCATGTATTAATTTTCTTGTAATGAAATTTTGAACATGAAATTTTATACTCATTATACTCACAAGTGAATAAAAGAGCATCACAATCATTAAAAACTTAGGTACGTATAATGTAGTACAAAAACTGCTACTTGAAGATAAAACTTATGTCTTATTAGAAATCCGAAAAATGTTTTGTTTAATTTTTAATCAGCTATAGTTTTCGTCAAATTACCTAATCACGCTTTTTTAAACAATTTTATTCTTCTACAAGCAACTCCATTTACCCAGTAAACTGGGAGTGAAATAATATGTTGTAAGGAGACGATATTTCACCGAAAGTCAATCTATTCTTTCAAGGTCAGTTGTGTTCTTTGTGCCTCCTTCCCTAACAAAAATATTTTATTACATAATTTTATGCAGAGGGTATCTTGTGTGTGCGGTTGTATTAGAAAAGGGAACGTCCCTAAAAAGTGTATGTCAATATTAGTCACGGAGTAACATATTGCGGTAAAATTGTTTCAGTGACAAGTGGCATTCTCACAGAATATAAAATCCGATGACAATGTTATGTCTTTTTTTAATACGTACAGCTTACTGTTGCGTCAATGTCGACGTTATAGGTGATAACAGTCGCAGTAACCAAATTTTGACTTGTTTATCTGCGTCACTTAGCAACGAATCGTTGCCTAGTTACTCTTCGCGGTTAGAAGATAATTCGTAGATATTGCGGTTCGTGTAGTATTTTGCGATTTTAAATGTTAGTGTTGGTTCAGTTTTATCGGATATTAGTTTTGTGTTGACTTGCAAATGTTATATCCTTAAGTGATTAAAGTTGCTAACTGGTGCCACTCAAAGGGTATGGTTATAAATATTCACAAATGCCACCTGATGAGATTCTACCGTTGCAATAAACCAATCATTATCGATTATCAGATTAACAATATAGTTTTAGATGCTGTTCCCAACATTAAAGACCTGGGAGTCATCCTCGATCCGTCATTGAACTTCAATCTACATATTTGCTTTACAATTAACAAAGCATTGAAACTACTTGGGCTTATAAAAAGGACTTCACAAACATAACCTCTTTACGAACATTAAAATGTGCCTTAGTCAAGCCCCCCCTCGAATACTAATCTCTTGTTTGAAACCCTAACTACAACTTCTACTCTCAAAATATTGAACGTGTTCAACACAGATTTCTAAATTTCGTCAATTTTAAACTTTACATAATCCTTGATCCTCAACAGTCCGAGCAACTCACGAATCTATCTCCATTAGTTACCTTTGAGGAAAAGACACAGATATTTTGTATTCCTTTACAAAATCATTAACGGTAAATTAAAATGTCCCCATCATCTATCTAAGATAAATTTGTAAGTACCTTCACGCACCACCAGACTTCACCAATCATTTTACAACCCGTTCCATCGCCTTTCATTACCCGAGTTCAAGACTTGTCTCATCCTGCTTGTTATTTCGAAAACAGTTATTTAACATGTTTGGATTTCTTTTTTTTTTCCTTCCCAATTTGCAACCATATTTTACAATTCTTATTTAAGTTATTCTAAGTACTAATTGTATACGTGTACTATCGTACTAGCGAAGGAGCACCTCAACAAAATGGGACTGTACAATAGAGACCTAACCGGCAGACTGCGGCAAGGATCCGGAAATAGTAAAACACATACTGTGCTTCTGCGAGACACTGGACCGCAAAAGACAGGCAATTTTTGAGCAGCCATCCAGCGAACCAGAACTATATTGTTTCCACCCAATACAGAATTTGTACAAGGTACGAAAGTACTGGATTGGGTACAATGGTATAAAGTCACATAGGCAAGATACAAAGGGCCAACAGGCCTAAGTATCACCGGAGGCAATAGACAGACGTACCTACATAGGGGTGGAGTATTTAGTGAGTAGACCTGATACAGTAAGTTAAGTCTCACAGTAGACCTTGAGCTTTCAGTCTCATAACCTCTCCATTAAGGATTTTTTCAACCTCTGCAAAAAAAAACTATCGTAATATCTTATTTTATCTATTACTTGCGTAATGTATACCCGGTATGTAATCTCTTATTGTTTCAAACCATTGTTGCTTGTTATCTGTTTCTGCTTGTCATAAAGTTCCACCATAAATTTTTTTTTATTTGAACTGTTTTTTTAATTTTTCACAATTATATCTTTCATTATTTTTTATTTTGAATCAAGTGCTATACTTGTTCCAGATTTTCCCTCTTTCATATACGTGATGTCTCTATTACTTCCCTCCACGTCTTTCTTGGTCTTCCTCTTTTCGTGTTTTTTACTTCAGGTTTCCATATTCATTTTACGAATCTATTTGCTGAAACCTATATTTTTTTTGTATATTTCTTTTCTATTTATAAATTTAGTATTCATGGAGTTTAATATGTTTTTTTTTGTATTCTGCCGTTAATACCTGCTTTTTGTATTCTTTTTCCATCTATTATGGTTCCTAGATATTCAAAAAAAATTTTTACTTGCACTATTTTCTGTATCTATTTTTATGCTAACGACATCTGTGTTTTTGTTTATTTTTATTCTGCTCTTTAGAATTGTATCGGATATTTTTTTATTTATAAATTAAGGATTTGTGGCGTAGTAAAGTTTTTTTTTTTAATTTTTTGGGTATCTACTTTCCTTTGACATACTTCACTTCATCTAAAACAGCTAAGTTCAGATCTAACCTCATGTCTACCAGCGCCACATTCTGGTTGGACACTTTTTCAATTAAAGTCCCATATAAGATTTTTCTCCTTATCTCGGCCCGCCATATTAAAATCATTGAATAATAAATAGCTTAATAAAAGTGGGCTATCAGAACGAGGCCACTTTTTGTCAGACATATAGAAGATGACGTCACCCATCTTTTGCTAAGGCCGAAGTCAGGTGACGCGAAACCATAAGTTTGCCCCTTACCAAATTTTGGTCAACGCTCCTAAAGTTTTTGCTTCAAAAATGTTTTAAAACTCAATTTGATTAGAATAAACACCTAAAATAATTAAATTACTAACTAATATTATGGAATTATTAATGTCACTGATTATCGAATTTCCGCTAGCTAAATTAACACTCAATAGTTCTCGATCCGTTCAAACTGAATCATCCAGACGAATTGTTTCAAATCAGGGATTACATTTTCTATATAGGCATATTCGAAATCATTTATGTCAGCGATATCGAGATTGGATCACGCAAAATTTCAAATTTGTCGCTTCTCGAAATTTACTGCGCTGTGTCTTGAATACGTACTTTGCATAAAATATTTGAAACATCAATTTAGATATTATTTATTTCAAATCATCTGATGCAGATATTCCATGGTGCATCTAAAAAAAGGATATTTATGACATTATATAACAAAAAAAGATCTAAATAAATAAATAAAATAAACTTTTATTCAATTATCAAATAGTAAAAAATTTGTATTTAAAATTTAAAATTATTTTTACACAATAGACATATACAAATAATGAGTACAAACTATTTATATTGAATACACAGTGTGATTTATATATTTTGAATAAAATTGCTGTAAGTTGTAACATTTTAATCAATTTGCTTATTATTATATCCAGGACCGATTTTAAATGTTGGTTTTCTTTTGTTGGTTCAAGTATCTTTGAACAATTTTTGAAGTTAAAACCTCTTTTGGCGCGTTGAGCAATTTTTGGCAGGGGAAAAACTTATGGTTTCGCGTCACCTTTCTTGACGTCAGCGTCAGCAGTGATAAAAATAACATTAAAAAAAATAAATGCTTTGTTTTATCTTTCTATATAACTTCGTCACAGACACTCTATTGGCCAGGACCCGCAGTTGGAGTAGCAGAATGTTACGTTAAAGCGGAAATCCGCTCATATCAGGACAGGGAGCACAGGAAGCTGTGGAGAGACGAACCAAAGGCACGTCGGGGAGACCTGACAATAAAATAGTCCAACAACTGATGGGACTAAACAGGGGACAACTAGGGATGGTAGTAGGTCTGATTACAGCACACTGCCGGCTTATAGGTCACCTAAAACATTGGGCCTCGTGAAGACGACAGCTGTTGCAGGTGTGATGAGGAAACGTCAGGACTGTGTACTGAGCGATTGCACGAAACTAGCCTGGCTGAGATATAAATTCTTCGGAGTGCACTTTTGTGAACCGGAGGAGGTTATGAAGATCCCCATGAGCGCTTTAGCTCTCTACATAGAGAGCACGAAGCTCATGGAGAGAAAATAATGGGAGGGACGGCAAAAAGGACTTAAACCACTGTTATTTTATAGTTTAAGTTTTTACTTCTGTCGGCAGTCCCGGTTTTTTTTAAATATTAGTAAAACTGTTCGTGAATTTAAATAATTCTAAATGCGGAATATTACGATAAAGACATACCATAAAAAATAAAATGCTTATTTATCTGTCCATGGCAATGAGACGTGGCTCACAACCAGAGAAACTAGCAAAAACTATGACTGACCGAGGAAAATATATTTTAGTGGTTAATTAGTATGTCTGTGAGACACTAAAGGAAATATTAAAAATGTTAAAGATCTAAAAATTGGAAAAATGCAGTTTAAGAAAGAATGAAAAAACAGGAATAATACATATTATGCTGCCAACAAGCCACGTCGAATTTAGTTATAATGCAATTATTTTTTTAATAGACGCTTGCGTTGAAATGCGTCGATGAAAAATATAGAAATAATTTGGGAGGTTGAATCATAGGCTGCAACCCTAATCCTTCGGTGTCCCGTATAATTTGCCCTCTATTTTCATCAATAATCTAATTTCGGTGTAATTTTATTAGATTCAGACTGCAGGGAAGGTTGATTCGATGGCAGACAGAAGGCCAGTCGACGAGTGTGTTAGAATTGCTATAAATCCTTGGTAATAGCTGAAGCACAATGGCATTGCTAGTCGTCGTGGATTTTGCGAATACGCCTTTTCACTGTAGTCCACCCACATACTCTAGTGAGCATCCCAACAGACACTACACTATTTTATAAATACTTAATTTGTTCTTGCTTTCTTATCAATTTTAGGTACACAGCAATTTATAACAATGATAATTTTCTAACCACACTTGCATGCATTATAATAGGTACTTTTAAAAAATCATTAAATACAGCTTCATTTTTGCAGACAGACAACTTTAGATGGTGTACCACATCCGACAATGGACACTAGGTTATTTGAATATATTATACTTGTCAAAACAAATCATTAATCTTACTCGATAAGTACGCAAAAGTACTGTGGATGCAGGGCCGTATCTGGACAAAAAATTTGGAGGTAAGGGCAGGGCTGAAACGGATCATTTTAAAAATAATTTAAATCGTAAATCATTTACTTTCCGTCAGAAGATTTAAATCAAAAAATTTTTTTTGAATAAAAAAGATTTAAATCATATATCTTTTTGTGATTTAAATCGTTTTGGCAATTTTAAATCATCTGAGAAAATTGCAGCTTTCAAAAATATTTTCGATTGTGGTTATGTGGGGAATTTTCGATTTAAAATTATATAAAGGTAAAAAACATGTTGTAACTATGTAATTTTAAGTTTTGTGCCTATCTTGTTGGTATCGTGTCTACAACATCTATAACATTGATAGGGTTTTATATTTTAAAAAATTTAAGCAGATACCGTCACTTCATTTTGGAGCACTCTTTCTAATCGAGAATAATTTTAAAAGCATCTTTAATATACAGTTTTTAAAAAAAATTCAAAATTAGCAGTTTAAGTAAAAGTTTAATAATGCAGGTCTTAAAAATATATTTAATTTTGTTTAACATTTTATTGTAAAAAGCAGACAAACAAAAACGTAATACAAATTTCGAATCTACTGTTAAACCAACAAAAACAAGATACAAACTCTTATTGTAAAAATAATTGACCAACATTTTTAAATATTATTTGCTTTTAATAAAACAAAGTTTTCAAAGTTTTTGTCTGTTAATCATTTTTAATGATTTACAATTTTAATATGATTATTCGTTTCAGCTCTGGGTGTGAGGTTGTCAATAAACATCTTTTAAGGAATCAAAAAATTAACGATAATTTTTAAAAAAGAATAAACGTCTTTACATTAAAAATGATTTTTTTGACAAGGCTGTTAATACAAGAGTTTTTTAATAGAATATTAGGGAAACGTGAATTCATTATTAAATTATTAATCTTGGCTACCTTCTACGCTAATTAATAAATAATATTTTAATTGCTGATTTAATAATTTATTTATCAGAAAAGTAGAAAATATTTTTCTCTTTTCTAGGGATTAGGCAGGCACGCTTTGTTTCGGTAAGGGGGATTTGAACCCACAAAACCACCCTCAAAAACGGCCCTGCGTGGGTGTTAGTGTTATTTTCTTAAAACGGATCTTTAAAAGTGAGAGCTAGGAGAAAATAATTGAATGTTTCAATTTCAAGTAGATAAATAATTTTATTCTGGCCGATTGAATAATCGTTTGCGTTTTATTTAGATTATCTTCAGTCTTATAAATTAAATTTAAATTTACAACAATTACATTAATGTAATTAAAATGTAGAAAAATAAGAAAATTTAAGTTAACATTAACAATATTATAGCACATTATTAATTTAAAGTTATACTTATTTAAATAGTATAAAAATTACTGAAAGTAGTAACGTTAAATTTACATTTACAATAATATAATAAGAATGTAGAAAAATAAGGAAATGTAAATATTTACAATGCTACAGCACTTTTACAAGGTTTTTTTTTCAATGCATTACCAGTTTGTAGTTAATACTAATTTAAAAAGTGTAAAAATAAATGATAGTAGTAAATGTTACATTAATGTGATTGAAATGAAAAAAAAAATTTAGGCAAACATTAAGAATAATACTATGGCACTTTTACATGCTTTTTTGAAAAAATAATACATCACATACTTATGGTAGTTCCAGCGTAAACTCACTTTTTGACAAATTTCATAATTTTTTTTACAGCTTATGTTTGCTATCTAATTTCAAAACTTTGACGGTCAATACAAATACAATAACAATTAAACAATAGAACGTAACTCTTCACCGTTTAGTTTTAAAGATATAATAATTTAAAGTATTATTTATTTACTAACTTCAACCAGCTGATTTATTAGTAAGGAGTGATCTGGCAATATTGTGCGAATCGAATTGAATCTCTAGTAATATAAATATATTTATACGTAGAAAAAGTTTTGTTTTTATATGAATGAAATTAATAATAAATAAAGGAGACTTTTTATTTTCTTAAATAATAAATTAACAATTAAATAGAATCATGTAATATTCTAATTTAATGAATGTTTTGTTTGGTAATTCTTGGCTTACCAGTATCCATTGTATTGAACATCAATTATTGCACGATGCCACTTCTCCTTCTTATCGAACGTTTTCAATATCATGTCATACGTGGTAATTCCTTCAATAGCCATTTTTTTTAGAATACCTTTTTCAAAATTGCTCTTAACGGCTTTAAATGAGGTAACATGATTTTAGTCTGATCTAATTGTGTTTAATGTTTCAATAAAGATTTCCACGACTTAGTGTTATTGTAAATATCATTAATATTTTGTGTCTTAATTGTTTAGGCTTTTATTGTATTATGAATTATTCCCAAAATATAAAACGCGATGTAAACAATACATAAACTAGGATAATATAAATAAATCATAACGTTTTCAGAGCAACATTGACAGATCACCGATAATGAATAAAAAATATATTTGATAGTATATGTGTATCTGTGTGTCGATAACTAATTTCTGACAATAGAAAATGCTCGGATTATACTATAGCACGCTGGAACTACCTTAAAAAGTGTAAAAATTTATGATACTTGTATGCAAATTATCCATTAAGAATATTCAATAAAAAAAATAATTAAAAAATGTGTAATAATGCGTGTAACATATTTACAAGATTCGGAGCAACATTTTAATTTGTGTAGCAAAAATAAAATTTAAAAATAACTGACAGATGTTTCTCCTTGCATGAAAATCAATCCAGTTTTGGTTAAAAAGGCACATAAAGAATATACAACGGTCGATTAAAATAACAGAAGGAGCAAAATGCGTTAAATGACTTCTCCGCCTCTTCAGAAATATCAACAGGGAAGAAAGGAGCCAAAAGAGCCGTAATGGGCCCGAAATGAATAGTAAAATCCAGATGTTTCAAACAATTTGTTAAACATACCTTTTGAGGGGAACAGTGGCGAATTTAAGAATACACTAAAAAGTCAAAAATTAAATTTATTATGAAAGGCGTGCGCTCACTTAATCTTTCAGTGACAACTGACAAATTGAGAGAAACTCGTATTTACTAATAATAATACTAATAAACGTCTTTATTATTTTCTTCTAGATTATACAATAACATACATAAATTTTGCTAATTAAGAAAATATAGGGCGAAGTTTAATTAGTAATCGAGACTAAATTGCTTTTTCATTTAATCACGCATAATTAATATAATTTTCGGTAACATAATAGTATTTTGTTTATATTCTACAGGTAGGATTGTGCAGTTCAAGTCTCTGTATTTTGGCAGATAAAAAAATTATCTTCATATTCCGATTTGAATTTTTGAGAACTATGTAGTTTTATTTCTTGCGGAATATTTTTTATTATAAACGAAGCATATTTGGTATTGGAAAGACCGTTGGAAATATATAGTTTTAAACAAAGCAGTTCCGCGACTACTAATATTTATATCGTGACCGTACGTTTTAAATTTTTTTTTTTATTTAAATAAGAAGGCTTTTGACTGATAATATTTTTATGCAAGAGAGCTGCATGTAGATTACGTCTTTGTTTCATATTTAAAAGTGATTAACATAGAACTCATAAAATATCTGGAGAAATTTGAGATAATCCATGACAGACAATATGGATTTCGACAACTTCGGTCTACTGGAGATTTGCTGGCTTATGTCACTCAGCTCTGGACAAACACTATTGAAAAGTTTGGTGAATCCCGTGCAATAGCCTTGGATATATCTAAAGCCTTTGACCGCGTTTGGCACCAGGCATTGTTAAGTAAATTATCTGCCTACGGTCTCCCAACCAAACTGCGCCAATGGCTCTTGAGCTTCATGCAAGATCACTCTTTACATGTGGCAGTTGACGGTATTTCTTCTGATGCGTTTAAAACCAATGCCGGGGTCCCCCAGGGTTCCATCCTGTTCCCCACCTTATTGCTTTTACACATTAACAACCTTTTGAAAACCACCACGAACCCCATTTACAGTTTCGCAGACGATAGCACACTTGTCTCAACTTTCACATCCTATCGATCACTTTCGGTGAATGATACAAATAGACTCAGGCAGGAACAGGTTGATTCCATCAATAGAGATCTTGAAGCAATCGTCGAATGGGGAACCAACAATCTTGTTTAGTTCAACGCCCAGAAAACACAAAGCTCCACGTTTTCCAAGAAAGTAAATTACTCAAATCATTACATCACAATGTCGGGAAATACCCTTGAATCAAGTTCTTCCATCTCGATTTCGAGAGTAACGGTGTCCAATAATATGTCTTGGCATGACCATGTTGCTAACATCGCAAAGTCAGCAAGCCAGAGGCTAGGTTTTCTGTGGAAAGCTAGAAACTTTTTACTCCTGATCAATTTTTGACGACGTACAAGGCTCAAATCCGACCTCTAGTGGAGTATTGCTCGCACATTTGGGGTTCAGCACCAAAGCATTCTCTTCGTCTTCTAGATTCCATTCAGAAAAGAGCCATTCGCTTGATAAACAGCTCAACTCTCACAGATACCCTTCACCCTCTAGAACATAGAAAAAGAGTTGCAGACCAGTCATTACTCTACAGATATTTCCATGGCAGATGCCCCAGAGAAATAAAAACTCTTGTACCACCATTGGCTACATTCGTCCGAAAAACTCGGCACGCTGATCAGTCTTACCCATTTACTATCAAGATTGACACTACAAGGACCAATCTCCATCAAGAATCCTTCTTTTACAGGGCTGCTACGGAATGGAACAAGCTTCCAAAATCAGTTTTTCCAGAGAACTATGACCTGCAACTTTTCAAAAAGCGGGTCCACAATCATTTCCTTTCTATAATCCCTTCCTCTTCTAATAGTCGCAGTGCGGGCCGTCCGCGGCCCACACGATAGGTCTCTATTTTCAGTAAAAAAAAAATCTAGCATTTTTTAGTTTATGCGATATTCTTTTTCCTTTCTTGATTTCGTAGATTAAAGGCGAACAGCTGTTTGTACTTTTCGTATATTTTTCTTGTACAATAGGATTATTAACCTGTGTTTCAAATCTTAAATTAAAATCTGTAATTAAACCCAGGTATTGGCTTTATTCACTAGATAGTTCAAGCTTATCCAGTACCAATTGATATTCTGAAGTTATTTCGAAGTGTTGAACATTTAGTTTTTGGTGTGGACAACATTAATTTTGACTTTGATGAGTTGATAATAAACAATGATCAGTGACTTTTTGAATAAAACAAATTTTTTTCCGCAAATAAACATTTTATTTTTCTACATAATAACCTTTTAGCTCGATACATTTAGTCCAGCGTTTTTCTAATTTTTTTATTCTCTCCAAATAATAGGTTTTTTCAAAGCTCTCAAAATACGCGCTTGTTTCGGTAATGACTTCTTCATTCGACTCAAATCTCTTACCGCCCAGCCATTTCTTTAGGTTTGGAAACAGAAAATAGTCGCAGGGGGCTAAATCTGGAGAATACGCTGGATGGGGTAGCAGTTCGTATCCCAATTCGTGGATTTTGGCCATCGTGACTAGACAAGTGTGCACACGTGCATTGTCTTGATGGAACAGCACTTTCTTCTTCTTAGCCAAATGCGGCTGTTTTTGCTTCAAATCAACGTCGAATCTGTTCAAAAGCTTTGAATAATATTCGCCGGTGATCGTTTTACCTTTCTTGAGGTAATCGATGTGAATGACACCGCGTACATCCCAAAAAACTGTGGCCATGACCTTGTTGGCTGACAGACGATTCTGTTTCGCCTGCTTTGGTCCACTTTTACCCCGAGCAACCCACTGTTTCGATTGTTCCTTGGTCTCTGGCGTGTTGTGATGAATCCATGTTTCATCCACAGTAACAAAACGGCGCAAAAATTCGTCCGGATTACGGCTGAACATCGCTAAACACTCTTTTGAAGTGGTCACACGATTGCGCTTATGGTCGAGTGTGAGCAATCGCGGCACCCATCTCGCAGAGAGTTTTTTCATGTACAAATATTCGTGTAAAATATGATGTACCCGTTCAGTTGAGATACACCTACAGCATGAGCCAACTCACGCACTTTCATTCTCCGATCATCCAATATCATTTTATGGATTTTATCGACGATTTCCGGCGTGAACACTTCTTTTGGGCGACCTGGACGTTCGGCGTCACTAGTGCTGGTACGCGACCACAACGGAACTCTGTAAACCACTTCTTAACCATTGAAATTGATGGTGCCGAGTCCCCGTAGTATTTATTAAGTCTTTCCTTAGTTTCAGTGATGGATTTTTTACGTAAAAAGTAATGTTTAATCAGCACACGAAATTCACTTTTTTCCATTTTCGTAAAAATTCACGAGGTTGTCTGCTTTTAACGGCTATCAAACACCAACTGCACGACGTAGCTTGCTCAAAATTAGAAAGTTGCCCACTGATAGATTACAGTCGACGGAAGCACTGTTGCATTTGGAGTAACTGCACGGGAAATTCAAAAAGTCACTGACTTATCAAACTGCCCTCGTAATTAACTACGTTAATTTCATTAACGTGTGATTATAAAAAAAGCTATTATGTAGGTAAAGTTATTTAAATTGGACACCAGATTACCAATTATAATTATTATGTATGTGAGAGCAAAAGAAATTAACTGTGATCAATAGAAATGATCTCTAGATATACCTAGTATGAAACCTAACTTCCTAAGTAAATCCATGTTTTATTCGTAAAGTTTATAGGTAAAAGACATGCAGAGGTTTATAATGATAAAATTAATCATAAATATCATAACAAATGACGGTTTTTCTGTTCATATTGACCTTTATTTTGTAAAACTACTAAATAGGTGGTAGCACTATGACTTGTATGACCATACCGTTGAATTTGTAGTTTTATTGGCATTAAACTATGTTTTTTTGTATGTGAAACATATAATGGCGCGCTTCGCGACTGTAACGCGAAAGCTTCGGGCAGCTTCGTAACTACTCGGCTCGCTCTGTCGCTTAAGCTCACCAATACGACGTTTTCCTCTCGTACAGTGTTTATTTCGCAACAGTTATCCGAAGTGTTTATTTTACAAATGAGTGCCAGTTATAGTGAAAATAAAATAATATTACTTTTTGACATTGTCTTGATAACATAAAACAAAAAAAAATGTTTCTATAATATTAACTTTGTTTAGTATATGTCTATTACCCCTTCATTGCATCATTTTCTTATAACACTCAATTAATTATTTTTTAATAACATTTAATTTCCATATTTCACATCTGCCAAGCGTCCCGTGACGGCTCACATTTTTTTTCAATACCATTTAATCCGTTTCTGGTAACCGAAAATCACTCGAACCCAATATACACATTATAATTTTATAGTCTTCGTAAAGCCATAAAACATCTGTGACCTACAGAAAGGTCATATTTTACTGTATTAGGGTATAAGTTGTCCCTCTCGTCTAATAAATTTTAACAATTAACCCCACGTGACCTTTGGGCGTCGTAGGTAAAAAGTCACATTTAAATAGTCTTTTTTTGAAACTCATTTTTCGTTCCAAATGTCACTTACTCGGAAGTTAGCGGATTAGCAATTTATACACATCGATACGCCTCATATATTTCTTTGAAAGCTATTATTTCGAAAAACTTCGCTTTGCTACGTGTGTGAAATTTGATTTTATCAATTTTTATTACCAAACGCATGTAATAAAGATTACAACAACAGACTGAAACTCAAGCAGCTTTTTTAAACAAATTTTATTCATAGGGGGCACTAGATCAATATTATATATATATATATATATATATATATATATATATATATATATATATATATATATAAAATCTTATTATTTTAACAATAGACAGTAGCAGATCTATTTATTTATATATACAGGGTGAGTCACCTTTAAAGTTCGCTGAGACAGGTATATAACCCTAATAAAGCTTGAAAGATAATAATAGATTAAATAATAACATACAAGATGTTATATTTAAAATAACATATTTTACTTTGACTGTTCTAATACTAAAATTGAAACTTTTCTGAACACCTTGTGATTAATCTGCTTTTAGTACGTTTCTTGATCAATGGAGTGTACAGTATACTATTAAACCTTAAAAAGGAATTTGCCAAGGTTAAAAAAGCTCAATGACAATGACTTTCCCTTATTGTTTACGTATAATTTAAAAATAGGACGAAATACAGAGTATTACGTAAGAAAAATCTCTTTTTGAAACACCCTATAGATTTCAAAATATTTTTAAAGTGTAGTCCTTTCGTACTGACATAAATATGCCGTGAAACTAATTTAAATACATACACCGTTTTGCTATAAAACTTCGTGGCGTTCCCAGTGACTCACCCTGTATAAGATCTGAGTTTGCTATCCACATAAAGCCAATAGACCAACCAAAGAATGGCGTCGACAGGAATTATGCTGTATTTTTGTTTTGAGATAGGGATTCATTTAAGGGCAACATTTTTAAAATTTATAAAAGCATCTAAAGGCTGTCAGCAAAAATTATAAGAGCTAATAAATAGTATTTTTTTATCTGGTCACTTACAGAGATATAAGATGAAAAGAATTTTCATTTATTTAAATGGTTCATCGGTAACTTTACTGTACCTAGCAAGAATTTCATTGCTTATGCATTCAAGCGATTCCAAAATGATTGAGAAGTGGCACATAACGTCAAAAATAAATAATATACTTGTTTTTAAAATTATTTTCTTATTTTGATTTTATCGTATATATTTTTGTTTGCGTAATATTTATAATTAATTATATATCCCTCGAAACTTTCTCGAGTGTACGCCTAAAGTAAAACGAAGGGTATTAAAGCGGATCAAATTCTTGGGTTTCACTGATTTTATCTTCCAATTTGACAAGTGTTAAGTGAATTATGCTAGTTTATTTCCAAAGATTAAAAAAAATTAAGACAGAACGTTGATAAATTATTTAGTTTTCTTTATTTCAACATGTAGCAAAAAGTTGTTTTATTAAGCGATAAGGGTATTTGTGATAAAAAAAGCAGTTTAACATAATTATTTATAGATACCCAAAAAATGATAGCGACCGTTGAATCTGATTTTGTTTGTTGAATTTGGTCAGGATATTGATAAAAACCGACCGTTAAAAAGTCTACGTTTTAAAATTCAATTGTATCATCTTCAGGAGCCACTTTAAATAATCCTGAAGATGAAACAATGAAGGTTTAAATGGTTAAGTAATTTTTTATTAAGGGAGTTTTTCGCGGATAATGTGCAAAAAATTGTGTAGGCAAGTTTTCGCGAATAATATAAAATAAAATAAAGTATAAAATTTACAAACCTTGAATTGTACAATAAGCAAGATGGGAGATCAGCAAAAATACGATAAAAAGAAAAAGGTTTCTAACGACTGAATAAAACTTTATTAAATAAAAAGAATAATGAACAGAAAAAAGGCTGGGTATTTTCGATGTATAAGGTGACAGCATAAGTCAAAATAATATTAAAAATTAAGATAAAAAGGAAGAGGCTTCTAAGAAACGACTAAATAAAATTTTATTAAATGAAGTGAAGGATCATAAGAAAAAGGGCTGACGTCAGCATTACCGACAGATGAGTATTTTCGATTTAGAAGGTGACACCAGTGGTCAAAATAATATTAAAATAAAATAAATAAGTTACATTGTACTATTCTGTAGATTGGTGGCTTGTTTACGGAATATTTATTGTTATTGTATTGGAATATTTTCGAAAATTTTATTTGTCAAAGAGACAGTGTAAATTTTGTTCACGAAAAAGTGTATATATTTTTAAAGGACGTCAAGCTAACCTATTTTTAATTAAGGGGGTTTTTCGCAAGTGATCTGCGAAAAATTTTTTAGGCAAGTTTTCGCGAATAACATAAAATAAAATAAAGTGTAAAATATAAAAATCTTAAATTGTACAATAACCGAGATTGGAGATCAGCAAAAATACGATAAAAAGGAAAAGGCTTCTAAGAAACGACTAAATAAAACTTTATTATATCAACAAAAAAAGGGATGACGTCAGCGTCATCGACAGATGGGTATTTTTGATGTAGAAGGTGACACCAGTGGTCAAAATAATATTAAAGTAAAATAATTAAGTTAGTTACATTGTACTATTCTGTAGATTCGCAGCCTGTTTACGGAATATTTAATGTTATTGTATTTGTTTATTTTCGGAAATTTTATCTGTCAAAAATACAGTGTAAATTTTGTTCGCGAAAATGTGTATATATATATATATATATATATATATATATATATATATATATATATATATATATATATATATATATTTGAAAGACGTCAAGCTAACCTACTTTTTATTGAGGGTGTTTTTCGCGAGCGATCTGCGAAAATTTGTGTAGAGAAGTTTTAGCATACATACATACATATAGTCACGCCTCTTTTCCGAAGGGGTAGGCAGAGACCACTTCCCTCCTCTTGCTACGGTTCTTACACACATCTTTGGCTTCCTCTACTTTCATCAGTGCTCTTATACATGCTCGTCAGTTGCTGGTACTCTTGACCTGGCCTTTTTTCAAAACAATGTTGATGTGAATGCGATCTCTACCGACTTGTCCATTCACACTCGCCTTATAAATTTGTTTCGCCAATCTTCCTTTATATATCTTTGTAACCACTTTAAGTTTTAGCAAATAAAATAAAATAAAGTTTAACATGAACAAACCTTGAAATGTACAATAAGCGAGATGGGAGATCAGCAAACATACAATAAAAAGGAAGAGACTTCTAAGAAATAACTAAATAAAACTTTATTAAATAAAAAAAATGATCAACAAAAAAAGGGCTGACCTTAGCGTTACCGACAGATGGGTATTTTCGATGTAGAAGGTGACAGCAGTGGTCAAAATAATATTAAAATGTAATAAATAAGTTACATTGTACTATTCTGTAGATTGGCCGCTTGTTTACGGAATATTTATTGTTATTGTATTTGTATATTTTCGAGAAAATTATCAGTCAAAGTGACAGCGTAAATTTTGGTAGCGAAAAAGTGTATATATTTTTGAAGGACGTCAAGCTAACCTATCTTTTATTGAGGGAGTTTTTTGCGGGTTATCTGCAAAAAATTTTGTAGGCAAGTTTTCGCGAATAATATAAAATAAAATAAAGTATAAAATGTACAAACTTTGAATTGTACAATAAGTGAGAGGGGTGATCAGCAAAAATACGATAAAAAGGAAGAGGCTTCTAAAAAGAGATAAATAAAATTTTATTAAATGAAGAGAATGATCAACATAAAAAGGGCTGACGTCAGTGTTACCGATAAATGAGTAACTTCGATGTAGAAGGTGACATTAGTGGTCTAAATAATATTAAAATATAATAAATAAGTTTTATTGTACTAGTCTGTAGATTGCCGGCTTGTTTACGAAATATTTATTGTTATTTAATTTGTATATTTTTGGGAATATTACCTGTCAAAGAGACAGTGTAAATTTTGTTCGCGAAAAAGTGTATATATTTTTGAAGGACGTCAACAAGCTAACCTATTTTTTATTATAATTGTACAGGCAAGTTTTCGCGAATAATGTAAAATAAAGTGTAAAATATAAAAACCTTGAATAATTGTATAATAAGCAAGATGAGAGATCACCAAAAATGCGAATAAAAGGGAAGAGGCTTCTAAGAAACAGGTAAAAAAAAGGGCTGACGTCAGCGTCACCGACAGATGGGTAGTTTCGATGTAGAAGGTGACAGCGGCTGTCAGCTGTGGTCAAAATAATATTAACGGTGTCCCCAGTGGGTAAAGACTATGATCAAATACTAGAAATACTTTGGGGTATTTCTGGACAAGAAATTGGAATACCCACATGCAGCATATCTTAAACAAAAGCAAAATGATGCTAATGGCCACAAAAAGAGTCATTGGAAAGTCCTGCGGACTGAAACCGAAAATAGCTCATTGGCTGTACACGGCTGTGATAAGACCTAAGATAACATATGGCTCTATTTGTTGGTGGACCAAAGTACGGCAATCCCAAACCGTACATACACTCAGTAGTATACAAAGGCTGGCTTGCCTATGTATTACGGGGGTTATGAGAACAATCCACACTGCTGCTATGGAAGCAATGTCAAACTTCCCACCTCTAGATATTTATATTCGGGGCGAGGCAAGACAATGCGCATATAGACTAGAACAACAGAACTGTTGAAAAGGTACTAAAACATATGGGCATACAACCATAAAAAATATAATCAGACACCCATTTCTGGAAATGGCAACTGATTATATGAATGCAGAAATATCCTTTGAGACAAACTAGATCTTTTCACGCTTGCAGATGAAATAGTTATGAAGATTAGGAGCCTGGAGTTTTTAGCATTTCGCATAGGTATTTAATGCAGACATTTTACCACCTAAGGTAGTTTTATTAATATTTAAAACTTCAGCGTAGTTGTCAAGAGTCAATAATTTATCAACTACTTCTGGGATTAAGCTGTATATACAAGTGCAAACATTCTTTAAACATTGTCGACAAGTGTGAACAGTTTTTTGCCGTGGAAGGTTTAATGCATTATGAACAACTTATTGCAACTTAAGTCGCGACAAGCTGCTGAATGTTGCTCCAGTGTTAACGTAACTCAATGCAACCTAATATTATAATTTGCATCGTCTCTGTCGAAACCCAAATATTGAGTTAAATGTCGGTCTGTTATCCCGAACTACGAAGCGGCTAATGATTCAAACGCCGAATCGGTCAAATTGCTATTTAAACATTAAGTCAGTCCTGGCCGTATCGAAAATTGCATAATGATCGTGGGTTATTACATTAACAGTCAGATTCCTGGCGGGAACTCGAGTTTCGCATTAAACATCTCTTGGTCGAAGGGCGCTTTGTTCTGCTATGTTCTATACTGGTTGATATGAACATAGCTGTCATGATATGAACAGCTACAGTGTGCACAGAACACGGCCCATAAAGCTACACAGTTGCATGGTCAACTGGCCAGAAAGCTTTTTACACGTGAAAAGGTTTGCGTCCGTCCGTTTGCCAGTGGCGTCACAGCTCTTATTTAATCCAGATTGTTATTGGATTTAATAAAATTTACGAAAAAAATGATTGATGCTACTTTAATAGTAGAATAAATACCGGAATATGAAGAAAATAAAAAAGGCAATGCTTTGTACTTTAGAAGAATTAACACAAAGAGAGTTTACAAAGCACATAAAAAGAGATCAACATCGACCGAAAAAAAGAGATATTAAAGAGTAATTGGAATAAAGATATCAAAGAGGCAATAGAAAAGAGATTTGCAGAGATTAATCCCCGCAAACAATAAAGTTTGAGAATTAAGTCGTAAGGGATTATGCGACATAATAGCTCCATCGTACTGGAAATCAAATGGAAAAAGTAAGACCTTTTTACTTATCAAAACGCAGGATTTTATATTTCAGGGACCAAAATTTGGATAAACAGCTTAAATTTATAAGAAATTATGACAAGTTTGCTACACCAATTGTATATGAATATATTTGCCACAAATATTGCAAAATTGTAATGTCGATTTCAAATATTTTTAAAAAAATTCACAGCACACAAAAGTTCGCAGCGACAAAATTGGAACAAAAATTAAAATTTATAAGAAATTTTGGCAAAATTACTACACAAGTTACCGGAGAATTTTACACATACCGTAATTTTGATTTCGAAGTTTTTAAAAATATTAAAGACCCGTGATTTTCAATAATTAAGTGCGGTTTTTTTACTTATTTACCTTAAACTTTTATTCTTTTATTGCTACTTTTAAAGGATTTTAAGTTCAGTTTCGATTTCCTCAATTTTTATTTCGTCAGTTAGTTCTTTCTGTAGTTTGCAATATATTTCTTTACTTACACTGAATTTTAATATCGTATTGTTTTATTTAATCCATGGAGCTTAGACGTAAGGAGAACAATCTTATATGGGACTTTTATTGAGACTGTGTCCACCAAAATGTGGTATATAAAGGTGGCGCTGGTAGACGTGAGGTTGGATCTATTTTAGATGAAGTTGAAGTATGTGAAAGGGAAATAGATAATTTTTAAAAAAATAATTATGCGGTATGTTGCTCAAGTCAACGTAAGAGTAAAAAGGGGATAAAAAATGCACAACATTCATTGTTTTTTTTCTCAAAACTGGGCGCTTTTTTCAAAAACCATATTTTGCTACAGCCTCGCCATCTTAACTCAATATACTTTCGGGGATATTTTTTTAACACAGAGATTGCAATTTTTTATCTTGTATTACGTGCTATAATTATTGTATTTTCTATTTTATTTCTTCTTCACCCGTCATTTTTTTATGAATTGCTATTATCAGGCGTTTTTTAAGTAATATATTAGATTTGTTAGCGGGTCACTTTTGGAACCGATTCCGAACTAGAAAAGTTCAGTTATTTAACCAGTTTGGAATTGATTTACCGCGAAAGACTTAATTCAGAATAAGAACTACTAAATGATAAATAAAAAAAAAATTTAATAGCGAAACGGAATGAACTATTAGAAAAGCAAAAAGTGATCTAAACGATAAACGTTATAATTTGCTAAAGAGCTATTATAAAAAAAATTTACACTCCCAGTACTGATCTTGTTTCATTATATTTTTTCTCATACGATATTTTTGTTCTTGTGGTTGTTTTTATTCAAATATTCTTTAATTTATTGTTTTTTCAATTTTGCAAGGTTCTTATGTATATAAATGTTATCTTTCTTTACTTTATTTTTATCTGGTTTTATTATATTTTTTATGTGATTCTTTTACAATAAATGGTAGATTGTTTTTATAGTCATAATTTTTTACTAGCTCCAATTTTAAACAGGAAAAATTAGAAAATATGTGGATGTAGTTATTATACAATTTAATATTTTTTTAAAAAAAAGTGCAATGATCAATTATTTATTTTACCTAGTACATCTGAAAACATTACAGTTTAATAAAAACGCCATTTTATACAGGATAATTAGATAAAATTACATAAAACAATTTATTATTTTTAAATTTGTTATTAAATTATAAATGACAAATAATTAATGATTTCTTTTTTAACTACCATACATATCTCCCATTCTTATTTGCTTCACTGCCAATTGATAATTGATGATTATTGCGCATGAGCAGCCGAACCGAACTATGATTATACTAAAAATTCAGAATTGTTGACCCGCGAACGGATCTTATACTCTCAGAACTGATTCGGAATCGGACCCGAGAGCAAAGCCATTCATAGTATATTTGTCCACGCATTTATGGTTTTACCTTTTACCCAGAATTTAAGAAATGTTTTCTCTCTATAAATTTTTATGTCTAAAATGACGGTTTGGGAAATCTCATTCCTAAGAATGTGAAACAGGATTTGTAAAAGGAAACTTATACACTGCGAGTCAGAGAAAACGGGCCACCCCAAAAATTTGTGAAATTAGCAATTTTTACTTATTTCTTATTTTTTAATTAATTAATTTGATTGAAAATTTCGACAACTGCATGTACGTTTATAGTGATTTAAAAAGTTTTCTTTGTAACATTTATGGTGGTTGAAAGTTTGAGACGTATCTTTGTAATAAAGTAGCCTTCACAGGGTTAAGTTTAAATCTTAACAATGGATGAAGGTTATCGGAGAGCTGTTGAGATTAAAACATTGCTGGCAATTGAAACAAGCCAACGGGATATGGCGAGACGTTTGAATGTTAGTCGTTCAACAGTACAAAGAACACACCAGCGGTTTTTGAAGACCGGCTTTTACCAACGGCAGCCCGATACGGGTGCGAAACGAAAAACAACAGCTCGGGAAGAGCGCTTTCTCAAGTTTGCTGCACTGCGAGACCGAAAGGAAACTGCTAGAATGCTCCAAAGCGGCCTTCAGCAAGCTCATAGAACAGTAGTCAGCATTCTACTGTTCGACGACGGTTAAAACAAAGTGGTTTGACAGCTTGCAGTCCAGCTAAAGGACCCTTGCTTACTGCAGCTCACAGAAGACGCAGACTTGAGTTTGCCCGTGAACACATGAATTGGACAATTGATGACTGGAAAAAGGTATTGTTCACGGATGAGTCTAGAATGTGCCTTTATGGTAAAGATGGAAGAAATAAGAGCCGGAGAACGGTATGCTGCCTGTACTCGGTTACCAAGGGCGGCTTATGGGGGTGGCTCAGTAATATTTTGAACGTTTATTTTTTTTGAGGCGCACACGGATCTCGTGATCCCGTGATCCCGTGATTGACAGAGGCGCGCTAACAGCACGACGATATATTGCAGATATCCTAGAAGACTATGTGCTACTATATGCTGGGTTTGTTGGTAATGGTTTTCTGCTAAAGCAATATAACGCGCGACCACACACGGCAAAAATGGTAATGGATTACCTTGAAGAGGTTAGTATTGCAAAAATGAACTGGTCTGCTTGAAGCCCAAATCTAAATCCTATTGAACATATTTGACCAGCTCAAAAGGCGTGTTAGACGTCGTATACCTGTTCTAGCAGCACGTGAAGAGCTCCGATTGGCCTTTATTGAGAAATGGACCAATTTTCCTCAAGCAAACATTCCGGATGTGCTGCGTTCTATGTCCACTCGCATGAGAAGTGTCATCCAGAATCGAGGTGGTAATACGCCTTATTGAATAGTGAACCTCGTTATTTCTTCTCCTGAGTTCAATTATTGTTGCGTCAACTGAATGTGTTATTTTTCAATTAATAAATTTTCACATTTTTGCTTACTTTCTGTTTGTAACCCGTATAAACATCATATAACATGCTAAATACATTATTGAATAAAAACATATTACACATTACATTTATTACAACAAGAATAAGCTAAATTTAAAAATTGAATAATTTTGAATAATTTTGAGGTGGGCCGTTTTCTCTAACGCGCAGTGTATTTATACATACATATAGTCACGCCTTTTTCCCGTAGGGGTAGGCAGAAACCACTTTCTTTCACTTGCTACGGTTCTTACACACATCTTTTGCTTTCTCTTCTTTCATCAGTGCTCTCATACATGTTTGTCGGTTGTTGGTACTCTTGACCTGGCCTTTCTTTAAAACAATGTTGATCTGATCGAGATATGTTCGCCGAGGTAGAACTCTACCAACTTGTCCATTCACACTCGCCTTATAAATTTGTTTCGTTAATCTTCCTTCATCCATCCTTTCCACGTGTATCTAAGCATTCCTTTATCTATCTTTGTTATCACATCTACTTTTACATCACAGCGTTCTCTTATCTCTCTATTCTTTACTTTATCCAACTGAGTCATTTCGGCTATACTTCTCAGACTACTCATCTCCGCAGCATTAATAATGTTTTCATGCTTCTTCTGCCAAACCCAACATTCACTAACATACATAAGTGTAGGAACCAACACACCTTTATGCACAGCCAGACGTGCCTTTTTGACACATTCTGGCTGTTTATAAAGCTATAAAGTGCTCCATTCATTTGTTTGCTTGCCAACACCCTTTGCTCAATGTCACTGTCATACTTTCCGTGTATTCATAAAATTTAAAATATACTTCGCGGCTAGTTAAATATCGAAATATTTTGGAAATATTTGTACACTAATAGTTCAAAACCCAGAAAGTTGTATAATACCCTATATTAATGTAGCATTAAGTACAAGGCAATGTTTATTCTTCGAAAACAATAACAGAAATGTTATTAAATTATTTTTCATTTAAAATAACATTAACTTCGACGCTAAGAAATAACTTAAATCGCAAGCAAAAACATTATGTGTATCGTGTTCTATTTAATATAAAATACGCAGTTAAATAATTTTGCGCACACCACTGCGTGGAACAGACAGCTTTATCATATCTAACGAATTGCTTGCTCTGCGCTCTCAGCTATGAGCTGGATGGTCAAAATGTAAACACCTATTTGAATATAAAATCAATTAGGTACAACCCTATTTATTGCTTGTTGGCTTATTACTGTTAATTTTATCTGACATGTATAAATGTCACAGCACCACTTCCATTTTGCGTGACAATAATTCACTTTCAATCCAGAACCGTCACGATGAATGTTTGCAACGAAGTTGATGTTGTTGGGAGAAATAAAAAGCTACAATAACTAATGAGTTCTGTTATGGTCCCTGTACTATCTGATTTATACATAAATTGCTATTTCCTACTCTCATCGCGTAAAATAATTAAATAATTTCATAGCACGTACAGGTAGATCCATCCCTGCGTATAATACAATGATAATTGATGTAATTTCAGTATTTAAAGTTATATAATATTTTGTGTATCCTGGAATCGATTATTGTTTTCTGTAAAATATTAAATTTGAAGTCGACCGCGCGGAAGGCGAAATACAACATCGAGACTTGAGAATAGCAAAATGATAGGAGTAGTGAAAGGTTTCAAGATAAGGTGCAAAAGTGGCCAGTGTGTCGTAGCATGGTCATGTCATTTACAATTTGAACAAAGCTTCGCTTATCGAAAAGGATGCCTTTATCTTGGCCCTTACCGTTTTGTCGTGAAATGTTGAGACAATACTTTATTGTATCTCTCTTTATTTAACCACCTTGAACTCGGACATGTAATCGCAGTTATTAAACGCAATTTTTGTATCTACAGTTTTATCGCAAACAAAAAACAAAATAGACTCAACTTCTGAAGTGGCATTATTTGTCATTTCTGTTTTTCAGAGGAAATTACCGAACGAAAAAAGAGTTGGCAATATTGCTGAAATCATTCCTAACCGCTATAGTGTGAGATGTAAGGAAGTGGAACACGATACCTTCCCTCGCTTAGGTGCAACTATATTTCATTACAACGTTACCAAAGTTACATCTTTATGTCTAATGATTCGTGACTCTGTCTGTATACGATGGTTGCACAACTAAAAAACATCTTTTATCTTGTAAATCAATGTGTCAATAACTCGACCGTTTAATTTATTAATTTTGTCAATAAACGTTAAATGAGCCCGCATGTGTAAACGTCTAGTAGTAATTATGCTAATTGTAAGGAACATATTTTTTATGTACATTCAATGAACATTTTTAGGAATATAAATGGCTTGTTAATACATAAATATAAAAACTGTATCTCGAAGTCACTTCTACAGAGCTAGACAGAGACCACTTATTTCCACTCGCTATGGTTCTTACACACGTCTTTCGCTTCTTCTACTCTTATCAGCGCTTTTATACATGCTTGCGAGTTGCTGGTACTTTTGATCTGGCCTTTCTTTAAACTAATTTTTCGATCTGATCGAGATACGTTCTACCGACTTGGCCATTTACACTTACATTATAAATCTGTTTTGTCAATCTTCTTTCATCCATGTACAGAACATATAAGCATTCTTTGATCTATCTTTGTTACCCTAACTTTATCCATCAGTCACTCCAGCTAAACTTTTTCACAGCATTGTGTACATATAAGTGATTTTCATTGCCACAGCAATTAGGAAATTTTTGAAGCCGTCGTAAAATTACAGTATGGCTATTAATTTACAGTACTGAAAGGGTAGGCCCAGTTGTGCTTAAACCTCTAACAATTGACACTGTTATTTGACACATTGACGTTTGGTTTTAATAAGATGTACTGATATGTTTTTAAGTTCGTAATAGTTATTTCTCCACGACCATACTTGGAATATACTCATAATGAAATTATTTTTAATAACATAAGGAAAACATTCACAATCTAGAGTAAGAATAATTAATCTATATCAGTTGTTTCTTATGGGGTTTGCATGTATTTTCATTCCATCACTTGTTACGGTATGAATATTCCGTAATTGTTTTAAACAATAGCGATTGCCATGGATGTCCGGATGTCCATGGATGTCCGGAAATACCCTTGAATCAAGTCCCTCCATCTTGATTTTGGGAGTCACGGTGTCCAATAATATGTCTTGGTATGACCATGTTGCTAACATCGCAAAGTCAGCAAGCCAGAGGCTAGGTTTTCTGTGGAAAGCTAGAAAGTTTTTTACTCCTGATCAACTGTTGACGACGTGCAAGTCTCAAATCCGAACTCTACTGGAGTATTACTCGCACATTTGGGGTTCAGCACCAAGGTATTCTCTTCTTCTTTTAGATTCAATTCAGAAAGGGCTATTCGGTTGATAAATAGCTCAACTCTCACAGATACCCTTCACCCTCTAGAACATAGAAGAAGAGTTGCAGACCAGTCATTACTATAATGATATTTCCATGGCAGATGCTTCAGAGAAATAAAAACTCTTGTACCACCATTGGCCACATTCGGCCGAAGAACTTGGCACGCTGATCAGTCTCACCCATTTACTCTCAAGATTGACACTACAAGGACCAATCTCCATCAAGAATCCTTCTTTTACAGGGCTGCTACGGAATGGAACAAGCTTCCAAAATCAGTTTTTCCAGAGAACTATGACCTGCAACTTTTCAAAAAGCGGGTTCACAATCATTTCCTTTCTATAATCCCTTCCCCTTCTAACAGTCGCAGTGCGGGCCGTCCGCGGCCCACACGATAGGTCTACCCTTTTTGCGACCATTTTCAGTAAAAAAAAAATGTCAAATAAACTCTTTGAAGTAATTCAGTTTCAAATTAAATTGGCAATGCGTCGTTCTTAAAAGTTATTTTTTAAAAGTTTTGTATAAAAATGACCCAAGAATTTAAGTGAATCAGATTTAGAATTTGAAAATACTCCTCCTGAGATTACAAATTACGCTGATAACATAACAGAAAACCTACTTCCTCAAAAATCAAAGCAGGAATATAAAAAATAATATTAACTTAAGTTCTTTAAAGTATTTTTTATTTAAATTCTTTGGTCGTGGAGAAAATATCGTATGTTACACGGTTACAATGAAAAAATTTGATACTCGTGGTTCCTCGCGCTTGCTATCGCTAGCTCCCGGAATATATCAGTCGTATCGAATTTTTCATTCTAACCTAGTGACAGAATATACTATTACTATACAAGTGGGATAAAGGCATCATTAATATATAAGTATGTAAGTTGCAAACGTTTTATCTCTTTAATGAAAAAAAAATGTACAGCAATGTTTTGATTAAATTGTGTGAAATTAAACTGAAAATATCCTAATTAAAATGAATTGCCTTGAGATCAACGAAATATGTTTATTACCTTGACACTTGACGTCCAGCCAGTTTGTTTGTAAACAACGCCTTTTAAGTGAAATTGGAAAAGTAATACTGTTGTTGAGGGATACATAGATTCTTTCATTGAAAATAAAAAAAATGTTGCCACGAAAATTTTGGGTTAACTTTAACTTGAACCTTCAATAAGTCTTAGTAATAGTTGTACTATATGTAATAATTACGTTTTAAAACCCGGAATAGCTTCTTCGGCAATAAACGTGTCAAATTGTAAAAATTTTACGATTAATATTTACAACAAATATCTTCACAGTTTCAAATGTTTCTAATTTTTTTTTGTAAGTTTCTTGTTCAAATAGAACGTTTATAAATTGCGTAATGAGCTTCATTACGCAACGCAAATGGACCAAAATGAGTGGCGTAATAGATTCAAAATGAAGCAGTCGTAGGTAAATAAGGTTTCTGCTGAAGAAAAAGTATTTTTAGTTGAGCACCATTTTAGCTCATACGGTTTAGGTAAAAAAAATGGTCCATCATTAAATTCGTCCGCGAAAAATTTACAGAGCATTTCATGTTGTAAATACTGCACAGTATAACCAAATTTAGAAGAACTGGAAGATCACGAACGTGTATTCAATAAAATTATGGACTTACCGCGTCATAGTCAACGAAGATCTGCTGTAAACTTGAATATGAACAAGAGGACTCTTCAGAAGATATTGAAAAAACTTTATAGGTTATTCAGACAGAAAACACTACGCTAGAATTCTTGCTTTGCAATATGACAATCCCACTTTTATCAGTAACATCTGGTACATTGATGAATGTCATTTTTATTTGTCAGGACATGTAAATAGGCGTAGCAATAGAATTTTAGGTTTCCTACGACCAGAAAACGTGCAAGAAATACCTTCTTGAAAGTTTCAGTAGGAACTATAAATTAATAGCCATACTGTATTAATAAAAACAGCACCAATGCCTAAAGATTGTTTGCAAGGGCTGAAAAGTTGGTCAAGTAAAAAGTAAGCTCCTGGATGGTGTTCAGTAACTTAAAAGATAAAAAAGGTGCTTCAGATGTGGAAGCAATACTAACGTTTGGTCTTGTATTTGAACAGACCTTTGTCCTTTATGTTTAAATTTATTTTAAAGCTGTTGAAAAATAATTTTGTTGCAATTTGGTTAATAAATAAATACAGTTGGCTGTTGTTATTTAAATAAAAAATGAATTAAACTTACCAGTCGTAAAAAGTACTATTGCTTTTAAACAGGAGTATTCTGCAGAATCCACATGCAGAGCTTTTAATTTTTCTACTTGTTCCTGAAAATTAAATTAAATAGTTTTGAAACAATTGAAATTTAAATTTCATTACAGTTTGTAATCCATTCGTTGACAAAATATATTTGCGAAATAACAATAAGAACCAAAACTCCTGCCCCCCAAAAATATGTCAAAATAAATAATCGAAATTTCGCCATGCTCATAGAAAAACGTTTAAGGGGTTCCAAGGGGTATTCTAACTAAATAAACCGCAGTGTGGCTTTTTAGCCACTTCAGGGATCTCAAAAATTTCGTTTATATGTTTAATACATTTTTCGTCAAAATCATCTATTTTATGAAATGATTTTTATGTATTTTTTAATAAAAACTTGATATAAATAAGGAAAACCAATTTTTTGCTACGATTGATTATAACTCAATGACTTGAAATTATTTAAATCAATGTACAGCTCATTACGTAACTATCGAAGCCCCTAAAATTGATCGGATGTTTCGGAATTGCATTCGATTCGCAAATTGCGTGATTCCCAAAGCGGGTCTATATCGACCACTGCAAGGGGTCCATGACAGCGAAAACAAAAATTGAGGAAGCACGAAAATATCCTTCACACAAACTTTGATACTAGGTTTGAGGATGTTTTGACCATGGAAATACCACGATGGATTATCAATTGATATTGAAATAACTGCTGACATATTACGAGAAGAACTGATCGGAATAAGCACTAACGAAGAACTTAAGTACAGTTCAGAAACAAAAATTAGAAATTTTGGTATAGAGACATACCTATTACTTAGTCCATAAGGACTATTGCGAGAAAGTTTTTGAAAGCTTTTCCATCTTTATACCTCGCTGAAAAGGGTTTTCAACGCCTTGTCAATCTTCTTACACAAAAAACCAGACTGAAAATTACTGACAGAGAAGCCAAATATTAAAAATTTGCTATGAAAGCATCATTTCTCCCATTAAAAGTATTAATTTTTGTATGTACCTAGATGGTAATCTTGTTTTATAATTTTACTAAATTTTCATTTTGAGTCATTTTAATTAAAAAGTTTATATCACTTATCAAAGTTAGTAGCACTGTGTCAGCTGTCAAAAACTCATCTGAAGTTAATGAATTTATAAAAATGCAATATTAGAAAAAGTTGGCTCGTTGTCTACGAGACAAAAAAGTTTGGAGACCTCTGATCTAAAGCAATGTTTAATATTTGTACCAATAGCAAATAAACCAATACAAAAGCTCTTCTAGACATAGCAAAGTAATTTTATTTCAAAAATATCAAATAAAGCCAAAATAATTAAAAAAAATGCTATGTTTCTGAAAACGCCAAATTCTTACTATTAAAAATGCATAATATGCCATAAATTATTTACTTTAGATTTAATAGTAACTAATTTTTTAATTGCTTTTTAAAAAGGTTGGTCTTATCCCAAAGAAATTATTAATTCATATTAGCTTTTAGAACAAAAACATCTGCGTGAAATTACACTAATTCTACTCGGTATTTAAACCCACGAACTGAGTGAAAAAACCTCATGATGTATACATTAGTTGGAGTAGATGTTCCAAATGAACCCCTTCGAGTTATCAATTTGAAAGTTCCAAAAATCCATCAATCAAACCAAGAGCAATAGAAAGGGTCGGCGACAATTTCAATGATAGACTGAGCAAGAAGTGTCCCAAAATGTTATTAAATTTAAATTCCTAAATTAATAAAAAATATAGTCGATATTTTTGGAATTTGAATAATGTTGCTTTGAACATTTAGCCATACAGTGTGGCCATTTGTTTTTTGTAATACTATTGTATTCGGGTATACAAGGGTAATACTGTTACCTAGCTAGAATTTTTTTCTGTTCATACGTTTATGTTTTTAAGTTAAACATAAATATTCAAGATCTAAATGATGCACAGACTGCGATAAATAAATCGTTAAATTTCCCAATGAATGTCACGCAAACATCGTTATTGGGTAGTAATGGTGGTAGATTTATATCAGACATTTTAAACAAGTAAAATTACAAGACTGAAACAAGAACTGCGATTGTTTAGAAGCAAGTTTGCATTTGAAACAATATTTATGCGACTGAAAAATCGCGCGACAACAAATCGCTAGTGGAAGCCGAACCTTACGGAAGAGATTGTGGATTGTAGATTGTAGGGTGGGTCGTGAAGGCCATGCTGCCTCTCATGCACTTCAACCTATAAGATCTTTTGTGCATAACCCTTAATCTATTCGAGGCCCGGGATTCCGAGACTTCGAGAAAAGTTTATCAGCTTCCTGGGGGCTAAGTTTCTAAAATTTAAGGGCTTTAGGAAGGCCCCTTAACTTAACTTAAGCCTCTTGCAGAAAAGCGCTGGGCATTCGCAAAGCAAATGTTCTGCAGTTTCAGCGAAGTTCTCGCATTAGTGGCAACTATCACTCTTTATTTTGCCCATCTTTTTCAGGTGATACCTTAAAAGACAGTGTCCAGTGAGGAGTCCCGTCACCAGTTTCAAGTCTTTCTTGTCCAACTCAAGAAGCTGTTTAGCTTTCCTTGGCGAAAGACTTACTAGCCTTTTCGCTTGTCTTTGTCCTGGCACTTTTTGCCAGTGTGATTTCATTTCATCTGTTTCCCAGCGTCGAACCTCTTCTTTCAAGTGGGCTTTGGAAAGTCCACAGAAGGGTTCTGGGCCGGAAAATTTTGTATTTTCCCCTTCTTTGGCAAGGCAATCTGCTTCTTCGTTGCCTTTAACTTTCTTGTGACCTGGAACCCACATCAGAGTAACCTGATTGTTTGCTGCCAGTTGTCTCAACAAGTGTATGAGTTCAGAGCTTTTAGTGCTGCTTGGCTATCTGATAAAATATAGATTTCTGCCATTCGGGTGTTTCTTTTGATGCACTCCTGGGCACATGTCTCTATGGCATGTAATTCTGCTTAAAAGATGGTTGGGGTATTACCAAGGGGTTTTGAGAGCCTAAAATTTGGCCCTATAACGCCCACTCCAACCCCTTCATTCATCTTGGATCCATCAGTGTACCACACTAAAGCATCCCTTCCTAGTTGAGGTCCGTTTTCTGTGCAAACTTGGTGTTTGTTTATAACCGTCGTACCTAACTGGCATAATATCTGTCGGCTTAGACATGGATTCTTCTAGGGAAATATTTTCCAAAATCTTTAAATGTCCATTCCGATTTTTTGCTTTAAGATTTATTGTTTGGCTCACAGTCTGAAGGCACTGATGGCTGCTTTTTTCATTACACATAAGTGCAATGGTGGAAGGTTCAGCATTACCTCTACGGCTGCAGTAGGGCATGTGAATGTTGCCCCCGTGATTCCCAGACTTGTGCCGAAATTTGTTACATTTTTGGCCACCATATCAATGAAGCATAGGTGACCATTGGTCACCTATGGTCACCCATTGGTCACCTTACGGTAAAAAGACACAGTTTTTAATAAGAAAAGTCTGTCCCAGGTGATTTTTTATAATGTTCATGCTCTTTAAAATTGCACAGTTCTACAGTTTCTGTTGCTGAGCAGTTGTGGGTCATTTCCATTTTACTGCATAGAATCCGAATTTGACATCAGAATTGGACAATTACGTCATGATTTTAAGATATTTGAGGTTATGTACCCAAAAATGGGTTTTTTTGGCTAATTTTGAGGTTATGTACACTAAGTTTTTTGGTCATAATTTTTAGTTGCATCATTTAATACTGTTAAAATAATAGTATTTTAAAGGACAATATCTTTTTTTGCTGTATGCAATTTTAAAAAAAAAATTCCTCTTTTTGTCACGACATTCGTAATTAGCGGCACCTAAGACTCCTGAGTGAAATTTTTTAGATACCAATAACGTTTTTTGTACATTTGGAAACGAAAATTTTAATTTTCTGACTTTATATTCATACTCATCGACCCAAAAGCTCTTAAATTCAAATTTTAAAAGAAATTAGCTAGTAAAAAAATGTACGCTTCAATGGGTTAATGTAAATGCTCTCGACTTTGTGGAGATATATTTCATAACTTAAAATGATCGTAACTTTATAAGAAAAAATCGTAGTTGACCACTTAATTGCTTATTTTGTAGGGTAAAAGTACCTAGTTTTAAATGTTGCAACTAGAAAAAAGGGACAAAAAAATTCCCACTTGCTGCCTACCAACAAACAAAACAAGATTTTTTTAATTAACTCGTTAATTTGGTATATTTTAATTCGAACACATTATTAAATAATTTTTTTTTAAATTGTTGTACGAACGTTTGTTGTCAATGTGATAAATTAGTGTCGCTTTGCCTGGTCTATATTGTGAGCTTAAAAGTTAACAACCTAAAGAGTAGTTATAATTGGTAATTGGCTTACTTGAAATATCCTAATGTGATCCATAAATTGCACCACCCTGTCGGCGCACATCGGCGACGCATGGAGGCCGGCGGCAGCAATTAGGGGTGCCACATGTAACGGCATGGAACACTGACTAGCGTTCAACACAAATAGCTCGGACCAAACTAATCTAAGTAGTGCCACCTGTAACCAAAATCTTTCCATTAGCTGATTGCTTCGCTGATACTCTCTCTCTGCCGAGCGAAAAGGGTACGAAAATTGATATGTTTCACCAGCTGAATGTCAACCAAAGCGTTATTGATATGCTATCATGGGATTTATCCGCATGCGTTAAGGAAGGAAGTTTCATTTAGTATTAATAGAAAATTTAAATGTTCGAATCCATCAAAAATATTCAAGACAAAACAACAGTTTCCATCATATTTTTTAATAAAAATTACCCTAACTTTATATTAATTTAATGAAAATGGTATGTCCGACACTGCCTCAATTTTTTATTTATTTTTTTGCATAGGGCTATCAATAAACCACGTGACGCCTTTTTCATACTTTTTTTAATCCATTTCCTCTCTACCACGTAACGCCATTTATACATTGAGTCTATCCACCTCCTCTGTATTTGTTTTGTGTTACACAACTATAAAAGCAATAGTGTTAAGGTAGCAGAGAATAAAAAAAATATATTACCAAAATCCCAATTACCATATAATGGTGTAGGGTAAAATACATTTAGTTTCAAACATTATCTATTACATGTAAAAATTTCATCCATTCTTTTTTATTTAGTGCTTCTTTCCATGTTCTTTCTTTCTTCTTAATTATTTCTCCTATAACTCCGTCCCATGTCTGCCTTGGTCTCGCTCGTTTCTTCCTTTTTTGTATTTTTGTCTCCCATACTTGTTTGACCGGTCTTAAATTGTTCATTCTTTGCAAGTGTCCCCACCACCTCAGTTGCCGTTTGCAATAATTAATAAAAAAAATTAAAATAATGAATAAGTAATTAATGTTCGATATAAATATAAAAAATACGTGACACGTACAAAAAGTTACGTGGTTTATGAATTCCCCATTACATAAATAGTAATTTAAAATGTTTATTACCCCTTAAAAATATCTTTCTAGAAAAAATATTGTCAAGTCCACTTGACAATATTTCACTACCTCACTTATTATTAGATACCATCCTTCTACAGGGTTTAACAAAAAGGTAGGTCATAAATTGAACCACATATTCTGGGGTTAAAAATATCTCGATTTTTTTGTGCACATTTGCATTAAACTAAGTTATGTTCATCCCTAAAATTTTTATGGGCTGTATAGATTTTGTGGTTTTATATGATAAATATGCTTTTATGATAAGAAAGCCATGTATCCATTTTCATTACAAAATGTTAAACAGCTCATGAAATATTGGAAAAAATCAATTTTCATTTTGTACTTTTCAAGGGCCGTAACTTTTTGTGTGTGCACATTTGTATTAAGGTAAGTTATGTTCAATCGAGTTATTTTTGACCCCAGAATATGTGGTTTATGACCTACTTTTTTGTTACACCTTGTGTAACCAATTCTAGTTATACCAATAAAGCATTTCTATATGTACATCGTAATTAATATTTGTTGACAGTTTATTAAATGCAGTAGATATAAAATATCAACTATAGAATAAAATATGTAATACATGTCTATTAAAATGTCAAGATTAACAGCTTTTCAATAAATAAACATATTAGAATAAAAAATAATTGGATTCACTGATACTAAAAAATGGAAAATACTAGTTAAAAATCGTACCTATACACTTAAACACCAGTGGTGTCTGTGAATCGATAAATTATTTTTCCTAAAATTAAAGATAAAATCAGAATTAATTAAAAATTAATAGGTAAATGTTAAAAAATTTCGTGTCAACGGGCTGGCGATAATATACTTATTCAATTGGACTGCAATTATCTCTATTGGCAAGCTTGTAACATTATTGTGATTATTTGAGTGATGAGTTAATTAATAACTATTAATATAAATACAGTGTGCGCCGTAAATCAGTTGTCAGAAATGCAAATTTACTATCAAAAATTATACAATTATTACTTTCAACACACAGCTCAAAAAATCCTACAAAAAATGCTCAAAGTGTTTCCATATTGTTCTAAGCAAACATTACTTTTTTTAACACTGATTAACAAATTTTGTCTTTAAATGCTTAACATCACGAATCTTGACGGAATAAATCTCATTTTTAGTAGGTATACCCCTTAGGTACTGCAAAATATCTGGGGATCGCGGGGACTAATCAAAGGTACCTCTTCTCCCAATTCATTTATTAAGGTTTTCATTTAGAAAGTCTCTCACAATAATACCATAATGCGGGTGTGCTCCATCTTGTTGATATATCAACTTTTCCTTAACCTACTGCAAATCTTCATAAAGTGGATTATTTTCCAGTTCCAACAACACTTCTTGATACATATCTCAGTACTTTACAGAATTGACAGTGCTATATATCACTGTAATTATGGTCATGTTTTCACCATGTTTGCAAAACAAATATACGCTGTTTTATTGTTGACTTTATATTTATTGTTCTTAAATTAACATAACCTTAGACTGCTAGTGTCAACTGACTTATGAGTACTACTCACTAGTCAAGTTCACAAGTAACCGACTTAAGCTCAACTTTGTATATTAAAAAGTGCAAAATAATATTTAAAAATTATAAATATGTTGGAATGTCATCTTACCTGGTCGGTAACTTGAAGATCGGGAAAAAATGGTATATTTCTTGCCCATTCTACTGCAGAAAAAAGTAACCTAGCTGCTAATTCGCAAATATTGTCGATGCCCATAATGTTGTTGGTTTGAAGACATTGCCCGTATCGACTGGTGGGATATGGTTCCGCTCTTAATAACAATGATATGTAACTACTAAGGTACGTGTGATTGCTTAAAGATGTGGTCATAGAGTCCGTTGAGTTGAGAAATTGATTTGGTAAGCCTGGAAGCGATGGTTGTGATGGCGGGACTCGGCCTCTTTGGACGGCTGAAACAAACAAAATCATTTGAAATTATCGTCGAAATTAAAAGTCTGTATTTATTGTCTAAAGATGAATTTGTAATTGTTTGTTGACTTATTACATTGAGCACAAATATTGCTAAAAAATAAAGAAAACGCAAATTTGAAAAGGAGTGGTATAAATCGAAAAACCGTCTAACTCATAAAGATTTGCTCAACGTTCTGAAGACTACAGTTTTGATTCGTTATTGGAGTTAGTGCAGCCCATAGAAAAAAATAACACTAATATGCGTGAAGCCACTCAAAAGACTTTTCATTGTATTAACGTATCTAGCTTCTGGCATGGGTTTGAAAGACCTGAAATTTTGTTTTAATCTAATAATAGTACAGTCAAGTTTAAGCCCTTTTGAAGCCCCCAAATTTTCTCAAATCTACACGTTTTTATTACTGTTGCAGCAGTCCTTACTTTTAACTTTCCAGAGCTCTGGGCAACCCCGGTACAAATCAATTAATAAGGAGGTAAACTCACGTACTAAATACGTTTCGATGTTGGAAGCGAGAGAAGAGTCCTCCATGATTTCTGTCGAGTGCGTGATTGAGGAAAAGATTGACCCTTTTCAATTATTTGCTTCAAACTTTCTATTAATTAGGTACCGTCAATGATTGATTAAGGCAGAGTATGAACCCTGCCTCGTAAAAAGCATTCCCGTCGGGCAACAAAGCCAAAGACACTGGTTATTTCTTTATCCATCATGCACAACGAGCCATATGCGATGGTCGAAAAATTTGGAGCACGATGCTTGGTGCGAGACGAGTATTAGATACAAGCGCATTTAAAGTATTATAATAACACTAGCGGAACCCAGTAGACATTGTCCTGCCCGAACGTTGGCTTGCATTCTTTGAGAATATCATTAATATTAGCCATTTTTAATAATGTTTATATTTCAACCCCCTCTCACAAAGGTTTTCTATCTCTTAAGTTGAAGCAATTAACACATTTTTAAAATTTCGTTAAAATCGGACAATAAATTTGACACTAATATTGTTAGTTTTTATATTTCAACCCCCTCTTATCCCTTTTGTTTATCCGACCGCTACCAAACTTCTCAGGATTACCCGCTGGGCTAATCTGAAGATTGCCTGAAAATTTCATCAAAATAGGTAAAGTAATTTTGGAGTTCATAGAAAACATTCACACATATATACATACATACACTCATATATATATATATATATATATATATATATATATATATATATATATATATATATATATATATATAGATAGATAGTGGTAGGCAGGCCGCACACATAGAGGGTCGATATTCTGTGGTGGAATAATAATCTATGGAGCAACTACCTATGAATTGTGAGAAAACAATTTAGTTTCTGTGATTGTGATTTAATAAATAATGGGTTAGCTTGACGTCCTTCAAAAATGTATACACTTTTTCGCGAACAAAATTTATACTGTCTCTTTGACAGATACAGTTCCCGAAAATCTATCCCCTCTGTCACTGATTAGATTGCTACCAAACTTCACACGATCACCCGCCGGGCTAATCTAAAGATTGCCCAAAAATTTCATCAGTCCAGCCGTTTTAGAGTCCACAGGGAGCATACATACATCGAATTTTATATAGTATATAGATGCACACGGATGCTATAGTACAATACAAAGTGCGGTGCGAGGTGCGGTGCGAGTTGCGGTGAGTCGTTTGGCCACCGACTAAGAGTCTGAATATTTATTGCAATTGGTCAACTTTTTCTGGGTGTTCGGATTTTTTTAAAAATCAGTAAAAAAATCATTTAGATGTGGAATAAAATTATTAATGAAGAACATAAAAATGGGTGTACAAAACTAAATAATGAAATAACTTTAAAACTAAATGGCATTTAATGACATTCAGGATATATAGTTCACCAAAAAAATTTGGGCATGCATACCTAATATATTTTTATGGTGAGTTGTGACTTCCTACGTAAAAACAACAATCGCACTTCAATATGCAAATGTCAGTACTTAAGGATAAAATCCATATTAAATTGCGGTGTCGGGGTGAAGGGTTTAATTACGGTACGGTTAACGGAAGCCAGATTGAATCAGTGCTGTAGAATATTTTCATTGTAAAATATTTATATGGTTCTAAAACGCAGCAGGTGCAAGTATTTCTTTTTCATTCAAAGGATCGTTTACAGGTATTTAAAATGATACTTTACAACCATAAATAATCCAGAATGGTATACTCGGTATATTAGTATAATAATGTTGATGAAAGAAGTAGATAAAAAATTAACGGAGTTTCTTGCATTTATATTATTAAACTTTTTTGTAAATTTTTTTTAAAACTCTCGTTTTTATAATTGTAAAGCCGTAAGGGTGTTGCAGATATTTTTCAAAATATTTGGCAGTAATGCAAGTGTAGGTAATAAAACTACATTTTTGCGCTGCATGTACGAAAGCGCTTATGAAGCGCTTTTTTTTATTGACATCCTAATTTTATTACAATCGGCCTATAATTTACAAAAGCGTGTAGTAAGCATTAAGTAATATTTACAATAAAATATGCAGTAATGACATGCTGCGAGCATATCCATTGGTTTAATTTTGTTTTTAGTTACACTAAATCACTGGGCACTTTAACCTACGCACTGCACGTACCTTCTGCATTTAATTCATTGCAAGTTGATTTGGATACACTCTCAGTCTATTCTTAAATTTTTTTGTACGTATCTTGATTTCTCCCTTATTGGGAATTATTTCAGAATCATGATGTATGGCACTGTTGGTGATGTACCACGGTATCATCCTTAGCACTTCTGACATTGGAGTTGGCCGCTGTTCCCATAGTTCTATCCCATTTACCCATATAGGTTTTATTATTATATATCAGAAGTTTATCTTGCGATGTTAAGATCTATTAACCAATTTAGACTTCGTAATATGTGACCTAATTGTTTTCTTTTGGAAAATATATATTTTTTCCAGGTGAGTCTTTTATTTAGGTGAATTCCAAGGTATTATACTTTTCTTCTTTTTGTGGTATTTTTTTGTTATTAATGCTTGACTCATTTGGTTTTATTCTCCACTTCTTTCACCATTTTTTCAACTTGATATATGTTTTTTTGCAAAAGTTCTGATGCGGAGGTTGGATTTGGTTTGAGCATAGGATAGCCGTGTCATCAGCATATGTCGCTGTTGTTAAATTAAAACAAAATTTCAGGTCTTCCAAACTCATGCCAGAAGCTGGGATGGAAAGTCTTTGAGTTGAAGGAATGGCTTCATGCAGATTAGTATCCTTTTTTTCTATTTTGGGCTGCACTTTTTTCAAGACCGAATCAAAACTTTCTAGGTTTATTCTGAGAAAGTTTCCGTAGTCTTGTTGCGTTGAGCGTTGAGCGAATGTCTATGAGTAAAGCGGTTTCTCAATTTATACTATACCTTTGACCACCGTCATTTCCTCTTCTTGTCCTGTTTTTTCCGTTCTAGGACAACTAAAGTGAAGACAGGAAAGTCTAAATCTGTATTAGAAACCATTATTTTAAAGGTATGTAGGTCCACACTGGATTAAAACTCCGCTACGAATGATCAAAATGCTGATTGACGGTTTTTTTCTCCAAATTTTGTATAAAAAAGCGTTAACACTTCATTTAATATTTTTCATATCGATAATAATTTTCCAAATGACGAAAAAAAATATTAATGTTAAGAGTTAATATAATATTCATAAAAAAAAAAAAATATTCTGGGGTGGTATACGTTTTGACGCTTGCACAGAATTAGTTCCTATCTGTACGAGATCCATGAATGCTAATTACTATCTCTTCGCTCTTTCTTTGGAACCCAATTTCTGTTTATGCAAGACAACGCTCTACCTCACATAGCTGGGAAGTACTCGATTATCTTAATCAAGTTGGTATACCAGTTAAGCGCTGACCACCAAAAAGCCCGGATCTGAATTCGATCGAGAATTTATGGAATCATCAAAAGAAATTTTTTTTGTTTGGTAGGTGAAAATCTCAAGACAAAATTTCAAAAATTCAAGATTTTTCTATTTTTTCATCGAAATTTTTTAACTAATTTTAAAATGAGTTTTAATTTATATTATTTTCTACAAAGTTTTGAAATTCACGAAGGATATTTAGTAAGTTGAATTTAAAATTAAATCTAATTTGAAAAATCTATTTATAAATAAATATAAAAAACAATTTCCAAATAGTAATAAATATGATTATTACTCCTCGCTCCCCTAGTTTATTATTATAAGTATCCCTCGAATTACTTTATCTGCCTTGGTTAATTGTCTTGTGTAAAAAAATCTTTAAAGCTCAAGTCTAAAAAATATATCAAAAATTGCCTAAAAGTAATATAGTAACCACTCACTCATGAAAAACCTGCAAAATATCCTAAGGCGACATAAATAAATAAATACTTAATTAAATAAATTGGATCAATAACTTACAAACTTAAATTTAGACTTTAGAGTGTTAAATTTTTTGTGCTAGTTTCTTTCGAATTTCATCAAATAAATAATTTGACGAGTCTAATTATGAAATCAAAAACCAATAGGTACTTCCCTGACTTAATATGTATAAATTATAAGATAACTTTTAATAAGATTTCCTAATGTAAATTGTTTGTTTTATAATTTAGTATTATTGTGTCGACATCCAAATCGTTTACGGAATTCAAAAATGTGAAAATATGCGGCATTATTATTTCGCCAGCACTTACAAAAAATGTTCTTAGTTTTTTATCCTTTCAGGATCTCTTGTTATTCTTCTTTTCATTTATGTTTTGACATACTTTTCTTAACTAATCCATGTTTAGTAATTCATTCACATCCGTCACTTTTGGTTATTCTTAAACGACCCATCACTCCTGAGGATGCAACTTTCTTGTAATTTTATTAGCCTGATTTTTGCTAAGCATGTTTAAATATTAATAAAAATATCTCATTGTCATTCGACGTCATCGACTGTTTTTGTGATTATGTTTTGTAAAAACAGCATGTTTACTGTAATTTATCAAATAAGCAAAAGTATTCAATCAAGAAAAGTCTTAGCGATTAAAAAATAAGAGTGTGGCAGCAGAGTATACGCATTTAGCCAGATATTGAAGGCAGGACCAAACTTATTGCAAGTAAATACTGTTTTTTTTATTAGACAACTTGTTTCCAAACACACTCTTTTAAAATATTACTTCCTAAATATTGAAATTGCGACAAATGCAGCTTGTCCATCCTCGCAAGTACTTTTGTGGCAATTGAAGGCCAACATTGTTTCAAAACAAAATACATTGAATACATCGTTGCTCCATTTACATCTAATTTTTTCGAAGAAATATCTTAGTCCGCTCTTTTTTTTAATTTGATAGCTTTACTGAACATAGCATCCTTCTGCCGTTTAACACAATCACCATTGCTACTTAGTTACTATGTAGGTACATGATAAACACACCACTTTTTACAAAAATACTGGATAATTATCGATGTTATCATTATTGTACCAAAAAAAATTGCTTAAATGAATGAGAACATTATTCTCTTACTATAACGCTGTCACTGACCACAAAGGTTGCACTTTTTTGTAAATAACGTAAAATACTTTCAAAATACTTTTAGCATTTCACATATCACTTATTTATTACAGATGAAGGTGCTATACAAATACGTAGTAGTCTGATGTATTCCATGTCAGTAATTTAGGGTTAATTTCTGTAATGATTTTTTTTGGATATTTGGCATCTGAACGTATTTCAAGTTACTTCTTTAAATTTATTATTGAGCAACGTCAGTATATTGTTTTCAGTATTTGGGGAAATAGTTTAAAAATAAACACATCTTGTTTTATTTCAAAATCCCCTACTTAAAAGATATAAATAAAATACGGTAAAAAAGTGAGATTACCCTGAATGGTGTCTGCAAGCATTTGATAGGGCTTTATTTTCATACGGTTTCAACATTCGGTAGGAATTAAGAAGGGCACAATGATTGAAATCTTAAGTTTTGTAAGGTATTTGGGGAAGTTGTACGGAAATATCCATAGATGTAGATATAATAAAACAGATGTAGCTATTTATCTATTTTCAAACACTATGAACAGTTCTCCTTCTTAATAATGAATACATAATTGTACAGTTTTTTTGTCTGGCACAGCAGCTTATATTTATTCGAAGGATCCCTACTATAAAAGATTGTGCACATATTCATGTGAACTGAAAATTTTTCTAGAAAAAATCGTCTTTTTTCCTCATTTATTAGAGAACTTGTAGAAAAAATAAATGATAAAAAATTAATAATATCAGATATTTTGGTATGGATATTGACTATTTATATAATATAGGTATTACAAAACGTCATAAACCAATGCCAAAAAAATAAGATAAAATGTTTTCTGCTTTGAGGGTAAAAGGTTATCTGTGTAATAGCTTCCTATTTTATACAATTAATACGTTCAAATCGATGTCAAGGCTTCCATTATGTACAAAAAAGTACGACTTTCCGAATTAGAGCATGTCAGTGTGAGTAGGATTTTCATGCCACTGTATAAGGTTTCTTCCGTTCCTTATTATTCCAGATCATCAATCTTTGTAGATATCCTTTCAATATGTCCGAGTAATTTGTAAATACATTTGAAAGCAAAGAAATATTTCATAACGAATTTACAGCTAACTTCAACATATTTTTCTAATCTTATCAGCTTCTAAAATTGTTTATATTCAAACTTTACTGTTTCAAGTGAATGTTGTCATTCTATTCGTAATTATTTATTTCATAATGCAGAATACTATAAAAGAGCAAAGAAATGTTTAATAACCAATTTTCAGCCAACTCCAACATATTTCTCTAATATATTATCAGCTTTTAAAATTGTTCTATTCAAACTTTACTGTTTCAAATGAGTATTGTCATAAATTTGTAATTATTTATTTCTGAATGCAGCATACTATAAAAACCTGTATGGGGTCGGCTTCAGAATAGCCCCAGGGTAAATCCTGCCTGTCGTAAGAGGCAACTAAAAGGATAACCGTAGGTGGAAGATGGTCTCATCGCTCGGTGAAATACCACCATATCGACTTTGTGTGCTGTGAAATGGATCATTCCATGTTTCAGTGTTCGGTCGATACTTTCCGGTCTCCCTCTTTCCTTTTCCCCAATTCCTCCTTTATTTTCAGGTGCATCCTAATAGTAATAATGATGAAGTCTCCTAGAGTAAAACACTCCGGAAGCAAAATACCTCTCCATTCGGATTTCCGGGCGAGAGGTACTCGAGGGGACTCAACATTTAAGATTAATTTTTGCAACATCCGTGGACTCAACAAGAACATCAATGACGTACACCATCACCTACAGACGAAAAAACCGGATATTCTGGCTCTAACAGAAACACAAGTAAACTCGTCCACCAACAAGGTCCATATGCTTTGTCCTGGTTACGAACTCCATTCTCGACTCAGGTTCAAAGGTGGAGTCTGCCTTTACGCCAAGGCTAACCTTTCATGCCAGCGTGAAGAGAGTTTGGAACCGAAAGACTTTGATGTGATGTGGTTTAAGCTATCTGATACCAAAGTGACTAAGTTCCTCTGCTGCCTTTACCTATCACCTAATGAACCTTTATATAACAACCTCTTTGAGTTTTTATCACTTAATTTGGACTACATTCAGAAGAACCATCCAACAGCTGAAACCATAATCATGGGGGACTTTAATGTACATAACGCTGCCTGGCTCAAATTCTCTAACAAAACTGATGATGCAGGTCGTCAAGCTGAGGCCTTCGCCATCACTCATGGTCTAGAACAACTGGTCGAGCTACCAACCCGCATCCCTGATGTCAACAACCAGGCTGCCAATACACTAGATCTTTTCCTCACCACCAATCCTGACCCGTATAGAATAGAAGTTTGTGCCCCACTTGGAAACTCTGATCACACCCTCATCTCCACAACATGCTCTTTCCATTTACCATCGAGCAGCACAATACCACCCCGTCTCATGTGGCATTACAATTCGGCCGACTGGGAGGGTCTTCGTATGTTTTTCTCAGCGTTTCCATGGAAGAGAGTTTGTTTCTCCTCAGTAGATCCAACACGATGTGCTGAGACAATTTCTGAAATCATCATGTTGGGGATGCAAACTTACATACCGAATACCGAAAGAAGAACATCATCCGATAAGACCTGGTTTAACAGAAACTGCTCTAGAGCTGTGGCTTCCAAACAGGCAGCATACCATCGATGGCAAAAAAATCCGGGACCTGAGACCAGAGCAGCATATGTTGAGGCTAGAGGCATATGCAAAGAGACAATAGAATGTTCAAAAGATGCTCATAATGCCAAAATAAGATCAAAACTTGTTGAATGTCCTAACGGATCCCGTTCATTTTGGTCTTTCGCCAAAGCTGTGGGAAGAAACTTCACTTCCAGCTCTTTTCCTCCCCTAACCAATGAAGATGGAACCACTAGCAACGACTGCCCAGGAAAAAGCCAATATCTTTGCGCACCTATTTGCTGGAAATTCCACTCTGGATTCTTCGGGAAAACAACCCTCGAACATTACACCTATTGACAGTCACATGCCCGAGATCACCTTTCGCCAACGTACTATCAGAAAGATTTTGCTGGGTCTCAACACCAACAAAGCCTGTGGATCTGACGGAATCCCGCCGATTGTTCTCAAGAAATGTGCCCCCGAACTAACACCTGTTCTTTGCAAGTTGTTCAACCACTCTTACAATTTGGGAGTATTTCCGTCCAATTGGAAAATTGCAAGAGTACTGCCAGTCCCTAAAAAAGGCAAAAAGACCCTACCTAGCAACTACAGACCTATCGCACTGCTATCTATTATTTCAAAGGTCATGGAAAAAAGCCATCAACATCGAGCTCATGAAATATCTGGAAGACTCAGGAATTATCAATGATAGGCAATATGGCTTCCGCCATCAGAGATCAACTGGTGACCTGCTCGCATACGTCTCACATATATGGCAGCTATCTATTGAAAAGTATGGAGAAACTTTAGCTGTGGCATTAGATATCTCCAAGGCGTTCGATCGAGTTTGGCACCAGGGACTCCTCGCCAAGCTTCCATCTTATGGCTTGCCCCCTCAGCTGTGTTCTCTGCTTGCTAGTTTTCTCTCAAACAGGTCTCTCCATGTAGTGGTCGATGGAGTTTCATCTGACACTCTACTCATAAATGCTGGTGTTCCGCAAGGATCCATTCTAGCACCAACACTATTTTTACTTCACATCAACGACCTATTGAAAGAAACTTCATGTCCCGTACACAGCTTTGCCGATGATAGTACCCTCCATACCGCTTTCTCTTCCAGGGCCCCTATATCAGCCCGTGAAACCAGAAATGAACGAGGAAGAAATGTTAACAATATAAATATGGACTTAGCAACAATTCTCGAATGGGGAACCAATAACTTGGTAGAATTCAATGCAAACAAAACACAATTATGTCTTTTCTCTAGAAAAGCCGATCTCACTGTGCCTAACATAACTTTGTCAGGAGTAACCATACCACTGAAGTCATCCATATCGATGCTTGGTATTACTATCAGCAATAACCTTTCCTGAGAAAATCACGTGAGGTCCATTGCCAAAAGTGCATCCCAAAAACTTGGTTTTTTGTTTCGTGCCAAGAGCTATTTCACCTCCAGTCAGCTGCTTATGATCTATAAGGCACAGATCCGACCTGTACTGGAGTACTGTTCCCATATTTGGAGTGCAGCACCTAAACATATCCTGAAGCTACTGGATTCTGTCCAAAAAAGGGCAATTCGTCTCGTCGGTGATGCCTCGCTTACAAACTCGCCGTAGAAAAGTTGGCGATTTGTCTCTATTTTATAGATATTTTCATGGGCGATGCTCTTCTGAAATATCAACAATCGTTCCTCCTTTGGCAGTCTCTTCGAGATTAACCCGTCAAGTTCAGTCTTCACACCCCTTCGTGGTCACTTTGGAGACCTGCAGAACATCACTTTCCAAAGACTTGGTTCCCACGATGTTCTCTGAACATTACAGGATATCCCTTTTCGTGGGAACCAGAACATAAAAAAAAAAAAAAAAAAAAAAAAAAAACCAGTCACCAAATAAAATATTTCTTCGTGGTCACAACAATATTTGGTAATTTAATTAATATGTCTAATAAAAAATAAGATTTATAAATCATGTGTATCACCAAAGAATTGAATAGCTAAAAAGAAAGCCTTGACAGTATAGAAAGTGTGTAAATGTAAAAATTTTAAAACTCTTACGTTGTCTCCATTTCATTTATCTATTTAGTTCCTGTCACCTGAAAAATTCTTAATCATTTTTGTTTTTTAAACAATTTATGGTTGCAAGTAGCTGATTTTAGATGTGTTACAATTATTATCAATGTTCAATCAATTCTTATTAGTGAATAGGTAAAAACGAAACCTTTAAACGTGAATAATGCGCGCCACTGCGACTAAGATAACCTGTGTGGTGTATACTGGCTTTTAACACTTTCAGCACGTGATGTTGAGGAAGGCGTTCGTGTGGTGCGAGTTCCAAAGAAGCGTGGTTCGTGTGTATCCATTACGCATTCTCTGACACAAATCTCAGGTAAAAATCTCTTTAAAAAATAAAAGAACCAGACGCTGTGACTACTCTCTGATCTATTTAACCCGAAACGTAATAGGTCTTTTGTGTGAGATGCTTCTTTTGAAATGACTCTTGTGCTATGAATAAAGAGAGATTTTTTTATCTCGACAACACAAAAATAAACAGATCCTGATGATATCCTTCAGGTACCTAATGACCCTTCTTTTTAATAGTTATTGGAATAAATCAAACATTTACAAACAAAAAGATTCCTTACAGTTATTTTCTAATTTATACTCGTAAACAGCTCTATTAAATATACTGCTTAACAATTGATACGGATCGCTTATATGTTTCTATTTATTTTAAGTACAAAAGTGTATTATTTCCTTTAATTTTATTATTTTGTTTCTTCTTTGTACTAAATTCTAGCACTATCTACATAGAGTTAGCATCTTGAAGGTGTTTTTGATATCAAGATATCAAAAATTAAACATACATATAGTCACGCCTTCTTCCCTTAGGGGTAGGCAGATCACATCTTTCCATTTTGTACGGTTCTTACGCACGTCTTTTGCTTCTTTCATTTTCATCAGCTCTTTCATACATGCTCGTCGGTTGCTGGTACTCTTGACCTGGCCTTTCTTCAAAACAATGTTGATCTGATCGAGATATGTTCGCCGAGGTCGACCTCTACCGACTTGTCCATTCACACTCGCCTTATAAATTTCTTTTGTCAATCTTCCTTCATCCATCCTTTCTATGTATCCAAACCATCTAAGCATTCCTTTATCTATCTTTGTAACCACATCTTCTTTTACACCACAGTGGAGTCATCGTAAAGTAATTTCATTGCTCGTATCAAAACTACCACTCACCTCATACATAGACAATGTTAACCATAATTCATTTCTCACCACTTTGTCATAGATCTTTAAGAAATCTACTAAAGTGCAGTAGACCTTTTGACTTCTGGCCAAGAATTTTTCGACTATGCCCCGTAATGAAAAGTCCTGATCCATATATATTTTTTTCTTCTAAATGCTGTTTGCACATCCCATATCTTCTCATCAGTTTCATTCGTCACTCTTTTAATCAATACCTTTGCAGGTAGACGACGATGCTGAGTAAACTAATACCTCGGTAGTTTTTGCAGTCCTGCTGCAAAAAGTAAAAACACACAAAATTTGTTGCCATAAAACTGTTTTTAAAAGAATGTCAAGTATTCAGTATTGGTATTTTTGGATATTAATCATGTCTCGCAGACGTTTACATCCCCTGGACAACAAAAACAAACTTTGTGGCGACTACATCAAGAGCTGTCGCAGCGCCAAGTGTCTGAACGTTTAAATGTATCGCAAAGACTAGTAAGTCTTGCTTATAATCAGATATGTCCAGGCAATTAAATTATTTAGAAAACCCCATTGATTTTCTGTAGGACTTGGCCAACACTTGCCGCACATCTGGACAACTTTGCTCAAAGAATCATCCATGGTTTCGTTAGGACCGTACCTATTAGCGACAGTAGCCTTCTTTTAACTCGTAGCAATCCTACTTGCTACTGATTGTGCATGTGTTTTTTTTATACTGCAATTATGAACCTTTTTTTTTAATTTTAATAGTCACCTTTACCTTGAGTATTTCATAGAACCTTTTTTTATTTGCTTTAATTAAATACAATTTCAATGATTTGTTTCATAAATAAATTATCTCTACACCTTTACACCTAAAAATCATTTGGTATTCAAAAGCAAAAAGATCAAAAAATATAATAATCCTTATCAATTTTTGAGCAGTGTAGGAAAAAATAATGACGTTTTCAGTGTATACAATGTCCTAGAAGTACCTCCTGTTGAGCATTAAAGCAAGAAATGTAGCAATGAAGTGGACAAAATTCAATTGGACTTACTTACTTCATCGCTTTTAAATCATTTTATTCTTTATATCGACGTTTTTAAAATATATTAATATTTTTTTAACGTTTAGTATTTTTGGTACGCGGACTTTCTTCAGATATTTTTTTAAAAAACCAACCATATCAAGATCTTTATATATCAATAAAAAAATGTTACCAGTCCAGGCCCATATTTCTCGCTCACCCGCAGTCTCTATTCAACTATCAAGTGAAGCAAGTTCATCATCTTCCAAAGAGAAATAATGAATATGTAATTTATCAAGATAATGTTTGCCTAAGATCATTTATATAACATCTGACATTTGAATTAACTTGGATTGTGTCCTTTTTTTGCTTTAAGTTCCTGACAAATATATTCGTACCTACTTATTGTAATGGCACTTCATAAATGTTGATGTAGGTACTTACTGCCCCACAGTTTTGCTTGGAAATATTTTTCAATATTTGTGAAATTTACTTTCCAATTGATTGATCAGCGTTTTTTTTACCCTCATTTAATAACTAAAAATCTATTCATCTGTCACAATTTTTTTATCAACAAATGAGAATGAATTTTTAATTGTGATGGTTTATAGAGATATGGAAAAATATTTGCGGAGCATAGAAATTCCAATGCTAAGCGTTGAGGTATATAAAAATCAGTCGACCAGCACAAAATATAATAAGTATTCGCGACAAACAATCAAGTAATTAATTATATAATTCCAATTTGAAAACTGTCCCCACCACGTCGACATGTGTCTGCAACGCTAGAAATCAGTATGAAACATTAAGAGATTTATGTACGTCGGATCTATTAAGAAAGAGATTACGACGCATGCATTACATTACATTACATTCTTTCGGTTGGGCCATTGGTATAGGCACCTATGTCACCTAGATCTTTTGATCCTCTGTGAATATCGCTGTGTCTTCAGGGCATCAGAATTCCAATCTGCTGGTTTTGGCAAAACGCAGGATTTCTGTTGGCCCTATCTCATTTAGATCACTTGGATCCATTATCATGCGGCCCCAGATTTGATACCTGTACACCGCTAGCATCGGGCAGCAACACAGAATGTGTATGCTGCTCTCTTCCTCTTCGCCGCATAGTCGACAGTTTTTCTTAACCGCCAGCTTAAGTTTGAAGAGGTACGCACTTAGTGCGATGTGGCCAGTGAGCAGGCTAAGCAGCACGTACGTCTGGCCTCTTCTGGAGAGGTTTTTTCATCAGCTGTCTTGATGTTCTGCAGCCAGTATTTGCATTCCACTAAGCAATATGTTCATGCTCAAGGATTAGTTTTAATTCATGTTTCGCTTCGGCAATTGGCAATCCGACCAACTGGCTTCTTGGTTCCACCAGGGTCCCATTTCTTGCTAGTTCATCAGCTACCTCGTTGCCATTTATCCCTGTATGCCCAGGAACCCATGTACGAGTGACCTTATTTACAGTACGACGCATGCAAGAGATCAAACAATTTAAAACATTACAAATCCAATGCAATAAAGGTTAAACCAACCACCTTGCAATGACAAACAATAGCCAAATCTGTAAAACATGGAATTTTGTGAAACCATGATGGAAAAGCAAAATGAAAATGATGTTTTTTACAAAATATATTATTTACAGACGAGTCATCGTTTTGAACGTTTAGTTTAAAATTTTATTGTGATTGTTTGTATGTTAGTTTATTTTTTAAAAGTTAATGTTATGTTTTTTAATTCGTAGAATATATATTCTATTTTCGGGGCCGTTGTAGTGAGGGTAAAAACATTTTTAAAAGAGAAATAGTTTGATCTCTTGCATGTGTCGTAGTCTCTTTCCTGATAGGTCAGACGTGCACACCGCCTACTGATTTCTAGCGTCGCAGACACATGTCGACGAGGTGCGGAAAGTTAAAATTGGATTCGTGCAATTAATTACTAGATTGTTTGTTGCGAATATTTATTATATTTTCCGCAAATATTATATTATAATATTATTAATTTATAAGCATTCAGATCATATTGGGGTGCTGGTCCCTACACTTATGTATGGTAGTGAATAAATGTTGGAATGTTGACAAAACATATTTATACGTCGAGTCTAAATAGGCAAGTCGATAGAGGGCGACCTAGGCGAACGAATCTTGATCGAAATTGTTTTGAAGAAAAGTCAGGTCAAGAGAATATTTGAGGGCGCTGATGAAAGTGGAAGAAGCGAAAGACGTGAGTAAGAATCGTAGTGGTTTCTGCCTACCACTACAGGAAAAAGGCGTGACTGTTTGTATATTATATTAGCTAAAATAGTTTTGATGGAAAGCATATATTTTTATCAATAAATTTGTTCTTGTATATTGTTTGATTGTTAAGAGTTGTTCCAAACAGTTGACACAAAAGCTCAAAGTACATCTGGGAAAAAAGTTTTATGATTTAAATTAAATAATAGAAACTTCGATGTTTTTAAATGCACTTTTTTAATCATTTATATATTTTGGTAAAATATTGTTGACAGATGAAGAATCACGAAAAAGTGTTCGTTAATGAACAAATGAATTTGTGCGTGCAATGATAAAAGAATAATGAATATTGAAAAAGGTTACCTTAGATATTTCATCTATTTTTAATAAAGAGTACAACAGCAGTCTTTTTTCCCAACTTATTTAAATTAATTCTTAATTATGTCAAACCGTTAAAGGATAATAAATCTTTCAATCAAAAGTAAATAACCAAATAATAAAGAATGGTTATGAAAAAATAAAAGTGCATAAGTTAACACCCTTATAACTGTTGCTCTTCACAAATGATAAATTAATGAAATCTACTGCATTTTCATTCGATTTATAGGGGTCCGACATAACTACTTTAATATTCTGTTATGGACGGTAAAAAGTTGAATGACTACATCATCGATTTTATATTTCCAACGTTGGTTAATAAAAGTTTCTTCCAAGCGAGGGCTCACTGTTAATAAGCTACAAAAATAATATTAAAAAAATAATTCCTTTTTTCGATCCTTAAAATTGATGGTTGCGACATCTTCAATGCGAGCAAAAAAACTAGTAATCACTTTCTTAAAAATCTATAAACGAACGACTTTTGTTAGATTCTATTCATCTTGGAACATCCAATCAGTCGATTATATCCAAGTTTCATCACCATACATCATCACGCATATTTTAAAGTTCCTTTGTTAATTCTCTCCCTTTGTTAATTATCACGAGCCTTTTTTAAACACAATTATTTTTAAAATATAAGAAGCACAAAATTTTTAAGATATCTATCACATTTTTTATAATTTCCTTAAATATCACAGAAATTATGTGGTACATCCGTCTAACATGATACTTTCCCAGAATATCACACACGGAGATACGTAATTGAGTTATTTGAGTAGTAGCTCTTCACACACAAATTCGCTAGCAATTGTTAATTAACAAATGTTTATTTCGTCTGAGAACAGAAAACAGATTTTGAAATTTATTGACGTACAGTCTGCAAATCATTAACCTATTAATCGATTTTAATTATAATATGTGATAAATGTTCTACCACATCGAACTTTCATCTTGTGGTTTTTTATCTCCAGGAAAAGATTTCATGTATGAAAGACATCATTTTGGAAAAACCAATTCTCCCAGCCATAAATATCTGCGAATGACCTTTCCCGACTAAAACATTTCTCTAACACGACCAAGTTAAGAAATACCAAAACATGGCCTATACTTGCTGGTGCAAGAACTTTGCATATACAGGGTAGGGCAGAAAGAGCTACCCGATTTGGAAACCGTCTAGCTACGGCTATGGTGGGGGATATATTATTCGACGTGTGTAATCATGCCATGTTTTGTTTTTTAGTGTAAACCATGGCTTGGTCAGGACAGCACCACGCTTGCGTCGTTGAAGAGTTTATTCGAAATGACGGTTCGCCGATAATGACTCAGCGTGCCTTTCGCATTCACTTCGAGCTCGGGCGACATGATCCGGTTCCCGATAAAAAAAACAATTGGTAAATGGGTGTCAAACTTTTCGAAAAACCCATTGATTTAAAATGGCATTATGTACGCTTATTAATGAACGAAGTTTTTCTTACATCTTTGATTAGTTTAGTTTTTGTTAGCTTTCCAAATCGGGGTACTCTTTCTACGCCACCCAGTATTTGCATTTAGGTTCAGTTGGATACAAAAATTATTGTGAAAATTGACATCTTTAATAGTTGCATACAGGGTTTTTCACTAACAATTGTTCATATAGTAACAGGAAAAACCTTACCACAAAATATGAATATTTAACTTAATAGACTTATGGGTACGTTTACTTGACATTTAGTAGGAAACTGTAGTGATCTGTAAATTTCTAAGAGCAAAGCAGCAAGAAAATATAAAGTTAAAGTTAAATCTGTTAAAAATGTCAGTGGTGTAAAGATCTTGTCCAGATATACAACCAAAAGAGTTTTTTGCGAAAATTTTATTAACAATTTAACAGAAATGAAACACTTAATGAAGACGAAAATTTACCAATAATAGAGAGATAATTACACCTGATGGTTCAGAAAATGCAGCAATTGAAAGTAGGTGCTTCAAACTAGAAGATGCGTTCCACCTGTGCAAAGACTTGTACAAAAGCAGAAGCTTGTCGCTAAACTTGAAACTTTGCCATTACAATTAATGAGGCCTTCAGCTTTATATGCATCTGAATGTTTAAATATGTCAAAGAAAGGGGCACTACGAAAACTTGAAATAAAAAACAGAAAAATGTTGAGGAAAATCCCAATCAAAGAAAACGAAGAATTCCTCCGCCGACGCAACCACGAGTTATATGAACACTCTACAAGATATTGTTACCAGCATGAGGAAGCGAAGAATGATGTTCTTTGGTCACCTCGAACGTATGGACTTACCCGTCGCATTCATTCATTAATTTCAAGTACATCATCCAATTCAAAATGGGCAAGTCAGGTTAAAAAGGATTTGCAAGAAGCCGAAATTTCAATTGAATACATTCAAGATCGACATGGTTTCAGAGAGGTAACAAGAGAGGAAGCAGGCTCACTCCATCAAAATGAAGACCTACTGACAAAGGGAAAAAATAGCAAAAAAAGAGAGAACATAATTATGGAAAATTTTGCACGTACTAAATTTCGTTTGGGAGAAGCAGGATCATAGATCAGCACTTACAGAAAAAGGATGAGATAGTTTGTTGGAGACAATAGGGAAATGCGAAAAGTTGAAAAACGGATTTTTTATTTAGATGAAACCCGATTATGAAGCACACATTGTTACAAAAGTCTGACGAGACAAATTGATTAAGAATCCTGGGCCTGCGTTTTTAGAAAGTTTATCAACGGGTTTAAGGACTCTAATTAGGAAAGACTGTCGTTTAATAATAACCCATATTGGGAATGATGAAGGTTTTGTACATGGTGATTTACTTGAATTTCTCAAATGCTGTTTTTAATTCCCATTTATTCGATCATAGTTTTGGATAATACTAGCTACATTCAAGGTTAAAAGAACCATAACCCACAGTTTAATGGAAAAAACAGTGCATAAAAGACTGGTTAATTAAAAAAAAAATTACTACTATAAATGATATGTTAAAAAAAGAAATTTTAGTGTTGGCTAGGCATTAGGCAATCGGCATATAAAAAATACGTTATTAATGGCTAAGAAACGTTCTTTGATTGCCACCAAAACATTTAAATTTGATGATTTTTGGCAACTTTTAATGCAATCATTATAAAAATTAAATTTTCTTACATCATTTACAGTATTAAATTTTTTTATTGTTTGCTCCTGAATATGGGTATAAAAGTTTCATCCTCTTTATATTTTATGGTTGTATTGGTAATGTACCCAACAGGGGCTAGGTTTATGGGGAAACAAGGTGGTCAGAACTATGTTTATTATTAAATACTAATACAATAAAATAATTAATGCTTACATGAGATAGATGTACCTACTGAACTTCAAGAAAATTATTTTTAAAAAATTATGTAATGTTCTTCCTTAAGCGAAGACAGTTTTCTTTTATTTATAATTAACAATAAGAATAGTTACCATTGTTGCTAGCAGAATCATTTAGAGTAGCACTGATTTCTTTTGCAACAAAAACACCTTGGAATACTCGGGACATGGCTCGAGCACCATCTGTTTGTATTCCATCCAATTGAAAGAGGGTGCCATTAATGATGATTTGAAAAGTTAGTTCCCAAAATAGTCAAATGTTGGAAACCGTCGCTTTTGAGAAATTATCGGCGAGAATGATATTTTAATATATAAACTACGTTTTTGCACTTTTTTACATTGAAGATATAAATATTTTACTTGGATAACTTTTATTTTTAATTTAAATATTAGTTCTTTGATACAACAGGGATGCTGCTTATATTCTTATAGACGGTAACAAAAATGTTAAGAACTAATTCCTTTTTAAATATTTCTCCTAATAATCTATTTTTTTTTTATGGGAATAAATTAACGATTCAAGTATTTTTTTCCATTCTAAACTCTTCTTTTGCATATTCTGGTGTACCTTCTCATTTTTTTTAAGAAAAGAAATCCTGAGGACTGTCAGAATGTAACGTTAGTTTCATCTTTCGAATGGGTGAAGTAATTCGTTGCTTATGATGCAGACTATCCTATTTATTTTATTCACTTTGTTTCAGTCAAAAATAAAACAAAATAACTGCTCGAAATGATCACGATTTAAAGGTTTTTTAATTATTACAACTTAAAAATTATGTGCTTTAATCAAACTGTTCAGTATTTTTTTACTTTCACCTTAATTTATAAAAAAAAATATGTCAAGAATGTGATGACTGTTGTCTCATACAGAAATTTCAAAAATATCCCTTCTATTACTTTAAAGTATGTCTTTATAAATAATTAAAAAAGAACTAGCATCCAGGCATATTAATAAACAATTAAAATTAGTTACTAAAACATGCAAACAAATTGAAAATGTCACTATTATTTACAAGAAGACTTCATTATTTTAACTAATTTTGTTTTTCGAAAAATGACATTAGATTTTTAGACAGGATTTTAAAGAAATTCCCTTTTGTAGTCCCTTTATGTCAATAAGAAGAGTAAAAGATACAAAAGATGATTTCGTATACATGTATATTATTATTGTAATTCTGAAGAGTTAGGTTGCCATGCTATGCTGAATGCGGCTATCGTGAGAAATGACCTTAGCTGACCCTGACCCTCTAGCCTCTACCAAGACCCAGAGAGTACCGACTAGAAAGGTTCAATGACGGAACACACAATATAGGGTGAATGATTATACTTTTTGAAATTCGGAGTATAAAGGATGCACATAAAATGATAAATTATTATTGAAAATTATTTGTTGATAATTCAGCTAGTTTCCGTTCTGGCATTCTTTTAATATCTCTAATTCAATTTTCGTAAAATATTGGTAAATAATCTCAAAATTAAATGAAATTTCTTCTTTACCTGTTGCAAACTCAAATGTCGTTTCTTTACACGATCAATAATAATGTCATTATCTTTAATATTACTAAATTTAAAAATCTTTCATAATTACTGTTTCAATACATTTCATATTTGACGATGATTGAGAGATGGCACTCTTAACACCATCATTACTAATGACAGTAACCCCATCACAAGCCAGAAATGATGACTCAAAATCAAAAAATTCGGATTCTCGTTATTCCTGTTCTGTCTCCCTTACACTATCATTACTAATGTTATTGTGTTAAGATAGGCTGATAACACTGAGAAAACTGAAAACTGAAACCATCAAGTTACAATAGGACAATTTTAGAAGAGAACCAGAATAAGCTAAGCTGGGGCTTTTGTCAACATAGTTATCAGTGGACAGTTTTCCTCCAAACTGCGTGTAAATTTTAAAGTTAAATAAAATATATTCCAAAGTTCCTTCTCTGATTATAAAAAGCATCACCTATTTGCACAAATCTTTATAAATTTCTATACACACTTTTCTTATTTAGTGCAGTTTTGTCGAATTCAGTTCCAGTCGCACCTCTCTTAACCTTCAACCTTTCAAAACCAGTCATAACGAGCTAAGATTATAATAATATCTTTGTAGTATCACTCATGTCCATTTAGACACCCTCTGTACTGTAATTTACTTCCAAGTAATGTTCAACAAAAAAAGGGTATGTACTAACACTAACTTGTCAATTAGTTCGCTATGAATCTGGCAGTTAAAATATTATAAACGTGATGCTTGAACCATTTGTAATCGTTGATCTATGAATTTAAAGTATTCATAAAAGCATAATCAATCAAAGGAGCTGTGCAGTAATGGCTTTTTACAGATACAGTAATATATCTATATTTTGTCTTTTTTTTTTTCGTAATCTACATTGGAACGTAAATTTAAAAAATTAAAAAGTATATAAAATATAATGTTATAATGCGACGTGGTGGGTATTCTTAAAAAAAGTAACATGTCGTACAATAGAATGTGTTGTAAGATATTCTTTCGACAAAAATCTCGATTCCTTCTTTAGTGCTTATGCTCTATTAAAATTCGGTGAAAAAGAACATAATATGAACATGATTCCGAGAATAGAGCAATTCCATTAAATTAATGTAGTTGTATACCGAGTTCATAAGCCCATAAGTTCGCTGTCCTATGTCTCACGTTCTTCCACTATACGCCAGTTTCTTCGAAATTCTTTGTTGCGTGACAACCTTCAAATTTATTGTTTCATCTTTCATTCAGATGGCTATGATGTAGAGATGGGAAACATTCCCGTAAGGATGCTCCTCCACAAAACAGTAATATCTCATGTTTCAAAATTATTTTCTCTAAAAAATCCATTTTTTTTTAATGTAGTGACTGATACTTTTTGGTGACTTATTAAAAGAAATTAAATTTTATAATTTTGGTGATAGATGTTTCGCACATTTTTTTTTTAAATTACATAAATATTTCTTTGGGTCTATTGTAAACAAAAAACAATCAAATAAATACACCTGATTTTGTAAATAGTTTATTATACTTCAATGGTATATAATCATTCATTTAAATTTTGTTAGTTGATTGTAAAAATTCTAGCACAAAACAAAAGAGCCATATTAACATGTAATATTTCGTTCTGACAAAAAATAAATGAATTTACGTGAGTAGAAAAATTATACAAGTATTTTAATGTCAACGATTTAAAATGCGTCCCATCAATGATAAATCATTATAATTTTTAACTTGCTAAAATTTTATCCCTTGCTCGAGTCAATTGTTAACCAATATTTTCAGACGTACCAAAGACAGTAATAATAGTAACGCTACCTAGTACTAATTATAGTAATTGCTGCAACTTTAAAGTATTTTTGCATAAAATTCTATAAATGGTTTCATTTAGTTGAACGTCGGAAGTGACCAAAGCATTATGGGAAGCAAAGATAGATATATGATAAACTTGTTTTCGTTTCCAACGTATATAAGGTGTGTGTTTTTACTTTAAACTAAAATAAATAAAAAAATAACTATCTAACAAACAGTCAAATACAATAGCTACAAGCGCTAATTCCGAATGTTGATTTTTCATTTAACTATTCACTTTAAAATAAATTCAGGTGTATCTAAAATTAATATCACACTGTTTAATGTGGTAAATATTGGCTCAACGCAAAGAAATACATATTTTTGTAAAAAATAAATAAATATCTAGAAACACCTTTTATTGTGCGAAACATTTAATCAGGTTTTTCCAGTAACTACTTTAAACATCATTGTGTTGTTTAATGTTTCATAAGGATCGCATGTATAAACATCTTCGTTACTGATTGTTAGATAGTTTATCCGCTATTTTCATTTCTCATGCTATAATATATACCTTATATAAAAAAATTTTGAAACGAAAACATACCATAGTCTTGACATTTCCCAAAGATGCTTTGCTTTGATCTTGCGAAACCTGTCGAAAAAAAATGAGTTGTATACAAGGTTGTAATAAAACACAAATAGTCAAGATTGGAACCGCTCTAAATACAAAGTCGGAACAGTAGTAATACACTTCTGTAATCAAATGATTTTCTTTTATTAATGTTAATTTTTAAAATAAATCTGAAAACACTTAATATTTCCAAAACAGTTAAATATGGGTATAGCACATTGCACATGAAATATGTCTAGAATTTTCTGAAAAATTCAAAAATTGAATAAAATACAGGGTGTTGCATTTGAAATAAGAATGTTGGTATTGGCCGCTGTTACACGACACACCCTATGCAAAATTTTTTTTTTGAAAAAAATGCACTTCTAAAAATGCCAGTCAACGTGTCCGAGCGTTTTTTCGACGCCCCCGTTTATTCATTATCAAATTTATTCCATTTGGCTGATATACACTGTATATCTAAAAAGAGAGAACCATTAACGTGCAATATTATTATTTCTTAGTTTCATAATTGTGCCATATTTCATTAGACGAAAACTCTTGATATTCATAATTATGTTAACGTTTTCCGAAACAGGTTTATTTTTAACAGTTGCTCTTTAATTTAGAAAATTTAAATTAGAAAACCTGTCGGTTAAAATATTGCTACTGTATATTTTAAACATCTATTTAATAGTTATTAATTTAAAAACAAGTTTCCAATATGCAGCTTTCATCAATGTAGTAATATTTCTACTATTGGTTATCAATAACAGTTTTAAAATTTTTAAGTTAAATCGTTAAATTTAAATATACATATTTTCAAGACAATATTTGCTTCAATAGAGACAGCCCGAACAACATTCCAAAAAATGAAACCACTATTCCGCAATGATAATCTGAACCTAAAATTACGGCAGAGAATGGTAAAATCTTACATATGGTCAGTGTTGCTGTACGGGGCAAAGGTCTGGACCATTAAGGCCGCTACAGTTAATCAGTTAGAAGCGTTTGAGATGTGGTTACACCGGCGAATGCTGACAATACCCTGGAAAGCTATGCAGACCAACGAAATGGTGCTCAGGGCCGACGCAACACGTTTGCTGCTAAATACAGTTAAGTGCAGGAAAATCTCGTATCTTGGACATATCTTCAGAGGAGAGCGATACAGAATCCTACAACTGATCATGATGGGTAAAGTGGAAGGACGTAGAGGAGTAGGAAGAAAGCAGGCTTCCTGGATGAGGAACATCCGTGAATGGACCGGTATACGCAGCGCAGAGGAACTGTTTCGATTGGCGCAGAATCGAGAAAGACTTGCCCAAGTAATTGCCAACGTCAGGGAGACCTGATACGGCACTTGAAGAAGAAGATTTGCTTCAAAAAACAAGGTTCATTGTATTTTAACAAATTTAGGTATTTTTTCGCTTAAATACAGTAATATTTAATTTAATATAAAAAAATTTAACCTTTGTAACAATAAGTTAAAAAAAAAATATATTTATGTGTCTTTCCTACTTTATAAGATGTAATTTTTTTTTATTTTGCGATTAACAGAACTCTTCCTGTAGGAGCATAAGGAGTAAAGTGCCAACTCTAAATAAAAAGCTACTAGCGTAAATGACGAAAATATTTCAACTTCTCACTTTTTGTCGTATGCTGCTGCATCCCCTCGGCTTATTGTTAATAAAAAACGACAGGATCTTTTAACCAGACAAAGATGTTTAATAATCACAACACTCACTTTGTTCTATACTAATTACGCAAGTGCTGAATACACATTTTTAAACGATAGAAGAGATATTTTATATTTTCATGCTTATAATAACCATTATGCAGGTATTATGTTTTGTTTCTGTAAGTCCTTTTAATCATTCATAATTATATCTTTGAATGGTTTATTTAAGTGTTGTCGTTAAAAGTACACTTGGTTGCGATTTTGATTGTTGCGTAGTTTTAGTTTTTATAAAAATAAATAATTTACAGATCAAAACGTAACGTTTTTAAAATACTACACGGTTATTGGAAGTATAATAATTTTGAATTTAAAAGATTTATTTTTAATCCTCGTGAGACCTGCATATTATGTTTAACAATAAATACAGTTGGTATAGTTAATATTACAACACAAAATCCGAAACATAATGTTGACAAATTATTATTTTTATAGGAGTATCTAGAACGGATCTCAATTAGATCGAAATTGTTTGAGGAAAGGCCAGGTCAAGAGTACCAACAACCGATATGTATAAAATCGCTCATGAAAGTAGAAGTAGCAAAAGACGTGTGCAAGAACCGTAGCAAGGGGAAATAAGTGGTTTCTGCCTATCCCTAAGGAAAAAAGGCGTGACTATATGTAAATATCTAGAAATTGTAGAAAATTTAAAATTTTGCTTTCACTTGAAAATGTTGGCACTTTAAATATAAGTCTATTTTCGTTACGAACAAAAAAAAAATTAATAATATAATACACAAAATTGAAAGTAGTTGCATTTGATTGTATTTTGTATACTTACTATAGGTTTAGTGTTAAACAATTAAAATCGAATTATTGTTTAATTTTTCGATTGTGAAGACAGTTTTTTCAAAATTATTTCATCGTTTTAAAACGCAGCAGAAAAAGCTACATAATATTAATAAATCAATAGTAAAAAAATATTACTAGTATTTAACAACTATTATTTCCATGTAACGTGAATAATTATTTGATAAAATCAAAAACAATTTGTCTTGTTTCACAAACATTTCCTTTATCCATCTTTGTTACCACATCTTCTTTTCACATTAAAGAGTTTTTTTATTACACTTCTTAAACTACTTATCTCCGCAGCAATGATCTTACTTTTGTGCTTCTTCTGCCAAACTCAACTTTCACTGCGTTAATGCACAGCCAGTCGTGCCGTTTTGACAAATACTGGCTGCTCATAAAGTTATGCCCCTATCAACACCCTTCGCTCAATATCAGTCATAATTTTCGTCTCTCGTCAACTTTGAACTCAAGTATAAAAACTCGTTCACTTGTTTCACACTTTCTTCTTCAATCAGCACCTTGCAGTTTGTCATGCTTTCTTCTCTTTCCAAAACCATTACTATCACCTTGCTTGCATTCAATCTCATCCCTTTAATTTTTATGGCATCTTGCATAATATTATTCATCGCCTGCAACTCCTCCTCAGATGATGCTAATGTGACCTGATCATTGGTGTAAAGGAGGCATTTGACAATCAAATAATTCATTCTCAATCCATACGCACTCTCTTTCAAATCAATCGTCTATGTATAAGGTAAATAGCGATGGCGAAGCCACACATCCCTGCCTAACACATTTTTCGATATTAAACCAATCCGTGTAAGCTCCGTTTATTCTGACACAAGCACTTAAAGTGATTTTAGCGCTCGTATTAAACTACTGCTCATCCCATACATAGACAAAGTCGACCACAATTCGTTCCTTACCACTCTGTCATAGGCCTTTTCAAGTCTACGACTTAAAAATGTAGCCACATTTATTTTATTTACAAGAATAATATGGTCACCCAATAAAGCGATGTATAAATTTTCTAAATTATACTTTTTATATTACTCGTGTAATTACACATTATATAATATTTTAATATTAATACAATCACTGTACAAAATTAAAACTTATTTAAAAACAAAAATAAATTATTCAAAAGCACCACTGGCATGTAGCCAGTTAATATAACATATATTTGTAGGAAGGAGATTTCTTCATTTAAAGGCAAATTTGCTATTATATTGGAAAGCAGCTGTAAATAAATAATAAAGTAAAATAATAATTTTAAAAACAAAATATAATACATAAATTACTTCAGAACGCCTCTGGCATGTGGCCAGCTTTGCAAGATTGTTAAGGATTGCTAGTGAGTAATTGCTTAAATAATGTTGATTTTCTAGGTTACAAAAATGGAAAAATTATTTTATTTTCAACGTTTTTAAAAACAATAAGACACCTAACATATTTAATAAAGGTAAAAATAATAAAGTAGATATGAACAAAAGAATATAAATACTTATGGCCACTATTAAAAACGAGAGATCGTGTACCCATAGTACAAACCAAAAAAGGGGTACAAAGAGTCCAAAACCACCAAGTAAGACAGGGATGTCCAACATTCAAAGGTAAGGTTTCTGAATAATTAAATTGGTAAATATTTACAATCCCGGCTTTTTCGAAAAATGGCTCCAAATTTTTATGACATGTTTTTTATCACTAGCATGTAGTATCCCAAGTAATATTAAGGAGGCGCATGGCTTTGGACCCCTAAAAAAAATTAAAAACTACCCCTAAAGTAACTTTTTTGAAAATATCTCAAAAACGTTAAAAGATACGGAAAAAATTTCAAACAAAAAATTTAGATAATAAAAATGCCTATAAAATTGGTCTATATTACTTTTGGCATATTTGCAATAGAAACCGAGATATTTGCAATAAACCAGGTAAATTTGTCAATCACGGCTCCCCCTCGAAAGTGCTCCAAATTTTTTTTTTATCATTCTTTACCACTAGTATGTAGTATCCCAAGTAATATTAAGGAGGCGCATGACTTTGGACCCCTAAAAAAAATTAGGTCCGTTCTTCACCAGGTAATGTTGATATTAGGTTAGGTTAGAATAATTTTGAGTGATTTACACTGACTTTAATAAATTTTTTAATTATGTTGGTTTAAATCTGTCATAAAATAATTCTTAATGAAAAACGCTGCATAAAATCGTACAGTTACGGCTAGCCAATAGGAATTCCCATTTTAATATATGAAGAATGCAGTGAAACGTGCCTTAGAAAGGTACAAATTACACAACTAAAATGAGGCAATTTTGCTTACGAGAATTAAAATCAAATTATCTATATTTTTGTTCCATCTTTCGATAGCTGCAATACCCATAAAAATTGTTCTTAATCCGTAACGCTCGACAAAAACATACCTACTTACTTTTCTTTCGATGTTGGAAATGTTGTGGGTCCGTTCGTAGAGTCGATTTCATCGTATGCCTTTACAGAATTAGAATTTGCATCTGTGATACTTTCCAAACCGGTTGCACTCCGCGGTCAAAGTTTAATATGATTATTATACAAGTTTATGGGCACAGTTTGTTGGCATTTTTCATTTACTGATACTTTAGTTTTTGTTAACTTATTCAACTGGGTATAATAGAAACGCGAGATTTCGTTGTCTTTTATTTTCTATCGGCTTCAATGGCAAATTTATGCAACTGCAATCTAAAAACCTTTGCTATCTTTGTTTAACGTCACATCGACAAATTGAAGAAGTCTTTGCGCCATTTGTTTTTATTTTCAAATTGTTACGTATCTTATAAATGCAATGAGGCATGCAAATTAAAAACATTGTTATACAGACAAGCAATATTCCTCTAAATCTCGTGTAAACTCTTTGAATATAAAACATAAGGAAGGATTATAAGAGGAGTATAAGAGATAATTGTTGACCGGAATGGAGGGTGCATATGGCCGAATACTGCTTTCGTTTTGACAGAGGCGTAGGACTTTAAATTATAATAACAAGAACAAAAAACTCATAAATGTTGGAAAAATATAAAAAATGCTACATTTTAGTTAACAATTCTGCAATCAATAGAAAATTATTATCAAATGTAGATATAATTAGGAATCTTTCATTCCAAAACTTTTAATCTTATAAATCTACAAATTCATATAAAACAAGCAAAAAATTAAGTTCGTCTGTGGAAACACTGAATATAAACTATCTTTTATGTTTACTCTATCCGTTCGGTGCACTAGGTATGGATAACTATTAATTTTAATTGAAGTTAGAAGTTTATTGAATAATATAATGAACAATACAACAGATAGTATTTATTACACATGTTTTGTAGAACAATGAGTAAATTAAGTATCTATTAGTTATACTATTTCCCTAAAAATGTTATTTTCACATTCATAATAATGTTGGGTATGTCTTCCTTATTCATACCCTAACCTAAAATTGTAATGTGTTTAAATTGCGTGTAAAAGTCCTTTGAGTATATGTGATAACAAATTAGCACAAACCTATCATTTGACCTCAAGCTACGCCAATGCAAAGTTTGTGACTGGTGGGTTTAACCTATAAATTTTATAGAAATTCAATTCTTGTTTATTTTTAAATATTTAACAAATTAAGCATTAAAAACACTTACTTGTGAAATGTTACACCAGCACTTTTATATTTGCTGTCAGGGAACACCCACAAGATGAACAACTAACCATATTGGTCGTTATTGTCTCAGTAATACCTATAAAAATGCTTTACTAACAATTTATTTAGATGTCTATAATGGTTAAAAACTTGAAACTGCTAAAATCTATTACAAATTTACTTTATTGACACACTTACAGGGAAACAATCAAATAATGAGTCATACGTGGAGGGTCATGGAGTCCGTTTCCTTCGCACTTTTAGCATCCGTACAGAGAGTAGCAATGCTCGATCCTGTTTGTTTTATATTCAAAGGTTTTTGTTATCAGGTTATCCCCGTCAAAGGTGATTCTAAATACTGTCAATTATGGAGGGCGCTTGTGTCTCGTATGTAAAAAAAAATTGTTTGAAGTAAGAACATTTAATTTTAAAATTTCTATAAATGTGTGTTGTTATTGCAAATAAAACAGAAACTAGCCAGGGTTGTTTATTTCTAATGTACTAATATCGATAATACATACATATATACATAAAGTCACGCCTTTTTCCCATAGGGGTAGGCAGAGACCACTTCCTTCCACTTGCTACGGTTCTTACACACATCTTTTGCTTCCTCTACTTTCATCAGTGCTCTCATACATGCTCGTCTGTGTTTGGTACTCTTCACCTGGCCTTTCCTCAAAACAATGTTGATCTGATCAAGATATGTTCTCCGAGGTCGACCTCTACCGACTTGTCCATTTACTATCTAATATTGATAATAGGTTAATACAAAAATAAGGTTTTTCTACACTAATAAAAAAACAACTGTCAGAATCCCTAATATCAACTCCCTGTCATCATAGAACAACTGATAGACCAGAAAATCTCGGCGAACTTTTCTATACACTTAAAACACAAAATTAACCGTTTTTCGTTCAAAAGGTAATTTCTTGTAAATTAACTATATTTACAAATTACACGAATAGATCTAGATAATTATTTTTTTAACTTGTGCGCAAATAAATGAAAAAATTTATTTTTTTATAATAAACAAACGATTAATTTAAAAAAAATTCTGTTTTATTTCACATTAAAAACCTGACATCGATATGAAGGACTGTAGGTAATATCGAAGGCAGTCTATATTAGTTTCATCTACAAGTTACTTGGCTTATAATTTGTTGTGATTCAGTACTGGTTTTACAGGAAAAGTGGATATTGTTGCTGTGAATATTAATCTGAAGGTCAATAGCTCATTTGTTAAAGTATGATTGAAACGATACAATGATAATGTAGGATGTAATGTTATGGAAACTGGATTCATATTTTGTGAGCAATATCCGTGGCTAGGGTATTCACATAATGGTATCTTTAAAGAAGGAAAATCCTGTATGTAAGTGTAAATAAAATGTATATTTGCCGGTAATAATTGAAAAACATTAAACAATTTTCTAACTTTAAATTTAAGGTCTTTGAAGATACTTTCATACCTTTAATTACATTTTTACGAATCCAAGATATTTAGGAATTCTTCAACAACAGCGCTGTTTCTACAGTTTTACAATAACTAACAAACAAGCTAGACAAAAGGCACAATTTTCTTTGCCAAATTATGAGGTGAGGATTTCTGAGTAATAGTACTTACTAATTTGGTAATGGATTTTTATTTTGGGATATTTTAATCACTTCCACAATAGTCGAGGAGGTCAATAATATCACGATAAACAATGACATATAACTCATTACTCGTTTTTAAAATTGCTTTAAATAAATATGAACATCAACGTTTTAAGAAGGTTTTTTAATTGTCATGCCACTTGTACACTCATGATATTTATATTATTATTGAATAAATAAAAACCAATTAATGTTGCCCATATTACCTATTACCTATACATTGAAAGTTAAAGAACTCTGTGAGTTAATTTAACTACATTTTTACTGGAATATTCGGCTTTCACTATATTTGTTGGCGTGAGAACTTAAAAGAATATACATAAAATTTGTGTTTTGGTGTTGCTCGTGGCAATAACTTTGTAATAAAACCTTGAAAGACCTTGTAAACTAAAGAACCTCTCATAAATAAATAATAAAATCGTATTAACATACTTATTAAAAATTAGAATTAATATATATTTATAAAACCCAGAAATTTTAGCATATAATGTAGACCTTCCGGAAAAATTTATTTTTGAAATATTGTTAATTTTTTACTAGTTTTGTTCTCAAAATACATACAAGGTCTGACAAGAAAGTACTGGTACGATAAAGCTATTTTATTTTTAAAATATTACAATCAAACTCTACTCTACTTCTTCAATATATTGTTCCTGCCTGTCTACACACCATTGCATACGTTTCTACTTTTCTTTGTTAAACTGATTAGTTACCACATCGTTTTTTCCTTAACTTTTTCTAAGGACTGAAAATAGTATACTTTTAAAGATTCTTTTATTTTTGGGAACAACAAGAAGTTACAGGGGAGCAAATTCGAGGAATTTTAAATTGACTTGCTGCTCAAATATTTCATTTTTCGACGCGACTCTCTACAAAACAAGACAAGTCTTGTTCGAAAGCTGACTTCATTTTAATTGTGTGTGTCTTTAAAGCAACAAGTCCTAGAATTTTGTTGTTAGACCTCGTATTATTTTAGTTTTTCTCATGGTATAATTTTAAATAGCTACTGTCACTATACACTGTCACTGTCACTTTCACATCAAATCGAACCGTTTCAATATGTTAAAGATTTTCTTCTTATTTCACTATAATTTTAATAAAAACAGAGATTTATACAGACTTGTACTTAATCTCATGAATGAACACCGTGCCAAGGAAATCAGAAATTTTGTAAATAAAATTATAGAAATCCTCTCTGGTTATCACTTCACGAAACGGGATAGATTGCAAGAATGCCCTGGAGGACATATCAGACATAAATAATGTCACATTGGTATGGATCTTAGGATACTAGGGGTCAAAAGGAAACGAGGAGGCAGACACACTGTTCAAAACGGGCTCAGAGACTGTTCCCATCAAACGTGAACCCCACTGTGGGGTTTTAAAAATCCTCGGAAGGAGCACCATAAAAAAGTTGATGCACTTAGAAGCTCTGACTAAATGGAATTGATGCATAGGTCTGAGGCACGCGAAAAACAATTATTTTGGACAAGAAAAACTCCACAAAATAAATGTAATTAGTTTGTGCCGATATACTTATTTTATTTTGATGTTTTGTAATTTGATATTATTGAATATTAAGTTCTTGTTACTGTATAATTGTGAGCAATGTTCAGTGTTGACAAAAAATAAAAATAACTTTGCACTACAAACTTTGAAAATTATTTTAATATTCAAAAAAATTGACCGTGGTTAACACAATAGTTGTGTAAGTTGTAATATTACAGACTCTTTAAATAAACCGTCGTATAATAATACATGATGTTGTCTATTTATCGTTTTAGCAAATTTTTGTTTTCGTAGTCCCAATTTTAAAAAAATGGATAAATAATGATACTTCACTTAAAAACCCATGACTTCAAATCTAGTTATATTTTTTAATGCTGAATAACATTTCCCAAAATTTTTCAAAATAAGGGTTCTTTACTCTTGTCTCAAAATCAAATTTTTGAAAGCTCCTCGTATATTACGTGTGGTTTACTATATTTGTTGGTGCATGTTTAGTTTTAGGGGATGCATAAACTTTTACCAAGAATAACTTTTTGTCGAAAAACCCTTAATAAATAGGTTTCCCATATTGTAATAACAAATAATACATAAATTAAATATTAAATACATATTTAACAAATATTAGTCCTTTTTTTTATTTTTTTGTTTTTCTTTCATAATAAAATTATGTGTTACGACTGGTTCTCAATGGCCAATACTTGTGAAAAATGTACAAATGTTTTGCATTACCGCATGTACGCGGTCCCGGGAAACCAGTCTGATTGTGAGTAGAGTACAATAATCAGAATACAATATTTTAAAAAAACCGCCAGTAGTTTAGTTTTGCGGCCGAACACTGTGCGGCTCTAAAATTGTTTCCTACACATTAACACGGGAGTTGCCACTGCGAGGGACTGGCAAGGTCCCGGTTCCTGTGAAGACAAAGAAAAACCTGAGCCAGAGAGCTTCATCAGGACCCCCAACAGCCTCTGGAAGTTGGTAAAACAACTGGGGCTGGAGGAGAAGCTGTAACCACAGAAAAAGCACAATAGATCTCATCAGGTCGAAGTGCATACTTACAAAACGCCTCCTATTACAATATAATCAAATCTAATCTCATAAACCAAATAACCAAAAAATTGTTTCAAAGTGCTTGAGTAATAAATGCGTCTCTGCACAGTCTCTATTTTCATTTCGATTCACAATATGGTAATTAGTTTTATTTTAAAGTCATTACCTGCAACTTGACGACGAAGATAAAACGGTGACAGACTTGGTAAAATTTGGATTTGGACGCCCTGTAAAAAGTAGTTGGGCAAATTTGAATATGAGGCGTCCGTTTTTCGTGATGTGGGTTCTTTTAAAAATCTGTATAAGCCAGGCAGAGAGACTTATGAAAATATTTAGGCTTATGTATGTATAGCGGCCAGAGAATAGCAAACCAGATCCCTATTCTTGTGGATGATTGATCGATTTAATATACAAATACTTGACCGTAAGGGCGAACAAAGGGCCGGTGGCCGTTGCCGTACCTAAAAGATCGTTTACCACTTGCATACATTAACAACTGACTTGAGATTAATGGTAGTCGAACGTACGGAATTGCTTGCTTGGGCATTACTTCTTTGCTTTGCTGCTCATTCCATGGGAAAAATAAATTGAAAATTTCACAACCAATCAATGACGCTTTTTTCGTGGTTTTTCTATTTACCAAATCTCATAAACGCAAACAAATTTGTGTGAAACAAAACAGTAATAGAGTGTTAATATTTTATTTTTTAAATTTAAAAAAAATATATACACACAAAAACCTATTTAATTTTTTATAAATTTTACTTATTTTCTTATAAGACATTATATTATATAAATATCTGTATTATATTCTTACTTTTAGATATCTCTTTTATGCTTGTTTATTATGTTTATTTAATGTAAAGATTTCTCCACTATTTTAACAAATATTATTGGTTAAAAAAAAACTTTTGTTATATTTTGAATCTACGTTGATATGTTTGCAATATTTTATTCATAATTATTTTTATAATTTTACTTTTAAAACATTAAGTCGATACATTTTTTTAAATAAAATTTAAATGCCACCATTTTTGCATTAAAATTTTATTTAACCAGCTAGCAACAAATAATTAAAAAAATTGATTTTATGTATGTATCTCTTTTATGATTTTTATACGAGTACAGTTGTTTACAATTTTTATGTTATATAAAGTTTTGTCCGCTATTTTAATGGAAAAAAAATTAATAAATTTTTTTGTTAGATTCTTTCGAGCATTCTTGTACATTCTAGAAATCTGTTATTATTTTTATATGTTTACTGTTAAAACAAAACTCTGTCAGAAGTTGTTGGAAGCCATTTTTATTTTTAAAGTTATTTTATTACGTTGATTATTAAATGATTACCATAAAAATTATCATTTAATTGTCTTATTATAACTTCTCATGTATTAATTTTTATTTACAAATTTTGCTCATTTTACCATTTTATTATAAATAACGTTTATATTCAGTCCCTATTGTTATTAACAAAAAGCCTTAATTAAGTCGATACATTTCAACAACAAAATTTAAATGCTAACCCTTTTGCTTTTAATTTTAATTTCTTATTAGCTAGCAACAAAATTAAGCGATATGTAATTTAAAAATTGATTTTATTTATGGGTAAATATTTATATTAATATTTTAACTTTTATATATCTATTTTATGATTGTTATTTACAGTGATTTATGATTTTTATTTTTGCAATATTTTTTCGTGCTTTCTTATAATTTCAGAAGTCTGTAATTATTTTTATATTTGTTTAAAACATTAAGCTGATTAAAGTTTTTGTAGGCCATTTTTATTTTTAAAGTTATTTTATTAAATTATGGCTTTTGGATGGTCAGTGAAATCTCCAATATTCTACAAAACACCAGAAAATAAATATTCGTTAGGTCACAATGTTTCTATAAGGGTTGGTAATAATATATTCCAAAACGTTTCTATTGAATTATAAGAAATCTCATTTAAAATGGCTTTGTTAAAATTCAAAACCGCAAAATATTACAAAGCGCATCGAAAGTTCGTCTTTTCACAGGTAAACACTTCCCTTATTATAAGTTCTCATATATCCGAGTTAGATCAAATCGATTTTGCGGGTAAATATACGGTTTATTTGAATAACACCCGAAAAATAATGCAAATACTGTTTGGTATCGTAATAAATCGTCCTTATATTCCACATAAGAAATTCTCATAAACGAAATCCCTTTTCCCTCTGTTTTTCCCACGAAAAAAGAATAGAAGACTGGATTTGAATAAAAGCTCCTTTAACATGCCCTTATGTTGATTTACATAATATCTACTGGACACTGGTCATCCATTTCTAACCCTCAGACTAAATCGTAAGGTAAGGTGTATGCGAAATGAGAACCAACCCTTAGAAACAAGTTTCATTTCTACCTGATTCTTTTCAATGGCCATATGACACGTATGTGTACCCGCTGAACCTTTTGTGTAAGACAGTTTTTGCGTATATTATATTTCGGCTATGTGAAACGACAAATACGTCAAATTAAATCGTTTTTGACATTGTCTATACAACTGGGACTATTAATTCTAAGCACCATAGTTTGTTTGGTAGCTTACATGGGCCAGTGCACCGAATGGAAAGATTTAAATAAAATTAATTGCCTTTGCAACCGGCATTCTTAAGGAATATTTAAAAATTTTTAGATTTATTATTGCAGGAACAGATCCTACTATTTTAAATGGATACATTTGTGTGTTGCATTCTTTAAAATTTGATCGTCAATGCCTTCTTTACGCCAATGATCAAGTCATATTAGCGTCATCTGAAGAGGAGTTGCAGGCGATGGTTAATGTTATGCATGATGCCTTGAAAATCAAAGGGATGAAAATAAATGTAAGCAAAACGAAAGTAATGGTTTTTGAAAGAAAAAAAGCATGAAAAACTGTGAAGTTCTGGTTAAGGGAGAAAGAGTGGAACAAGTAAATGAATTTGTGTACTTGGGTTCAAAGTTTACGAGAGATGGAAAGTATGACAGTTACATTGAGCAAAGGATGTTGGTAGGAAAACAAATGAATGGGGCACTGCATAGCTTTATGAAAAGCCAGAAATTGTCAAAAAAGGCACGTCTAGCTGTGCAAAAAGGTGAGTCTGTTCCTACACTTATGTATAGTAGTGAATGTTGGGTTTGGCAGAAAAAGCATGAAAATAGGATTAATTCTGCGGAGATGAGTAGTCTGAGAAGTATACCCGGAGTTACTCGGTTGGATAAAGTGAGATTAGTGAGATAAGGGAACGCTGTGGTGTAAAATAAGATGTGGTTACAAAGATAGATAAAGGAATGCTTAGATGGTTTGGACATGTAGAAATTTAAGATACAGAAAGATTGACGAAACAAATTAATAAGGCGAGTGTGAATGGACAAGTCGGTAGAGGTCGACCGCGGCGAACATATCTCGATCAGATCAACATTGTTTTGAAGAAAGGCCAGGTCAAGAGTACCAACCACCGACGAGCATGTATAAGAGCACTGATGAAAGTAGAGGAAGCAAAAGATGTGTGTAAGAACCGTAGCGGAAGTGGAAAGAAGTGGTCTTTGCCTACCCCTACAGGAAAAAGGCGTGACTATATGTATGTATGTATTTTTAGACTTGAAGGATTCCAAAGCATAGTCTTATCAGCTTTCCTTCGAAAGAACCCTTTATAATTTTAATTAATATATTTTTCTTTACTACAAATCTTTCAAATTAACATGCGTTGTTTTTACACAGGATTTTTGACCATTATGACCACAGCAGCTGTATAACGTTATGAGTTAGAATGTCTGCAAATCTATTGACACTCTTACTCCAATAAGACTGGTTTGGAAAGATAGCCATTTCACTGATCAACGACCCAAGCCTAACGAATAATGTTTCTTTGTTAGTCTTTAAAATGAAATAGACAGGGATTAAAAAATATATAATTTCTTAATTTGTACTAAAACAAATTGTAAAAAAGTTCGGTTTAGACACCGCAAACTTAATAGAATTAAGAATTTTTTTCACAAAAGGAATATACCTCAGAAATCGTACAAGTTAGGTACCTATAGGAAATTGTTAATAAAAATGAAATGGTTATTAAGTGGCTTCCCGAAGAGCATAGAAAATATAAGATGTTTTATTTAAATTAAGTAAGAAAACTACAGATTCGCGTTTTGACTCACCCTGTTTACAGAGTACAACAATGTGAAACATAATTGACTTGGTAAAGTTCGTATACTTACAAAAAAATAATCTTTATTATAAAATACAGAAAATAAATTACATTTGACAAGATACAGACAGGGTCATGAAGTCTTGACGATTTTACCTTAAAGTGACCATAACTTTTAAAATCCTTAGTATACTCCAAGCAAACATCACATCAGTGATGTCATTAAAAAAAATGTTTGTTAGGTTAAGTTATGGATTACCTACTCTGTATAATTACAAAGAATTTTGGATGATGCTGATAAATATGGGCGAACAGAATCGAGACTATTCTGAACCGAATACGGTGCTGTGCAGAATAAGAACAGTTACTGCAGAGAGAAAAATAAATAACGAAATATAAACCAACAGATTATTTAAGGCAAATGGTATTCTGAACCCCAGTTTTGCCGCGGTTGCCTAAGAAATAAAATCAACAGTTCAAGTGAAGAAACTGAATAAGTATCGCTCAGCGTATGATTGATTTATCGAATCAACTAACTTATCATTCGAACTGACACCATACATGTGTGATTTTTAAATAAACTAACTTATTATTCGGCTCGTGGGACCATGAGCTCAAATGCTTAACAATTTTCTTTAATAATTTTTTCCTATATATTATATTATAATAACATATTTTAATGATATTCAGAGCTTCCCAACTCACACTTCCATGTGAGTTTTTTCCTTCCTTTTCTAACCTTTAACTTTTTGGGACCATTAACAAATTAATATTTACATTTACTGTACTTGGGCATCACATCGATCAACTCTTAAAAGCAGGTATTAACAAGCTCACACTCAACAACATTATTTATATACTGTGCATTGGTTTAATTCGCATTTTAATTTTATTAATTAAAATAAATGATAAGCATTTATCACATTTTGACAAAATAATATTTCTTCATTCGCTAAAGATATTTATGATTGTTTATTGGATTTGTATAAAAAAAACTAAGATAAGGTTTAAATTTAAATTATTATTATTTTTTATTATCCGAATCTAATTCGGCTCGTTTTTTGTTACCTACCAAAATTTAATCGACATGTTAATTATTTCTAAATTTAATTGGTTTTGGTTCAATTTGTAAAACAGTAAATTTTGAATTTTAATTAAATATATTTTAATTTGCGTTTTTTTAAAATGTCCAGTTAATTTTCTAAATAATAAATATTTAAGTAAAACATAATTATAAATTTTAAAATAATCCACCGTTTTTTTTTTAAATCTTCAAGAGTATAGTCAATATCGCATTTTTATTCAATTATGTTAATTAAAACGAACAAAATCTAATTAATATGCAATCGTATTCTGTTTTTAACAAATAACGCTTTAAACTAGAAGTTTCAATAACCTTTGACCTTTTTCCTTATCAAAATTGTTATGGATGAAATAAAAACAGTTGGAGCCATTTTAGAATATATGAATATCACTATAGTGAAGTTTGTTTTTAATATTCATTCTCCGCATTAATAAATATATTCTCATAGACTGGGGTTATTTATTATACCAATAAACCGATCATTTAAAGACTTCGTAAATTAATATTTGGTCAAAAAAATATAAAAAACTTACAGGTTATGGTTAGGTTACAGACAAAATTGTAAGCATATGTCAAGTTTTATCATTTTTAAGAAAGCATATCCTAGTGAGGATATTCAATAATATTTTAGATGGCATGTAAACAGAGGGACCACTCATTGGCTTTTTACTTTGAATTTAATAAGTTAATTTTTTTTTTATCCAAATAAAAATATGATGGAACGCGCGTTACCGATTTACGAAATAATGAATTTATTCCTATCATTTTCACCAGACCATTATACAATGTGGAACATCCAAATGGAATCCCAAAACACAGCAATTTAAGATTATGAAATGACATCCTACAGCGAAAAAATTTCATCTTAAGTATTTTGAATCCCCTTCGAGTGACAGTTCTAACTACAAATTTTTAAATGGAAAGTAGGGGCTTGTGATAAATCATTTAAAAGGTTTCTTTATTCTCTATTTAAAAATTTATTGTTTTCAAATTCATTGCAAAAATTATTATTACAAAAATAAAATCATTAGATGAACGAAATTCGCTACAGCACATTAAAAACTTATAAATAATATCTACCGTTTAGTTATTGATAACGTAAAAAACAAAAGACAATGAAGATACCTTTATGATGTATCACAAGCTACTATTTTCCATTCAAAAATGTTGGGGTTCAATGTAGGGTTGTAATTTTTTCGTTGCAGGATATCATTTCATATTAAAAAATTGCTCTGTTTTAGAATTTTTTATAAATAAGTAGGTATGCATTATAATTAAAATAATGAATTAAGTCTATTTGGCTGTTTTACACTGTATGAATATTTGAAATAAAATATTTTGCGATTTAATTCAAATTATGTAAATTCAAACCAAAATTGAATGAAATATCGTTTGATAGGAAAATGAAACAATTTTTTTGTAAAGGGTGATTCAAAATTCCATGTAGATATTTTAAGGACGTATTGCTGGGATTAAAATAAAACTTTTTTTTAAAGTAAATATCTGTCCTAAAATGCACCCCTTCGGAGCTAGAGCCACTGAAAATTGCGTAAAAAAAACGATTATTTAAAACATACGTACATACATATAGTCACGCCATTTTCCCGTAGGGGTAGGCAGAGACCACTTCCTTCCACTTGCTACGGTTCTTGCACACATCTTTTGCTTCCTCTACATTCATCAGTGCTCTCATACATGCTCGTCGGTTCTTAGTACTCTTGACCTGGCCTTTTTTTAAAACAATGTTGATCTGATCGAGATATGTTAGCCGAGGTCGATCTCTACCGACTTCCGTCCATTCACACTCGCCTTATAAATTTGTTTCGTCAATCTTCCTTCAAACATCCTTTCTACGTGTCCAAACCATCTAAGCATTCCATTATCTATCTTTGTAACCACATCTTCTTTTACACCACATCGTTCTCTTATCTCACTATTCTTTACTTTATCCAACCGAGTCACGAGTCACTCTGGCTATACTTCTCAGACTACTCATTTCGGCAGCATTAATCCTATTTTCATGTTTTTTCTGCCAAACCCAACAAATAAGAGTAGGAACCAACACTCCTCTATACACAGCCAGGCGTGCCTTTTTTGACACTTTCTGGCTGTTCATAAAGCTATGCGTGTGCCCTATTCATTTGTTTTCCTGCCAACAACCTACGTTTAATGTCACTGTCATATTTTTCATCTCTCGTAAACTTTGAACCTAAGTATACAAACTCATTAACTTGTTCCACTCTTTCTCCCTTAATCAGAACTTTTACAGTTTGTCATGCTTTCTTCTCTTTCAAAAACCATTACTTTCGTTTTGCTTACATTTATTTTCATTCCTTTGATTTTCAGGGCATCATGCATAACATTAACCATCACCTGCAACTCCTCTTCAGATGAAGCTAATATGACTTGATCATCGGCGTAAAGAAGGCATTTGACGATGAAATCATTCATTTTCAATTCATACGCACTCTCTTTCAAATCAATCGTCTATGTATAAGTTAAATAGCGATGGCGAAGCCACACATTCCTGCCTAACACATTTTTCGATATTAAACCAGTCTGTGTAAGCTCCGTTTATCCTGACACAAGCACTGAAAGTGATTTCAAGATTTGATAGAGAGTGCCTCTTTCAAATCTTTTAAACAATCGTCTATGTATAAGTGAAACAGCCATGGCGAAGCCACAATTTGAAATTGTGACTATAATAATGGATCTTTTGAAAATTGGCATGCTTCTGTTTTTTAAGCGCTTTATTCATTTTTTGCTACAGCCAGTTTTAGAGAAGTTGGAGGGGGTGCACACTTTTATTGGCCCAAGTTTTATGTTTAAAAAGAGAAACTCCAAATTTAACATAATCTTGTTGTCCATAAACAAATATAAAAATTTGTTCTCTTTCATTTTTTGATAAAACTAACCGTTCGCCAGAAAATCGTAATCAACGCAAGGGCGGTATTCTCACAATATCAAACTAACAAAACATTTATAACAATAATTAATCTTACGACAAATTTTTTTTGTCGGAGTTAAGTTGGGATTGAGATCAGTGTGAGTTGAAGAAAAAACTATTGTTTTCTTGCCTATGTTTCGAATTAAATTAAATTCATCATCAGAGCTCTGTAACAATGGTTTCTCAAGTAACAAAACAGTATTACTTGCCACGATATTTAAGTATTATTATAATTGACGATTTTGGTGAGTATCTACCTTCCAAATATTTTTACAAAATCTTTAATTAAGTATAGAATACATCGTGGGATGCATTTTAGAATACATGTTTATTTAAAAAAAAAGTGTTATTTTAGTCCTTAAATTATCTACATCGAATTTTGAATCACCCTGTATAATAGGAACATATGGTATCCCTTTCATAAATTCAGTTTTACCAACAAGTAAAACAATTGCGTCAACACTATTTTTTTACTTAGAAAAGTAAAACATTATCATACCCCATGAATAGTCATGAATCCAATTTAAATTATTAAATATTTTCGATTGAAATTAAAATCAAAGTTTGATACTATTAACAACACCGTGCTTCATGTTTATTCAATATGACGTACCGGAAATTTTTAAAATATGATAAGTAATGAGAACATGTTACGGGATGAGATTTATGTAGTGGTAACTGCTAGTAAAATCTTATTAGACAACTTGCGATATTTTGGAAAATTTAAATTTATTTAATACCTGTTACTATGAGTAACGTGAAAATCTTCAAATGCACCGAGCTTGGACCGTTTTCAAAGTAACACTTATTCCTTCACATTTAAGTTAAGACATTATTAAAATAATTTAATCTGAACTAATTTTAGTGTCATCATACATTTGTTGTGGTTTGAAGCTTATAGAGATTAGCACATCCTATATCTATTACCTTGTTCTCGCTCCAAGTACCTAACATCATGATTTTAGTTCACTCAAATACGCAGGAAATATATTTTATCGTGATAATGAAGTTACTAATGCAGTGCATACAAAAAAGTTTTTTTGTGAAGAAATATCAATAACTATCAAAACAAAAGAAAATAAAATAAAATAATGGCATTTATTTTTGACATATTTCCTTTAACAAAGTTGACATCGAATGTTATTAAAATGTCTTAATCTGCAGTAATTTTATTGTCATCATCACACCTTTACAATTGTTGTGGCTTGAAGCTTAAGCTTTTAGCATATCCTTTCTATTTCCCTGATATCGCTTTAAGTAACCATCGTGATTTCGGTTCACTGAAATACGCAGGGAATATATTTTATGATAATAATAAAGTTACCTACTAATGAGGTGCAAACAAATAAGAAGCTTTTTGTGAAGAAAAATCAATATCGAACTATTAAATCAAGATAGAAGTTGCAAACCACGTAATGAGTATACGACCAATTATGGCATTCTTTTCTGACATATTTCCTTTTAACAAAGTTGACATCGAATGTTATTAAAATGTCTTTAACTGCAGTAATTTTAGTGTCATCATCACACCTTTACATTTGTTGTGGTTTGAAGCTAAAGCGTTTAGCATTATTCTTTCTGTTCCTCTGATCTCGCTCCAAGTAACCATCATAATTTCGGTTCACTCAAATTCGCAGAAAATAAATTTTAAAGTGATAATGAAGTTACTAATGCAGGGTATACAAAGTTTTTTTGTGAAGAAATATTAATAACTATTAAAATAATAAAAGAGGTGTGAACCACAACGGCCAATAATGGCATTTTTTTTGTACATATTTTGTTTAGCAACGCAACGTTTTTACGATTTTTATTTAATATTTGCCTCGTATTTTAGTTTTCGTTACATTAATATTATTAAAAAATACTTGTATTTTTGGGCTACAGGGTTATCATATTTCCAAAAATACCCTTTTGCATAGACGTATTTTACATTTTATTTTAGTATTTTTACAAAACTCTTGTTTTGCTTAAATAATCTTAATAACATTTTTATGATCACAAGATAATTTGGCATTAAGTATTATTTGAAATTTTATATAAGTTTTTGAAAATACGTACCTTCCCTCCTCATTCCCATTTTCATACATTTTTTTAATCGGCAATATTGACACTGATTTCTATGGTGTTGATCGATGGGGCAATTTCTGCTTCCTCTGCATGAATAAGTTAGATTCCTTCGAACACTCCTTTTAAAAAATGACTTGCAACCTGTAACAAAAATTAAAATATAAGATATCAGTGATCGCATGTTGGGGATATAAACTAAATAATATTAATTTTTACTGTCCCCTTCACGAAGATGGACGTAATTTAGTATTTTTTATTAGACAGACAAAAAGGCTTGTGAACACTTCAATAGAGGCTCTCCAAACTACTAACATTTTTGTTACTTTAACTAAAAATAAAACATTGAATATGTCAATTGATTTATCAACATTAAAATCAGATAATTTTCAAACAGTTATTTCGATAATTTTTTTATGAATCCGCCACGCGATGTTCACTAAAATGTCGTGGCTATTTAAACGGATGCGTCTTATTAAAAGTTATTGGAGGCTCTTTTGGCATGTTGGCTGCTCGTTGATTAGCGTCTGTCATTTGTTTGCCGAATTAATTAAAGGCTGGTACGTGGGATACTCCGATATGTAACATTGTGTAGTAGAGAATAAGAGTAAAAAGTAAAATTGTGAGAGAATGAAATGCGCGTGGGTGCCAACATGGATCCTTGCGGGATTCCCGCTTTAATATAGTGGAGTTTTCTCTTTTAAACTACTTCAGTAATACTAATAGATAATATAAAATGAAATAAAAAACATCTAGGTACTTTTTGTGTTTTGTTCCAAATAAGTATGTATCTATTACAGATACTTCATTTTTGAAGTGAAACTTCTTAGTCGACATCAGAGACGTTTAACGTTTAACGCTACTGTGACAGAGGAACATTCTCATCATTGGCTGTGACATCACCGCACTGTTCAACTCGCTTACATAGCATATTCACTTAATGAAAGATAGGTTAGCTTGACGTCCTTCAAAAATATATACACTTTTTCGCGAAGTGAAACTTCTTAGTTGACTTCTGAGACGGTTGCATTAAACGTTTAACGCCAATGTGGCGGAATGAAAAGACAGAAAGGAATAGAATGAAAGAGAAAGAGAGAGGGTCAGTATACCTGCTAAGCACACACAATAAATTTTATTTTATTCGCGAAAAATTGCCTACATAATTGTCCGCAAATCACTCGCGAAAAACTCCCTCAATGAAAGATAGGTTAACTTGACGTCCTTTAAAAATGTATAAACTTTCTATTCCGTCTCCCGAAAATAGTAATTAAGGTTTGAATTTCATAGTGTTTCACTTCATCTGCGCGTAGGGACGCACCAGCTTTTTTTCAGAATCCACAGCATAATATATTTATTTTTCAATAATGCTTACTCAAAAAAACAGCAAGTGAACAGTTTAATTAAGATATAATGAAATTTTGGGAATTTCAAAAATCGTTCTTAATTTTGAATTTTTTTTTTAATTTAAGATTAGTAAATGTTAAATATCACTAGAATTTCAGTTTGTATTTCGATATTCAATTTCCAGGACTAAAAATAATTGTAATTTAAAATGTCAATGTTTCATATAAAGTGATTAAAAATCGATGATACCCAATAGACGCTTGATATTAATCAATATTATGAAACCTTTAAGGAAATCTATTATTCAAACTGATTTTGCACATTCCTTAGTCTCATTCCGAATAAGAAAGGTTTCTTATTTTTATAGGCTTTCACGTATACTATTACGACTGATACTGATCATTCATTGATACTTACAGGTGCTCGGATTTACTTGCATTTAAGTGTAAAATTTTCCTATTTCGTGTTATTCAATGTCATGAACAATTGGAGTAAAAGAACTTATACACTTATAAAAGGACCCAAAAATCTCTTTTTTTAACATATTATTGCTATTTGTTTGTGTTGTTTCAATGCATTAATTAAAATACTTCTTTCTAACGAAAAGAAGGGTCATAGATTAATCACCAAACAGCAGAGAATATTTCTTTGTAAGTTCATGCCACTAATTTTTTCGTGATTATTTATAGATTGTTAATATTTATTTTGTTGATTTCTTATTAAACAAGGAACCTAAATTATAGTTTTAAAATATAATGGTTTTTTGTATCAATTACATTACTTTTTCCAAATGAAAAGCAAGGTTACATTCTGATCACCACACAGCAGTGACTATTGTTTTCTAAATTCATTCCTGTTACTGATTTTTCTCTGATTATTCATTTTGTTGATTTCATATAAAACAACGAACCAAAATCCTCTTTCTAAAATATAATTGCTACTTTCTTGTATCAACTAAATTACTTTTTCTAGCATTTTGAATTTTGATCACCACACAGCAGTGACCATTGATTGTAAATATTTATTTTTTTGATTCCTTATTACTCAAAAGGCACTAAAATCTTCTTTCTAAAGTACATCTAATGACTTCTGTTTTGTGCTTCTATATATTAATTAAAATACTTCTTTCAAACGAAAAAAAGGCTACACTTTGATTACATAGCAGTGATAATTTTTTTTTGTATATTCATACTTGCTACTAATTTTTTTGTGATTATTCATTCATAGATTGCTAATATTCATTTTGTTTATTTCTTATAAAACAAGTAACCAAAACTTCTTTTTCGAAAATAAAATTACTACTTTTTTGCTACGTTATGATCACCATGCATACTATTGTTTTGTAAATGCATACGTGTTACTTATTTTTCTGCGATTATTAATATTTATTTTGTCAATAGGTACCTACTTATTTAAAAGTCTGTTTTAGCCATTTTTTCTAGTTTGATTGATATTTTTAGCCAAAATAGTAATAATTCGCGCCTGCGAGAATGTACCATCTTTCTTATTCCACTATTTAATATTGCTGTTTATATCCAGAAGTGATATATGGAAAAGTAGGCAATGAGTCTCTCTGTATCGTCCATCTTTTAACATTAAAACTCTGTTATTCTCTTAAGTGGAAAGGCTAGTTTAAGTAGGTACGTTAGTAGGTACCTGTAAATCGAGCTTACTGCAAACAGAACAAACTTTTAGCACAAACTAATATCCTTAGTTGTCACTAATTTTGTTAAAGATATGAATACCATCAGCTGCAGTTTTTTTTTGGAATGAATGATCCTTTCTTGTTGCTAGTTAGTAATAATTACGTACTGTCGATCATAAAATCGCATGTTAAGGGGGTAGTTTGTGTAAATTAAAGGAACCCTAATCAACAACCGTAACCACCGCCTAGCAATTTGAGTTTTTTAAAGGGTTTCGCTTTAACGCACCACGACAATTACATAAATCTGAAAATGTTTTATTGTCATTGAATGCTGTGTCCGGTAGAATTGTTTTGTTCAGATTTTTACTAAAAAGAACTCTATTATTTAATATTAACGGAAAAATGTATTAAGGCAGGTGTGCTTGTGAATTATATAAAAGACAATTTTACCGTGTTCAAGCTTTTGTATTAACTTCACGTTACACGTATTTCGTGGAACTAAAGAATTCAATAACTGTGATATTAAATTCGTAACGTATTATTCCAAACACGAAAAAACGTAGGATATTTTTTCAATTATTCGGATATTCCATGTAAACATCTCTCTGTACGACCGTTCTATATCCTGTTAAATATAACGGAATTTTGTTCACTTCTAAAAACTTATTAGATAATCAGTGAATCAGAATTTGACCAACGAATTTTCTTTCTTGACATTTACTGGAAAATTCTCTTCTAAATATGCAGTTTTCAAAATTTTTATACATACATACATAAAGTCACGCCTTTTTCCCATAGGGGTAGGCAGAGACCACTTCCGCTACGGCTCTTACACACATCTTTTCCTTTCTCTACTTTCATCAGTGCTCTCATACATGCTCGTCGGTTGTTAGTACTCTTGACCTGGCCTTTTTTCAAAACAATGTTGATCTGATCGAGATCGATGTTCGCCGAGGTCTACCTCTACCGACTTCCGTCCATTCACACTCGCCATATAAATTTGTTTTGTCAATCTTTCTTCATCCATCCTTTCTACGTGTCCAAACCATCTAAGCATTTCTTTATTTATCTTTGTAAACACATCTTCTTTTACACCACAGCGTTCCCTTATCTCACTATTCTTTACTTTATCCAACCGAGTCACTCCGGCTATACTTCTCAGAATACTCATATCCGCAGCATTTTTAATGAGCTATAAATTTTGTGCCGAGCATGATTCGGAAAAATTAAATAAATATTTGAAGTCAATAGTGTCATATAACGACAAGAATCGCATTTTGCCTCGCAAATGTTTAAATGTCATTATTTGTTTTTGATCGATTCTTTAATCATGAACTGTGATTCAAGACAAGTCATATTTGTGATTAACTATTAGATTGGAATTAAAATTATTTTTAAGACTTAACAAATTTGCAATGTTAAAAAAAATAAATTTTGGTGTAAATAGGATTTGTTTTGAAAGCCGTCATTAACAACGAGACAAAATATGCATAGTCTACTATTCAAATACTCGATAAAATTCAAATACGGACAGAAAAAGATAAATTAATTTTTTGAATAATTTCATATTGTTGCGTTAATTTTTTCTAGATTATATTAAATATTATTTTAGGAAATGGATATTTATTTATTCCATTTCTTTGCTTTGAAAACTACGAAAAATTGTTAAACTCTTTAAAAACCCGCTAGTTAGATAATCGAAGACGCTCCTGGAAAAAAGGAATGTTAAAAAATGCCGAGACGTCGTTACAAGGGCTCTAGAGCTTCACGATGAAAATTTGACAACCCCTTTGGGACCGACGAAGAAAAATGAGCCTTTATAAAAACATTTTGAGCAATAAAACTATAACGGTGGGACATGTATGACGGGCAAAGTAAAGACATATTAGGTCCATTAATTTGTTTTACGAGGTGGAGAAGATATGCAACTTTTTATCTTTTTTTGGATAAAAAAAACTTCCGAACCATAGACACCAGTAAATAAAAAAAAATGATAAGGAAGTTCATAAATTAAAAACTATAGACAATGCAGACGAAGTCGTAGACAAAAGCTAGTGTTTACAATGTAAAAGGTTACCTTGTAGGTACATCTAATACGACTCTTTCGATACATTTTTTTGGGTCAATATCATAGATAAACAATGTATTAAGCAGGCAAACAATGTACGATTCCTGTACAAAAAACTCTTTTGTATCATGGTCGAGATGATGGAACATAGAAAAAAATAACGGACTGGGCGACATCCATTATTGATCGTATGAACTTTCCGAGGTGTGAACAACAAACTAACCACCATTTGTTTATATGGGTGAAAAGTGAACTTTATATATTATTTTGAGCAATTTAAGCATTGAAAGTGTTATATTTGAACGATATTTTGTGAAGAATTGGTGTTAATAAACCACAAAATCCAAAAATGCAAAGGATTAAAAGTATCATGTACCAGTATCATGGTAAACTTTTTTATTATTAATTTTACAAAAAAAATTATTCCTTATGAAAAGTTCTGCATGGTGTAAAACTTAAAATACAACCATCAGATACCAAGACATTTTAACTATATACGAGGCCTATTAGAAAATATGAATTTTACCCAACAGTAAAATACTTTTATTTTTGACAATATCAAAAACTGTTTGTTACCAGGAAAATTTATTTAGAATTTTAAAATAATTTCTAATAATCAGTTATGGTAAAATTCATATTTTTTTACAAACCTTTTATTTCACTTTAAAATTTCGATATTTGATGGTTGGATTTTGGGTTTTACACCATGCAGAATTTTTTATAAAGAATAATTTTTTTTTCTAAAATTAATAAAAAAGTTTTCCACACCTATGTTGTATATGTATCTACACTCAGTCCAAAAAGTCTTGATACACTACATGCTTTTTATAAATAATTTTTGTTATTTTTTACCGTAACATTTCAATAAAATATTTCGCAGCTATTTTTCATTCAATTTTTTATTGGTTAGGCCTGAAATAATAATATACATTTTATTTTTCATAGTTCCAGTTAGATGGTTAAAACTAATAAAAAATATGTATTGTATGGAGACTTTTTGGATTGAGTGTATATATGTAGTAAATGCCAAAACTTTTTACTACACAACTTTAGTGGAGACAGTCATCATCAAATAATTATTAAAGTTTAGCAACAATTTTTTTTATGAAACAACCAAAATACATACATACATATAGTCACGTCTTTTCCCCGTAGGGATAGGCAGAGACCACTTCCACTTGCTACGGTTCTAACAAATATATTTTGCTTCTTCTACTTTAATCAGTGCTCTCATACATGCTCGTCGGTTGTTGGTACTCTTGACCTGGCCTTTCTTTAAAACAATGTTGATCTGATCGAGATATGTTCGCCGAGGTCGACCTCTACCGACTTGTCCATTGACACTCGCTTTATAAATTTGTTTCGTCAATCTTTCTTCATCCATCCTTTCTACGTGTCCAAACCATCTAAGCATTTCTTTATCTATATTTGTAACTACATTTTCTTTTACACCACAGCGTTCTCTTATCTTACTATTTTTCACTTTATCCAACCGAGTCACTCCGTCTAAACTTCTCAGACTACTCATCTCCGCAGCATAAATCCTATTTTCATGCTTCTTCTGCCAAACCCAACATTCACTACCATACATAAGTGTAGGAACCAACACTCCTGTATGCACAGCCAAACGTGCCTTTTTGACATTTTCTGGCTGTTTATAAAGCTATGCAGTACCCCATTCATTTGTTTTCCTGCCAACAACCAAAATATATCTAAAATTTGCGCATTTTACTAATAACCCACACTATAATGTTATCTCGATATAAATTTAAAAAGAACGTGTTTTTTATAAAACTTTTTAAAAAACTGTTTCAGGGACACAAATATTGGGTTGCAGTAGGTTTTTATTTGGGTTGATTATGGGTGGAGGGAGGAATCTGACGATTACCTTATAATGCTGACTTGATATCTCTCGATATCGATACTAAAAGAATTTGTATAAAAATAAATAATCCTCATTTATTTACAAAAATGCCACCTAACAAACGTAATACGTAGGTAGGTACTTCTCGCTTTACACACCATTTCTAATTTTTTAGTATATTTGTATGTTTAGATTATATAAGGCTTTTTGTTGGTATGTACTGCGATTTCCTTCAAGTCTTACTGCACTTATAGATCCCTCTGTACAAGCTTTTGTAAGATTAATTATTAACATTTTTGGTACTCCCAGATCTGCCATGGCCTTCCACAATTTCACTCTTATGAAGCTTACTTAAAGTTTATAAATAGCTGGAGCATGATGAGGTCTATTGTGCCCTCCCTGTGGTTAGAGCCCAGTCCCAGTTCTTTTACCAACTTACAAAAGCTGTTGGGGGTCCTGATGTAGCACTCCGGCTCAGGTTTTTCTTCCTAAGCACAGAAACCGGGACCTTGTCAGCCCCTCGCAGTGGCACACGACGTATTTCTTCAAAACATAAACGGCATTCACTGTTCTCAGTCCCTCTTAGCTTACAGTGTGTTTGCGTAGTCGACAATGTCCTGTCAGCAGGCCCACTGTTATTCTCATTTTGCTACAACTAAGATTATGCAGGTCTAACGGGTTCTTTTATAAACTTTTTTGCGTGCCTCTGACCTGTGGAACCCATTTAGCCAGAACTTCCTAGTACATTCACTTTTTTATGGTGCTTCTTTTGAGGCTTTTTGAAACCCCACAATGGGGTTTAGGTCCAATGGGAAAAATTTTTGAGCCCGTTTTCACAAGTGTATCTGCCTCCTTGTTCCCTTCTAACCCCGATTGTCATGGGACCCACACAAGTGTGACATTGTTTATGTATGATATGTCCTCTAGGGCATTCTTGCAATCCTTCACGTTTCGTGAGGTGATAACCGTAGAGGCCAATGCCTTTAGCACTTCCAGTTTGTTTATTATTCGATCATTATCTTTACTTCATTGGTAAATAACCCCTGATATTTAGGTATACCAACAATTTTAAATTCTGGTACCTATTCTCGCTTCCATTCGATGAATCGATTTTTTGGAAAACTAAAGAGCTTTATCGGCGCTTTGAAGTTCTTGGAATTATATTTGAGTATTTGAGTTCAAAGTATTTGTTGGTTATTCCAAAAATATTTAGCCTAAAAATATTCCAACTAATAAAGGATGAATTTTTTTTTACCACCTAAAGAGAATGACCAGATTATCTGTTAAATATTGGGCGTCAATTCGCCAATTCCTAAATGCAAGCATAAAGAATACAAAATATAAACAGATATGTGAGGATTTAAAGAATTTGCATTTTGAATATGTATGAGATGGATAGCAGGGGGTTATCGTTAGTAGCCTGGGGTGTAGCTACACATACGGTCGGACGGTCGCTTACCTACTTTTAACAGGTGCCGCGTATTATGACGTTCAAATTCCACGGCGATGTTGAAATTTAATAGAACCATTCTTAGGGGCATTTTAGTTAAAGGGTTGCTCATATATTGAAACCGAACGTTTACATTTTTAACAAAGATTATGTAAAATTATAATGAAAGGTTTTGCCAAAGGAAAAGGCTTAACGACGGATTTGTCAGCACTTGTTTTTCTATTATAAATTAAATCAAATTATTATTTATTTTTACATTAATTTTAAGCAGATAAATAGTAGAAAGTAAAATTATTGGTCACGCTAATTTTAATTAATAATATCTTTCTATTTAGGTATTAAAATTTTTTATTAAATGTTCAGTTAGTGTATTTAAAGTTCCATGAAATTTATCAAGATATACCCACGCTTTTTTTTTGTTAAAAACTTTAAATTTAAATATTTTTTTCGCAGATAATTGGGATTGCTGTAATAAAGAATTGGTCATAAACATCGTGAACGTTGATGGATGTTTAATTGAGTGAGCAAATCTGATAGTTAATACGTCAATGATGTTGAAGAAGTTAATAACGAGTCAATTCAAAACGTTATTTTTAAAGTGCGCTGAAATACCGAATTTTTGGGCTGATGGAAACATTCAAACAGCTCGTCTACGTGGAAAAATCGAGAGCTATACCAATCTGTCAAAAGATTTAATTATACTGTCCCTACGGTGAAGGAAATTGTTGCTTTTTAGAGTTAATCTCAATTTTTGATTAAAAAGATTAGATAAAAAATCTTGAACAATCATGAACAAAATTTTTATTGGGAAAAATAAAATTTAAGTTAGGTTAGGTTATTTAATACAATATGGCCGATGAAAGTAGAAGAAGCGTGTAAGAACGTGGAAAGTAGTGATCTCTGCCTACCCCTACGGAAAAAAGACGTGATTATATGTAGGTATGTGTGTATGTTAATTTACAGTATGGAAACGGTAGAACTACTTGTACTTAAACCTCTAACAATTGACACTGTTATTTGACATCAACATTCACGTTTGGTTAGATGTACTGATATATTTGGAAGTTCGTAAATAATGTTCTCTAGGTACTAAAGAGAAAGTATTTTGTTAGTTGAGCACTGTTTTTACTCATACGGTTTAGGTAGACAAGCGCGAACAATTTTCGGAGCATTTCATTAAACAGGCACCAAATAATGCAGTTGTACTGAACATTATAACCAATCACGAACGTGTATCCAATCAAATTATGATTCACTACGTCGTAGTCAACGGAGATCAGCTGTAAAATTGAATATGAACAGGAGGACTCTTTAAAAGATGTTTAAACAACTTAATGTCCATTCATACGTTATTCATAAAACCCAACAATTGATTGATTGATCATGCTGCAAGACTTGAATACTGCGCTAGAATCCTTGCTTTGCAATATGATAATTCCAGTTTTATCACTAACAGTTGGTACCTAAAATGACAAATGCCATTTTCATTTGTCAGGTCATGTAAATAGGCGTAGCAATAGATTTTTAGGTTTCCTACGACCAGAAGAGGTGCAAGAAATACCTGCTGGAAAGTTTTAGTACCTACTATAAATTAATAGCTATACTTTATATTTAAATCTATATTTAAATTATGTAGCAGGTAGTAAAAAAACAGGAGTTAAAATAAGGAACAACGAAGCAGCCAAATAACGGTTCGTCTATAAGTACTACGGTTTGAATATACACTGCTCAATAACTAATTACTTGTATTTTTAACCAAATTGCTTTTGGTTGTACCCTTAATACCATACCAAATTCTTTAATTGGTTTTAAGAAATGAATAATTTGTTTTTTAAAAAACAAAACGTGAAGAAGATAAAAAAAAATTAAATAAAAGCTCACAATAAAGATGACATTTAACATGTTAACAAAAGGTTCGTAATTGCAGAATTTTAAAAAAATCAACAGCTCGAGATAGAAGACTTTTAGCCTTACTCCTAACTAAACCATCGATGAATTCTTAGGACAAAGTCGTCCAGATGTGCTAAGCGTTGGCCAGGTCCTGCAGAAACTCAATGGGCTTTTCTAAGCAATATAGTTGCCTAGATATAGCAGTTCACATTCGTAGAACAAGTCGGCCAGTCTATTCTAGAAAATCCATGCAGGCACAGATTAACAACGCACAGATGCGAAACCCGTCGAAAGATCAAAGGATTTTCTGATTTATGTATGGAAATTTAAATGGGTTTGATTGCATTGTCGCCCGAACACACACGAAAGCTAAATACACACGAGGATATTTAAATTGGTTTGAGTATTTATCTCTCTCGCCGTAAGACTTTCTCCCACAACTTTTGCATCTGTGATGCAGGTAAAGTACGACATTGATACCCAATTGTACAACGTTTTCGCCAATGACACCAGCAAATGGAAGAATAATTTTTTAACAATCTTGTCACTATACTCTGTAGCAGCAATTGTTGCATTATGAAGAATAATTAAGTTAAAAATAAAACTACCCCAAACACAAACCAAACCTCCTTCAAAAAGCGTGGTTAGTAATATAAATACTGCAGCTGTACTGTGGACGTCTTCTAGCTGATAAACTGAGCTTATGCAGTTTTCTGTGTCTAACTATTGAACAAAGTGATCTTCACGTTGAGTATTACCTATACCTAATTCTTTGACGACCTCCATATATTACGCTGTTTTCGACCAGATATCGATAAGCACGACTTGCTACATTTTGCGATACATTGAAATGTTTAACAACTTCACGATGCGACAACCCTTCATGTAGGGGATGTAAACGTCTGCGAGGTATAATTAATACCTATCCAGAAATATCATGAACAGTTTTATCCAAACTAATGCGAAAATCTCGATACAGTTGCCACGTGTTTCATTTTTTAAACTTTTTCTTTTTGATATCTCGATAATAATAAATCCATTAAAATGTTAACTTTCTGCAAATAGGTAGTGTATTTAGTGCAAGGAAGACGCAAAATAATACATTTATCGCTACAATTACCTAATAGAGACATTTAAGCGGTGCCTTACAATTGTTGAGCAGTGTACACTTATAGGTAACAGAATTAAAGTATTATTTAAAATATTTTTATTATTATACGCAGCCAAACGGATCAACAACAACAACAAATATACGCTCTCCGTTGTTTATTGCGTGATACTGGAGTATGTCGCCGCATACACGACTATAGGTACCTTCTCTCCCTGTCATTAAAATTACAATTTCGAACTCGTTTCTGAAGGAAACTATATGTCGTTTTGATAAAAATGAGTAGTCTCTCCGGGACTGTTCGATGAAATAATAACCCTCAGCTCTCGACCACCATTATGACATCAAATTGAATAAATACATTTTTTCTAATCCGCCAAAAATTTTAACTCAAAAAGAATTCGTAATTATCAGTTTACCAATAAATAAAGTAGGTAGCTAATAATAATTTAACAATTTAAATAATAGTTATATACGTGATTTTTGTAGTTCTTATCTTTGATTAAACCGATGATCCAAATCAACAAGTTAAAATTACTCAAATTTATTCGACAACTTTTATATATTTTTTCAAAAAGTTATACCGGGTATTTTTATTGGGAAACAAGAAAACTGTAAATAGAGTATACCAAAGTGGTTCTGAATATACCATTTTTGTTGGGTCTTACACGTTTTATAACCAAGATATAGAGGGTGTTTTATCAATTTTGCTCAATTCTTTGTGGGATCAAAACTTACAAACTACACATTAGGTATATTTTTTTGATATTTCGTACACACGTTTTCCTATTTCTACCCAAGTGACTTGCCTATCAGTCATTTGAAAAATTCAGGTCTGGATTAACAAAAATTGAACATATTTTTTGGTCTTCGAAAAAACACCCTGAATTTTCGAATTTTTAAATATTTGAAAAAAGCGCAAAAAACTGAAACAAGTTATGTACTTACTTTTCATTTTCAGCATGTTTTTTCTCTACTTTCTGAATTTGAATTTGATATCATATTGAACAGTCATTTTCTGCATTCTTAAGCCTAAAGAATAGCCAGCGTTTCTTTACTTTTTTCAATTGTGCTAAATTATATTTTTTCGACGACTGCACAACTGTAATGATCATTTCAGTACAGGCAGTCATACTTATACTAAATTTCGCAAATTCGAAAATACAGGTTGTTTTTTTGAGGACCCAAAAATATGTTCAATTATTGTTAATCCGGACTTGAATTTTTTACCTAACTAATAGGCAAGTCGCTTGTATGGAAGAAGGAAAACGTGTGCACCAAATATCATAAAAATATACTGGGTGGTTCGTAAGTTATGCGTACAATTGATAAAACACCTTATATTTCGATTATAAAACTTGTGACACACAACAAATGTAGTATATTCAGAACCATCTTGGTGACCTCTATCCATCGTTGACGTTTTTCCGTTTCCCAATGGAACACCCTGTATATAATTTTAAAAAGTAAGTACATAATTAAATGAAACTGCTAAGAATGTTATTGCTGTTGTTAATTTACTTTAATTAATCTAATTATAGAAATATTTTTTATTGATATAATAATGAGGACAAATTAAAAAATAAGTAAACATGTTTATTCGTTAAAAAATGTAAATTAAGCACACAACTTGATAGATAAAAGATTTTGTAGGCTGCATACATTTCATGTCATAAGGTCAGGTATTACCTACTATAACTTTAAAAAAAAAGTGAATAGCATCATCGTATTTATTAATTTCCAACGTTGAATTTATAAAACCAAGTAACAATAGTAAGACTAGTAAACAATTCCTTTGCAATAAATTAATACGTAATCGATAATCAGCAAATAAATAATTGTTGTCTCATTGTACATATTTAAAAAAAACCTTACGAAAAAATAAACAGAAATTCTGGAATGTGAATTTTATTGCGGATATGTTGAATTAACTTTCTTCACGTAGGTTGATATAAAATTGTGGGAAAATGAATGGATCTTCGTTGACATGTCATTAATACCATATAATAGATAATTAATTGTAGTGGGTATAAAAATATGTAAATGTTGTGAGGTTTCTTCGGGTGTCGTGAAATGGTACCTAACTAGAGATAAAATTATCGATATTTTTTCTGAAAATGTGTGATGGAGTGTGGGTACCTACATACCTTCGCACGTGAATTGTCCGTAATGTTTCCCTGAACTCTTGTCCCCGCACACGACACACTCTATGTTCTGATTTTTATCGACACTGTTAGCGCTATTTTGCGAGTTCTGGGATGGCGTTTGTCGATTGATAAGCGAAACGTCAGGATTTTCAAGTGTTATAGGATTAATGTTCGTCGGCAAAGGATTTAAATTACTAGCCGGAGGTAATGGGTTCAAGCCATTAGGCAAAGAGTTCAGACTAGTCGGAATGGGATTAACTAGCGATGTCTCTCGCCAAGAGCTGGCTACAAGAGCCATGGCGTTAAAGCGATCCACGGTCTCCAGGAGATAACCTCACTTCACACGCACTGCACTCTCACACCGACCACATGAACCTCGACACCGAGTTCAAGACACTTTCGGACTCCTACATAAACCCTGAACCTGTGGAGAGTTTGAGTAGCTCGGAGCACGTATCTTCACATTGGAGGTGATAGGTCAAGCCCACGAAACACTCTAGCCTCTACTAGTGACCTTTCGGTCTCGGGCCCGACACTGACTTGGCCTGGGCGGTTCGGGGAGGTTCTTAGTTCACGCGAGGGTCACGATAGGCCAAGAGGCGTGGTTCGAACGACGTGGAGGGGAGGTCAACGGCTGGCGCAATCCGGGATATTTTACACGTTCGGCGCTCGGTTCGACGGACAGCTGAGTCGAGCCTCATCATAACCATTCAAGACACAATAAACAAGAACAATTCTGTTGTATTTACTGTAACCGTACCGTACAGGCTTAAAAGCTCTCGCCACCGCCGTTTCTACCACGTGCTCACCTCTGACTTCTGCATTTTTCTTGTTCTTGCGTTTGAAGTTGCGTTGCGATTAAGCGACTTCAACAGTGATTCTGATTCGGTTATTAGCAACAGATGTCGATGTAGTGGTCAATGAAAAGTGCAACAACCATTTAGTGTGTTCTCGTGTGCGATCAATTTGTTTTGTGATTTTTTTTTTATTTCCTACTATTAACAACATGCTCCCAACCATGCTAAGGATTGATTAAGGTCTCCATCCATCCATTTATATTTTTAATAAATGTTCACCTGCAGTTCTCGCAATCCAATCATATACCGGGATCTTCTGCATTTTTTTTATACCGTCTTGCAAAATATGTTCAACATTAAAAGTCCACATTTTCTTTTTTTTTTTAAATAATTTAGAAATTTTCACTTGGCTATTTTTTAAAACGAATAAATAACTTTACGTCTTTATAAAATTGGATAAAAGTTTTATGATCCAATAAAGATACCTATACAAATTTAAATTTTAAAATCTGAAATTTGAATTTTAAAATTTGAAATATTTTCAAAAATAACTCTCATTGATCAAAAATATTCAAAAACAACTGTTGCTTTCTTACTTGCAATCACACACACACACACAAACACACACACAGACATTTTCCAAAAATATTAAAAAATTTATTTTATTTTATAATATTTATTAAATTTTTATACCTATAGGGATAGAAAATTCCGGTGTGTGTTCGTAATTATTTTCCTGCCAAACAGCTTTTTTTGTACTTATGGGGTCACCTGGATGGTTCTTAGCTATAGGTGCTCCCGGTAGGTGGCGCTGTTGTCAAAATCTTGAAATCTTTTTAAAATTTTTATGGGCTTGTCACATTTAAAAACATATTCCCAAATTTTCAGCCTGGCAGCACATCTCAAATATTTTAGCAAATTTTGAAATACCTTATCTACTTACCTATAATTACAAAATGTCGTATAAGTATAAGTAGACATAGTCATTTTCAGATTTTATGACAATAATATACAAACAATTCGGTGTTTCCCAGAAGCGCCACCGAAATTACTACGCCGTAAATTCAGGGATAATCATCGTATTTTTACACTTACCTAGAGCTAATTTTAATAATACTATCACTGTTGTGGAAATTATAATAAAAACGGCAAAAATGAAACCCAACATATTTTACAGATCGACGAATGTATTGAATATATTTATTTGAAAGTAAATAAAACGGGTCTTTTCTAATACGTCACCGCATTTTGAAAGTTCTTTACCAGGTACTGCTGGTGTTAGGTTAGGTTAGGCTAATTTTTTTACTTTTACTATCTCAAATACATACACGTTACTTAGCTCAGAACAAGAAATATACATACTGTTTTGAAAAACTAAACAAGTGCCCGGTTAACGATAAAATTATACCTAAGGACAATAAAATTAGGAAATCCCCAAGAAGCTCCTTATTTAAAAACAAAAGTGGTGGCGATTTCAGAATTTACCCTCTTCAGGTCAAAAATTTCACCCAAAATTTACAAGGTGTCAGTGGCGATTTTTGTCTCCCGTCAAACAATTTTGGTTTTTTTCTAATTTAATTTTTTTATAAATACAATATTTATTGAAAATTTTAACAGATTTTTTTTTAATCCTGCAATAAAGGAAAAAAATTTTTGTACTTTTTTTATCTTTCACTAATGGTGCACATGATCGCTACCACGCGAAGTTTTAACCCACCAAAATCATGAACCCTATAATTTTGAAATTATTATTTTCTATCCCAATAAGTACTGTTTCAATATTGATAATTTATTGATCGAATGGAAATACAATTTTATATTCACGTGTTGGGTTGTAGGTACCTATACCTATTTTCACGTAAAAACTGAATTGAATTTGGTTTGGTGCCTGATTTGTCAAATTGGCTATTTGATTTGTTGCCTACAATTTCGTTGGAGGTGAATTCAATTGCTTTATCTCGTTTATTAATTGCTTCAAGATATGGGTGACTTTCACGTGACTGTATTTTTTTTTTAAAATACTACTGCGCTTGTATACAAAAAACTATTTGATTTGTATAAACGGGTTTGAATATTTAGTCAACTGGATGCAAGTTTTACAATCTAATACCATCTTTATTATTAACATTCGTACAAGATAAGTCAAAATGTTAATAGTGTAGTATGTTACAACTAGATATCTTGGGATATGACAAAAATCAAAGATTGAATAAAAAATTAAGCTAATTTTTTTCCACGTCTAAACTCGATTACCTATAACTTTAAATTAACTTGCCATTCCTATTCTTTCCAACAACATTTCTATCCAAAGTTGAAAAATAAAAACTTGATGATTCTTTTTTGGCCTTTTTTTCATTGCAAAATTGTGCAAAAATGTGTTGGCAAAGCTGAAGGAATGTAATGACTATATTTTTTCCAGCCTAACTACACAAATAAGTCACTACAATTTTATTGACACTAGATGGCTACGACTTAAAAAGTATCTTTTGGAACATTAAAATATTTGATTTGTATGAATGGTTTTAAATGTTTATCTGGATGCAAGGTCTAAATTACATACATACTTACATATAGTCACGCCCTTTTCCCGTATAGCGGTAGGCAGAGACCACTTATTTCCACTTGCTGCCGTTCTTACACACGTCTTTCGCTTCTTCTACTTTCATCGACGCTTTCGTACATGCTCGTCAGTTGTTGGTACACTTGACCTGGTCTTTTTCAAAACAATGCCGATCTTATCGAGATATGTTCGCCGAGGTCGACCACTACTGACTTGCCCATTTCTCTCTTTATTCATCAAAGTCACTCCAACTATACTTCTCAGACTACTCATCTCCGCAGCATTGATCTTTTTTTCTCGGATGCTGGTCCTATCACCAGCTACACCTCAGCATCTTGGGCTTTGTATGTCTTCCGGTTTGTTTTCACACTACCTATTTTGTAACTCTAGTTGTGCAGGTTCTTCACCGGTTGGCTGTTATATTCTTCAGGGGTTAACCTAGGTAAGGTTAGGTTAGGGGTTAACCTAGGTTGCCCGAATAATGTTTGCCTTTTGCGGTCCAGTGACTTGCATTATAACAGTATGTGTTTAGCTGTTTCTGTCCCTTCACCACATTGTCTGCAGTGAATTCTTTGTTGTATAGCCCCATTGTTTGTAGGTGTCCTCTCATAGGACTGTGACCAACATTTACTACCATTCATAAGTGAAGGGACCAGCACTCCTTTATGCATAGCCAGTCGTACCTCATTTATTCGTTTCAATATCACAGTCATACTTTCCGTCTCTCGTAAACTTTGAACCCAAGCATACAAACGTATTCTTTGGTCCACTCTTTTTCCTTTAATAAGCATTAAGATACGTTCGCCCTCTACCGACTTGCCCATTCACAATCGCCTTATGAATATGTTTCGTCAATCTTCTTTCATCCAAACCATCTAAGCATCATCAAAAATAGGTACATAAAACTATTTGATTTGTATAGCTGAGTTTGAATGTTTATCTGGATGTAAATTTTACAATCTGTAAGGTCTAAATGACCGCTTCAAATGAAAGCATCATATCTTTATTACTTAAGTACATTTCTGTAAAATGAGTCAACATTTAAATTTAATTGAGACTAGTGTTGTGTGTTACACTGAGACATCATTGGAATTGATATAAATCATCAAAAAATGGTTAAAATATAGCTTATTTTTCTCCATATCTAAATTGGGATGGCTTTAAATTCTTACCCTTTTTTAAAATTTTGCTGGAACAAACAACATTTCTATCCAAAGCTGAGAGTCAAAAACGTGATAATTTTTTTTGGACTTTTTCGCATTGCAAATCATTGCCTTTGAATGATAGCCGTTGGATGCACTTAAATATATTTACCGCTAAAAAAAGTTTGTCATCTTTTGCATTTGATTATATAAAAAAAAATCACGTGGCTTTAATCTCTTTTTTGCATTGATACACGTATTTTTCCTTAAACCATCGTACTTAATTGGTATCTTATATTTAAATGGTTGATTAATATAACGTTGGCATTTTTATTATCTAACATTAATGCGGAAAAGGGTCCTTAATCGGTGTAAAAGATATCAGAATTGGCAAATCACGTTTTCACGAAACATCTGGTTAATGTCAGACACGTAGATAAGGAGGAGTAAAAGAGGTGCCTAATTACTCCCTTTAAAGCTCAAAACGAGCTGCTACATATTTAAATACATTTAGTCGCTATCATTAATGAAATAATCTTCAAGGTAGTTAAAAAAATTATGCGCTTATATTGCCATTGAAATTACGGTTTGATGGTAAGGTATAAATTTTGTGAGAATGACTGCAAAATATTTTTAAAAAATCGTAAAATATATTTTGATTTGTAAGTATTTATAAATCATTAATGAAATAGAGATTATTTGTGTTAAGTGTTGTAAGTGTTAATAACGTTTAAAAGAACAGCTTTTTCTGTAGCAAAAAATTTGTAGCCATTTTTCTAATAATGTCGTCACTCATTTCAAATTGAAATTTAACAAAAACCGCTTCTCTGAAAAACTCGAATGTCGTTGGTAATGACACCGTCAGGCATCAGTGTCGAACTTAAATAAAATATGAAAAATTCTAAAAGTTACTAGTTTTCAGAGGTGTTGTCAGTTCATAGTTAGGCTTAACTAAGTTTCTTCAAAGAACGACATTTGCAAGCAAGATTGAAATTAAGGTAGGTACACGTTAAGTTCTTCACAGAATAAACATGATAAACGTGTTTATTGACTCATTTAATAAGTTTTAAACAGTGAAGTAATATCACCTTTCAATAACTAAAAGATTCCTCAAAAAAGACACTAATTATTGTATATTATGAAATTTCGAAAAAAAACCGGTGCATTCGCCATTTTTTTAAAAATTCACACGAAATAGAAAGTAGAAAGAAAATTCGAAATAATTTTGAAAATTGAATTCCAGCAGTCATACTTTCCGTCTCTCGTAAACTTTAAACCCAAGTATACAAATTCATTCACTTGTTCCACTCTTTCTCCTTCAATCAGCACCTCGCAGTTTGTCATGATTTCTTCTCTTTTAAAAACCATTACTTACATTTGCTTTTTTCCCGCTGATCTTTTGGGCATCTTAAATAATATTAACTCCTCAGATAATGTTAATATGACTTGATCATCGTCGTAAAGAAGACATTTGATGATCAAATCATTTATTTTTAATCCATCCTGTTTCAAATATTTTAAACAATCGTCTATGTATAACATAAACAGCCATGGCGAAGCCACACATCCCTGTCTAACACCTTTTTCGATGTTAAATCAGTCTGTGTAAGCTTCGTTTATCCTGATACAAGCACTGGAATCCTCATAAAGTTTTTATTTGTAAATGAAATCGGTCGCAACAATCAGAAAGCCATAAATTGTTAGATTTCATCACAAAATGACTTCCTTTCCGAATAAAAAAAGAAAAAAAACAAAAAATTTATATGGAATGCGACACTCGGAATGAGTTTTCGTCAGGGCCATGAATATAAGTTTTGACATATCGGGTGCTGTGGGCAGTGGGCATCGAGGCACTAGGAAAGGTCCGAGTGCCGTGTCCCAGAAATGGGGAGCGGAGGGAGTATATTCCATCTATATCGCGTCCAAAGCGCTCTCTAGAGGAAACTACTCCACTTTATCTTACAGTGTTTTATGTTTCAGTTGACAGTAGATAAAAATATTTTGATGACGGATTGCCGCTCCACTAGGGGAGGGTTTTTCGTTTCTCTGTTTTTTTAATAAATAGCTATTAGTTAGGTTGAGGCTGTGGATAAGCTTTTTTGAAATATTAACTTTTCCATTTGGTTTGACGGGAAATATTTTTTGCATAGGACCGCCTGTAATCCTACTGACTGTCCGAAGTTCGAACACCCAGTAACAGTTTATCAATTTTAATAAAATTTACACAAAATGTGTATTTAATTAAACTAAAAAAATGATTACATTTTTAAACTATAATATTAAAAAAAAAACAAAAGTCATTCAATAATAAGTAATTTCGCCGCTGTTTTTATTCATTAAAATTAAACGATTTATGGTATAGTTGAAGTCAAAAATAATATTTCCTGTTTTACGAAATTCGGTACCTCAAAGAATTTAGCCAACGGCAGGACCAGGGCCGCACTTTAATTGGATGTAACGAACAACTCAAAATATTCTTTGCCGATAATGGTAAACAATTCGGTACAAAACCGGTTTCATTACCGGCATGTAATATTATAATACGTTTTCCTCTATTTAGGAAAGCATTCACAAAACATTTAGCAGATTGATCACTTCATCCGTTTTTCACAATACTATGAGTTTAATCAAGATAAACTTTGAATCTACCTGGCGATTAATTTCATCTATTCTACTGAGGTATTCATTACGTAAAATAATTACACAAGTCAACACGAATTTTGTGTCCGAGTTTGGTATGTCTGATTTTGATTTCTTATGCCTAACTAATAAGGGAAAAATAGTTTTACCTAATTAAGTTTGCTTTTGTAGCTACCAGAACGAAATTTCAAGTTTTAAGAAAAATTTTCTATTTTTATAAATTTTATATACAAAAATAAAACAAACTTTAATTTAAATATTTACTCAATTTATTTTATTTATTTATATTTATTTAGCCCCCGAATGTAATCATTATATTATCATTGATAACGTTGCTTAAATTCCATCACATCCTGGTGAAAACGTTCTCGTTGCTCTTCTGAATATGCACCCAAGTTATCTTTAAATTGGTCCAAGTGAGCATGTAACACGTATACATACTTTAAGGGGCAACCCTTGACTTTGAAGTTATCAAGCATAGTGGAAAACCAAGAAAACCATGGATTACTGCTTTTAAGAAGAAAATCTTTAAATATTGAAAAGCTTCAGAATCTTGACAAAGAGCCTTTACAAATTGCTTCGTAAGACCTAATTTTATATGCAGCGGATGCATTAAAACATGATCGTGCTCCACAATCGGTTTACACTTGACATTCTGCTTTCCCGTCTGGAATTCGGTCCACTTAGGCCATAGATGCTGCTGATAGTGAATTGCGTCCGTTCTACTATCCCATAAGCAAAGATAGCATGAATATTTAGTGTTTCCTAACAGAAAACCAATCATCTTGAAATCCCCGACCAAACATACTTTTCACACTTTAAAGTTTGCAGTTACTACATGAGATATGAGAGGCGCCCATATTTTATCCTGACTTCGAATGGGGAGATTAAATTAAGCCTAAAAGGTTTCACAGAGATTTATATTTGGTGCTGTAGCAAAAAAAATCAGCGTCATTTTACATTTTTTAAAGACATTTTTAGACCTCATGACACACGAAATACGTTTTTTCTTTGGAAAGCACGTGCGCACACTAACTATGGTTTATGTGGCTGCTATACCACTCGCACACCTCCTTTCCTACGTATTAAAAGTCGTTACTCCTTAGAAACAGTCCTCCAAAACCTTAAATATTTATTTATCATTGTATACAGTACAAAAGCAAACTTTATTAATTATGAACGAAGTTTTTAGTTACTTTTCAATGTAGATAATAAAAAAATATTTATTAAATAATTGACTTAAAATTTTATCTCAAGCTGACTTGTGTTATTTTTTTTAGATTCCATAATAGTCGTCTTCTATTTAAGGTACAATATCTTAAACTCAAAAAATGGGGCATAGTTTTATTGGATTTTTATATAAAACCCGATACTTGATTTTATTTTTATATGAAAAGAGGGAACAATGTTATTCAGGGGCGGATTCCGCGAGGTGCGATAGGGGCGATCACCCCCCCCCCCCCCAATGAGCTGACCACATCAGATGACAGGCTAACTAGTCTCAAATTAATGTGGATTAATTACGAAATCTACATTAATATTGAAATAGTAATTAATCAATTTGCAAGACTACGCAAACGCAGACTTGACTTCGTTGTGTTATTATTATCTATTGCTATGTACAGTGCAACAGAAGTAGCTTGGCGGGCGACTAGCCTCTAAAATAACAAATATTTGGCTGAATATTCGTAAACTTCTTCCTCCGATTGTACTTGAGACTCACGATTACTGAAAATTTCGTCGTCGCCTATCGGATCGTTATTCGAATGTTTCGTTGTGCGCAGATTTTGTGATCTCTCGCTCGCCAAGCTACTTCTGTTGCACTGTACCTAAATAAATATCAATAAATAAAAATATAAATTACCATAAATAATTTTGTTATTTTTTTGGGAAAAAATTTCCTTTTATTTTAGTATTTTAAGGTAGGTACATGTCTGTACGATCGCCCCCTAATAGATGTGCGCCTCCTGGATCCGCCGTTATTAGAATAAAAATTATACACATTTTTTTCTAATATTCTATATCATACAATGATCTACACTAACCAAAAATCTCTAAATCCACTTATTTATTGAAAGACATTCTTTGCTTGTAATTACTTTTCTGATGGAGGGTTTTAAAATTTTTGTCAAAACGTGAATCCTTTTCACTACACCCTATTTAGATCTATTATTTTCTAATTTTAGTTGACAGTGCATATTTTTAATAACTGTTTAAGTGAAGGGTGACATCCACAAAAAAATACCTAATTTTTATTTGCATACCCTCCTCCTCCAATTCTTCTTCACTCTCAGAAGAAACTTCAACTCGGATGGAATATGTATAGCTTATTATCTCTCATTCCGAGGTTGACCCTTTTTTTTGACTTAAGTGACTGCACTATTATTGAATAATGACAGCTACTCTGGGTGTATCGAATATCGTAAACTGGCACTATGTTCCGCAATACAATACGATTCTAATTTTTAATCGTACGGAGCGAATAAACAATTGTAACACCTGTATTCTTAATTCTTAATTCTTAATTCTTAATTCTTAATTCTTAATTCTTAATTCTTAATTCTTAATTCTTAATTCTTAATTCTTAATTCTTAATTCTTAATTCTTAATTCTTAATTCTTAATTCTTAATTCTTAATTCTTAATTCTTAATTCTTAATTCTTAATTCTTAATTCTTAATTCTTAATTCTTAATTCTTAATTCTTAATTCTTAATTCTTAATTCTTAATTCTTAATTCTTAATTCTTAATTCTTAATTCTTAATTCTTAATTCTTAATTCTTAATTCTTAATTCTTAATTCTTAATTCTTAATTCACGCCATATTTGTGGTTAAGGTCAAGTTCAAAAAAGTTTTATGAAGGATCGGGAATCCACAAATGAATCTTCTACGTGAGTTAACGACAATATCAATATTTCGAAATTCACTTCAGTATCCAAAATTATTAAAATTCCATCTATGTAGCACTTTTTCGAAATTTAAAAAACGCCGGTCTTCACCGATGTGACGGACGTTTAACTCGCAAATCGACTAATCATGCGTGTTAAAAATGTTTTTAGTTCTATGATTCGATTCTTCTTATTAGAAGAGTAACATACAGTTGAAAATACTAACTGAGGAACAGCCTGTTCTTTGTTAAATGTAAATACTTAACACATAATTAATTACAATAAAAACAAAATTAAATACTACGTTATTGTCGTTTTTTGAAATTGAAATTACGCAACTTTTATGAATATTATAACTGACTTTAATTATTCAAGGTTAAAAATATAAGATTATTGTATTTCTTAAAAGTTAATATACAATGTGGCGTTTATAAGGTTACACACACTGTAGAGGAATATTTTCGCAGATTTTCCAATGTTATTTTATTATTAGGTAGTTGCTTTCAAAAATGTTTGACAGCAAGTTCTCTGTTATGCAATATTAGTTCTCCTTACTATCCTGGATATATTTTTAAGCAGTTTTTAATATTTATATTTTGTTCGCGTTCGGTCTTTTTGGTGAATAATTGTAAAAATTCGAAAAAGTCTTTTTATACAAAAGTCATTAACGAGGTAGTTTAAAGTAATTAAAATATATGTTTTTGCATGAGTTATTCAAACAAAAGTAAATAAAAATAACGTATTAATAATTGCATGTTCCATGTATGCAGCAGGTGTTCTTTGGTTTGTAATTAAAGTGTAATGTCAGATTTTAATAATCATAAAATGCGTTTTGTGAAAATACAATGGTCATTCAGTAAAGATTGAAATAGGGGGATTTTGTGGCAGACCGCCATTGATAGAAAGACCGCAACAAATACCAAAGAGGGTGTACGATTGTTCAATAGAGATTTCCAATGAGATATTACATACGCGTCTCATAGAGAGATGATATCAATCAGTAGCGTCGATTTAAAAAAAATTATTTGCATAAAAAAATATTATTATACATGTCTCTGCAATCGACAGTTTTGCAATATTAGTAATTCCAAGTTAAATCAGACTTCACTTACAATTACTTAGATTTAAAGTCATACTTCCACATTTTGCATAAAACTTTAAATTAATAAGAGAAGCCGTGTGCCATCCGCGTATACATTTTTTATGTATAAATATTATCTTATGAGGTTCAACCAATTAGCAATTATTCGTAAACTTAGGAATTAATGATATAAAAAATTGGATGTTAACATAAAATAATAATTAAATCTAATGATACTCTATCATAGAAATTATCTATAGGCTTGCCTTGCTTGCTTGTCTTCCAAATCAGATTTTTATTTTTGAATAAAAAGAAGTTTTTCAGTTCATTAAGAGCCGCAGCTATTGAATCATACGGTTCTTTTTTATTAAAAGAATTGATAACTCGAAAACTATTGATTGCAGAAAATCCAGATTGGTCTTATTTTTTCTTCCTAAAAACCTCTAAAAATTATATGCACCATGTCTCGATCTCCGATGCATTGTTTTTGAGTTACCTAATAATAAAAGTGCTGTGTGAGTAGTCAGATTACTTTCTCTTTCCCTCTCTCTGCAGGCAGTGAGTGTAGAGGAAGAGAGATAGCGACTAACGCATTCTTGTTACGAACAGCTTTTGCTGGCTAGCCTTGGTTTCTGCAACGTGCGATGAGGAACGTCCTTCCAATAAAATAAATAAGTTACATTGTACTATTATGTAGATTGGCGGCTTGTTTACGGACTATTTATTGTTATTATATTTGTATATTTTCGGGAATTTTATCTATCAAAGAGACAGTGTAAATTTTGTTCCCGAAAAAGTGTACATATTTTTGAAGGACGTCAAACTAACCTAACTTTCATTAAGGGATTTTTTCGCGAGTGATTTGCTAAAAATTGTATAGGCAATTTTTCGCGAATAATATAAAATAATAAATGTGCTGTGTGACTAATCGGATTACTTTCTCACCCCCTCTATCTGCAGGCAGTAAGTGTAGAGGAAGAGAGATAGCGACTAACGCATTCTTGGGAAGTCCTTGATGTCTAATCCTGCAACGGTGCAAAGATACATAAAGTTAAAGCCTCTCGTGCTTTTTATTCGCTTAGCCAATAGCTTCTCGGGGATTTATTTCCTTTGGCTGGGTATGGAAAACCAATGAAAGAAACTGCGGATTCTTTGGAGGTTTTCTTTTATTGCATAGAATTTGGTTTTATTTTTTATCCAGTCCATTTCATTAGGTACTTTATTCGATGTCACTTTAACATTTAAATTTGTTTAATAATTTACACCCACTGTAATCATGTGCATTTTACAGATGAACAAATTTAAGTTAAATAATCTCCAAAAAATTAATACTGTACCTTGAGTACGAAAGGTTTTACTTAAAAAAATTACGTCTTTTGGGAATGGGAAAAATCAGAAATAGAACATTCCAGACGAATAGTATTGGGTTTATTCAGGAAAATATAAAAAGCAAGAAGAGTTTTGTAACTAGCGAGGTCGACACGGTATGACACCATACTCAACCCTTCCTGTTTTAAAGATGCCCAATACAGTTTAACTTTTTATCAATCTATCAGCCAAAGCCGTCCTAACTGTCTAGTCACTAGTGTTAGTTCTACTAGTTTTGCTTTAATTCATTCTCGAATGGTACTCTTGGCCTAGCATCTTTCTACCCTACGAAGGGTTCACTATTACCACTCTCCTATTGTCATTACAAGTGAAAATATACTCACTTTTATTCCCGGACTCCCACAGGTAAATACAAAAGACATAACGGTACTATATCTTACTCAGTTTGTAAATCTGTAAAAGGGGTGTTATTTTTTATTAATTTTATATATTTTACCATTTAATAATAAAAAATACTTAAGAAGACAATTTTATCCAATATTTTGAATACTTTTATTACTTGTAATTTTATGGTGGTATAATCACAGTACGAAAAGAAAAATTAGCCGTCGCGGGACGCCTGGCAGATGTGAAACATAGAAACTATTTTGTACAGAAAATATGCATGAAAAGAAAACAATACCCTATAAAAATTAAAAAAAAACGCATTGTTTTTCACAACTGTCATGTGTTATCAGTAATTTTCTTCATTTTTATCGTCAAGATCTCATTTTTTAGTTACTACAGCCAAAGGTATTTTGGGTCAGACGGAAAACCAACGGTCGCCACGGCAATAGCCGGTTTATCTTTCACCCGCCGCATTAGATGTTTCAAATCAAAAAGTAACTTTATCTGCAGGGAGAAATGAACTGGTGATAAAACGGATCTTTGCTTCCTCTTCCATTTAAACTTAGATACTAAAGTAGATCTATTTATATGATAAGACTACTTATACAAAGGAAATGTACTTCTCGCGTGGTGACAAACAAAAACTCACTGCTATTTGTTTTTGTTAATAATCTTTGTCACTCTATATTTCAGTATTAAATTTAATTTATTTTTTCAATATAAAATATAATACGTCTGTTTTATCTATTTTTAGGTATCTAGCTGTTTAAGATGGTACTTGGTCTGATCGTTAAAAAAAATTTAATTAATAATTTAGTCAAAGTGAAATACTTATTATATTCGGTTACCTCAACAAATGAACGTGTTTCAAAATGATCCATTTATAAGCTTTTAAAACAAATATTTAATCAAGAAAACAGTAAATTCAAACTTACAATTAAATTATAAACTATGAACTGAGGACTTTACAAACTGTTTTGGAATAAAGACGAAGATTAATCAATAAGTTAAATTGTTCGACGTGTTTAACTAAGAGAATAATTTGATGTGTCCTATTTGCAAGTATTCGAGTGCATTCAAATGAAAAATGAGGGAGTAAATTAATGCGTATCCAATAACATCTCTTACAAACATGTTTTGCGTTAATTTTAAAACAGACAAAATATAACAAGAAATACAACCCAGTTTTTATGAAATTTATAACTAAAGTATTGCGGAAAACGATGAAACAAAACAAAAATATGTAGTTATTTAATAATTGGTGGAATAGTAGATAGATTGTTGTTGGGAGAATGTTAAAGATCTTTCACAGTTTGGTTCGTTAATGTTAAATTTATCAAGAACTAGAGCTAAGGATTAAAGACGCACATAACTAAAGAAGTACAGAAGACAATAAAACAAATGAAGAAAAAAGAGCAATTTAATAATTGGTAGAATAGTAGAGAGTTTGTTGTTGAAGGAATTTTGAAGTTCTTTGTCTAGTTTGATTAGTTAATGATAAATTTCTCAAGAAACAGAGCCAAGGATTAAAGACGTAGGTATAGGTATTATAGAAGACGATAAAACAAAAAAATAAATATTATTTTAATAATTATAGAATAGTAAATAAATGGTTGTTGGGAGCAATTTGAAGTTATTTGACTAAATAGTTTGATAATGCTTCAAAAAATACAGCCAAAGTATAAAGACGTACATAGCTAAAGAAATATGAAAGACGAATAAAAGTAGACATAAACAATAATTGGTGACTGATTTTTTGGGGGTTTTTGAAGTTAGAAGCAGTCTTGATATTTTCACAACGACACTGTACTAATGCACTGTACTAATTCTTCCCCCGATATTTACAAATAAGAGTACCTAAACCGCCCAGAACAAGAGAATAAATACAAGTAAACTCTTGGTCAAAATTAACGCAACAATATGAAATTATCCAAAAAATTAATTAATCTTTTTCTTTTGGCCGTTTTTTTGAAGTTTATCGAGAATTTGAATAGTAGGCTATGCATATTTTGTCTCGTTGTTAATGACAGCTATCAAAACTATTCGTTTAGATTTACAGTTTTAAAGAAATTGTTAGAAGACAAACAATTTTGTGCAGTACTTGCGATAGATTTTCGTTAAAAGTAAGCTCATAAATTGTTCATTTTTTTCACGTTTTTTGTGGTAGACTGTTTAATTTTTGACCCCGAAAAATTAAAAAATTGATTGAATGGGCCTATGGACATTCACACATTAATAAGGAAAGCTTAAAATTGGGATGGATTTGCAGAGGTTATCGCTAATTTTTAATGAGGGCAAAACACTTTAAAAATAATCCATCTTGATCATAAAGTAGCGATAAGATATATCCAATATCGTAATCAAATTCAGAATCAAGAAATGATGTAAGAAATTATAGGTTACTTTCACAAGAACTTTGTACTAACCACCTTAACAATAACACCAAATGGATGATAGCTCCTACTCACATCCGATAGATCACCACACAGTATCTAGGGAGAGCTCAAGATGTACGTGTTATAGTCATGGTTGCCTCCCAAAAATACTTATAAGTTTAAGTAGACAAAGCTTAGGGAAGCTATTATTTCTTTATGTGTGAATTTGCGTCCCCATCATCTCTTATAGCTCATTTCACTAATATAAGACGGTATGGGATTAGTCACCGAGGCGCATTGTGTTGAGGGGTACATTAGAAAATTCCTCTAAGATTTAAACCCGAAAATTGTTTGTTTATTATTATGCTTTTCTTGAGACGTTTAATTTTTATTTTTTGCTTTATTGTGAACAGAAATCATTGATGTAGCTCTCGATGAGTTTTTTGGTTAGAAATAGGCACATATTTATTTATGTTAAAAGGGAATGCAACAAAAATAAATTATCGGTACAAATTTAAAAAATATGTTTTATCATGTAGTGTTTACGGTATTATCAAGCATCAGATTTATAGTCATCATAATCGGAATCACTGTCGTCGCTATCCTCATTCGGATTGTAAATGATAACAGGATTAACTGCTTCGATGCGGTTTTCACGAACCCACCATTCCTCTATTACATTTTCACATTTGGTGACACATTTTTCCCAAATTTCAGGAGTGGTAGTATTAAGTGCTCGTTGCCAGGTTTCCAAAACAGCCTTATCACTGTAACTGTTAGATCCAATGTGATTGTCGTAATAAGTTTTGCATATTCCCCAAATATACTTAATGGGATTAAATTGGCAATGATTAGGCAAAATTCAGCACACGATGTCAATAACTGAGTATTATTTGATACTTTTTGTAAATTTTTTCTCTTTCGTGCCTTTTAGCTATCGATAATAATTCCGGCTTGAAGCAATACTGTGGAAATGAAATATTTCCGTTCGTTAACCATTCTTTTATTTTTTGTACCGTCCAGGAGTTTGTTTGTTTGTTGGTTGCTTATTTTAAATTTCCGAATGGTACGGAGCATTATCTAATACAATGACCGATGATTCATTTAACGATGGTAATAGTTTCTCTTTTAACCTTTTCACAAACATCTCTGTATCCATACCGTCATGATAATCAACCAATTTTGATTTTGACGAAAACAAAAGATCCGCCTCATCAACAAAACTATGCATTCCACCTACATGCACAATAATGTGTGTTTTTCCTTCACCGTCGGTGTGTTTTATAGACTTTATGTTATCGTCCTGCCAAATTATTTTTGTTCCACCAAGTTTTGTCCAGATAAACAAATGAATCATTCTTGTTTACAGTGAATATAATTTCTAAAAAATCCAATTCTTTTGTGCACGACTCTAGCTTTTTTGCACAAAGCCTTTCGGTAGTCCACATTTTTAAACTTAAACCCTATTGACCCCTAATTTCCAAAAACAAGAAGTTCCTTATAAAATAAAATTTGTTTAAAAAAATATTAGGGGAATTTACTTTCATACTTTTTAAATGTACAGTTGAATACTGGTTATCAAGTTTCTAACGATAATCCGAAACCACCTTATATTCGTGAAATATGCTATAAACTGCTAGACTGTATTCAGAGGAGGACTATTCGCCTATTCAACGATCCAGAACTTATTAAGAATCATTTTTCATTGGCCCATTGTAGAATACATTATTGTTGACATTTCTATGGCAGGATTATTTTGTGGACGTTTAGTGAATATTTTCCAAGTTTTTCTTTTTGTAAAGGTGTGCACTTGTGTCATGGTTTAATTGGTAAAAAATTAAGTAAACACGCTACTTTTCTCAATATGAAGGTTACCACACTAGTTTTGATGTGTTTCCTTTAAACTTTAAATTTTTTGCTCTAGTGACTGGTTGCAGTTAAGTTAATAATATCTTCTTCTTTTTTAGATGCCGTCTTCAATGAAGGTTAGCGATAACCCCAGCAAAGTCGTTTGTGTCTTTGGCCATTTTTATCAACATCCGAGATTCTAGGCTGGTCCACTCGCGAATATTCTTCTGTCAGGAAGCCTGTTGTCTGCCTGTGCCACGTTTTTCCTCGATCAGAAGTTGCAAAAGTCTATATTTATCATTCCTATATATGTGTCCCAGATACGAGGTTTTTCGTTTTTTTTTCTATAAGTTCTCTGTCGGTGCCTATTCTATGTAGGACTTCTTCGTTCCTGATATGAGCGGTACAGGGAGTTCTTAGCATCCTTCGGAAGATTCACATTTCAAAACGCCTGAGTGAGTTCACCTTTAAGGTCCAAGCCTTCGTCCCATATAATCAAGTGCTGTACACACACACATCATTTTACCATTCGTTATCGGATTTTGAGGTCGAGTGCTTGGGATGTGGAAAATTCTCTCATTTTGAGAAAGACATTTTTTGCTTGTTCGATACGTGATCTTGTTTTTATATCTGGGTCTAGGTCTTTTGTTATCCAACACACCACATACTTAAATTTCTCGACGTTTTCAATGATGTTACCGTTTACGTTTATAACCATGGGCAGATGGTTGGATGTTTTGGAGACAATCATGGTTTTAGTTTTTTTGATGTTGATGTAAAGACCATAATTTTCTCCCCCAATTTGATGCGATCTAAGAGTGCCTGGGGTTCTTGTTCACTGCCTGAGATTAATACCGTGTCATCAGCGTATTTTATGTTATTAAGGATTTTTCCGTTGATTTTAACACTTTCCCTTGCTCCATCTAATGCTCTGGCAAACACTTCTTCCAAATATATATTGAAGAACAGAGGAGATAATAATACGCACCACTGTCGTACGCCTCGATTGATGCTGTATTGGCTCTGTGTCGCCGGCTTCTGTTCTAACTACTGCAGTTTGATTTCCATAAAGCGTCTGGATGATTTTAAGATCACTTTCGTCTAGTCCTTTCTTTGTCGAAGGCCTTTTCATGGTCAATAAAACATAATAAGAGGTAGGTCCTTTTGTTGGTCTCGACATTTTGTAGTAGTATAATGAAGCTAGTCAATGCGTGTCTTAAATCCATTACGGAAGCCAAATTGTTCATCACTAATGTCTTGTTCACATTTCTTATAGATGCGTTGTTGATTAATTTTCAAAAGCAGCTTTTACATTATAACATATTCAAAGAAAATGTAGGTAACAATTTCTTTTACAGGCGTGACAGAAGTAATGAAAGTTTATCGCGTCTGCGATAAGAACCAAAGACCTGATTTTCAATACCCGCAGCCATATACTTCCTCCTACAGTATTGTGGCTGACAATCTACCATCATTATTTCATGTTTTTGGTCCAATTATAAATAATGGAAAAAACTAAAATATTATATCAATTAGATGAGTACTTAACTGTGCAAACAATTGAAAGATTTGTTTTCTAATGTTCAAGCACAAAACGAAAAATACATGTTTGATAATTCCAATCAAAAAATGACAGTTTTTGACATCGTTTTAATGAGTTTTCATTTAAAATAAAATTTAAATTATGCGTAAAATATGTTTGGATTACTTTTATTTTTTACAGAAGATACTATATTATTGAGAACAAATGTCGTGGCACTCAAAAAACATTTTTTTTCTCTCATTAGACACGAACTATACATAAAGGGACGCTACTGTCAAAGCCTTTTTTTCTCTTTGTCGCCACATCCCGCTTTCATCATATTCATAAGAAGTTAATGATGTACAGCTCCATAGGCCTATAGGGTTTCACCCAATTAGCAGGAGAATACAACTTACATATAATACTTCAACTTCTAAAATTTATGATTTAATCAGACCTTTATCTTGTATCCACTCCCTTGTTTAAAAGTCAAAAAGGTTATTGTGTTCGCCGGGGTTAGGTACACACAGACGTTTTAATCACTAATAAAATTTAGCCTTATAGTAATAGGTTTTTATTTATTTCCTAACGCAAAAGTTAATGTGTGTTGTATTTATTTATTACATATTTATATGTCAAAAACACAACTCGACTGGTATGTACAAAAACACATAAATACATCATTATAATAAAAGCTAAAGATGTTTTTAAAACAAAATCATAAAATAAAGTGATTTTCCACCACAATGAAGCTAAAAATATTTCTGGTTTCTTGTCACAATTTTTCTTCTTCCACTTTTGGACCTTTGGATTTTTATTTTGCTGGTGGTACATCCAAGAACAAAGCACAAAATGTTAGAAAAATTTATTATTTAAATTTAATGTAAAATATGATAAATTTAAATATTTTAATTTTATTTTTTAAGGATTAAAAAGTAGGAATCTAGTGTAGCTATGTCAATTAATTTTTTTTTTTTGATAAAAAAAAGATTTTAAAAAAATGTTTAATGTTTTTGGTACATTTAAATTAAATAAATGTCATCAGCAACAAACAAAGCAAAAACATTGGAAAGTTTATGACACCCTGACAATTAGCAAATTACTGATGACCATTTTGCCGAATCTTAAAATTGAGCTGTTCAAATGATTCGTAAAACTAATTTCTAATTACAACTCGATAAACATAAGTGTTGAGAGAATTACAGAATCTATCACCACCCGCAACTGCAATCATAATCAACAAACAGCAAATGAAATTAGAACAAAAGAAATAAAATTGGAGCGGAAATTCTCATTCTGGAAGATAAATGATTCTTGATTGTGAACGTAATCATATAGGACGAGACATCCGTGGAAGTGAGAAGGGTAAGTAGGATAAGTCCCTAGAGGTGGCATTTGTACGGGGTGATGTCGTAATCACATGTGGGCAACCAAGGTTACTTAATTTTCTTCATCCCTAAGGGACGAACGCTGATTGAATGGTAGCTCACCCCCTCCCCTCACCTTTCTCTCTCACTCTCCATAACAATTCACCACCAACCATTCACCCCTTGCTATATAATACCGGATTCGCGTATAACCGAATCGGGTTGCGAGACCACTAGATACAACAGCCCGCTTAAATATATATACAGGTGGTTTAACAGGTTATTATCAGTGGTCTTAACATTATTGTTTAAAAAAAAATTGTTGTTTCTGGTTTAAAATAAGTAAAACAAATGGAGAGTCAGATGTGTAGGAAAAAAAATACTGCTTAAAATATTCTTTTAAATAAATGAATAAAAAAAATAAAATTTCAAACTGATTGTAGTATGAGAAATTTAAATTTTACAATTTGTAAATTAAAATCATTTAATAACCTAATAAAAGTGGGCTGTTAATTCGAGACCACTTTTTAACTGACAGATAGAAGAAGAAGAAGCTTTAACGTCACTATTGCTTCCGATCCCTTTGATTACGTTGAAAGATTTTTTTTATTAATGTAACCACTTTTCACTTTTTTTTTTTATGAAAATAATCGCAAAAAGGGTAGACCTATCGTGTGGGCCGCGGACGGCCCGCACTGCGACTATTAGAAGGGGAAGGGATTATAGAAAGGAAATGATTGTGGACACGCTTTTTAAAAAGTTGCAGGTCATAGTTCTCTGAAAAAACTGATTTTGGAAGCTTATTCCATTCCGTAGCAGCCCTGTAAAAGAAGGATTCTTGATAAAGATTGGTCCTTGTAGTGTCAATCTTGAGAGTAAATGGATGAGACTGATCAGCGTGCCGAGTTCTTCGGCCGAATGTGGCCAATGGTGGTACAAGAGTTTTTATTTCTCTGGAGCATCTGCCATGGAAATATCTGTAGAGCAATGACTGGTCTGCAACTCTTCTTCTATGTTCTAGAGGGTGAAGGGTATCTGTGAGAGTTGGGCTGTTTATCAAACGAATGGCTCTTTTCTGAATGGAATCTAGAAGACGAAGAGAATGCCTTGGTGCTGAACCCCAAATGTGCGAGCAATACTCCAGTAGAGGTCGGATTTAAGCCTTGTACGTCGTCAACAGTTGATCAGGAGTAAAAAACTTTCTAGCTTTCCACAGAAAACCTAGCCTCTGGCTTGCCGACTTTGCGATGTTAGCAACATGGTCATGCCAAGACATATTATTGGACACCGTGACTTCCAAAATCGAGATGGAGGGACTTGGTTCAAGGGTATTTCCGGACATTGTGATGGGATGATTTGAGGAATTCACTTTCTTGGAAAACGTGGCACTTTGTGTTTTTTGGGCGTTGAACTGAACAAGATTGTTGGTTCCCCACTCGACGATTGCTTCAAGATCTCTATTGATGGAATCAACCTGTTCCTGCCTGAGTCTATTTGTATCATTCACCGAAAGTGATCGATAGGATGTGAAAGTTGAGACAAGTGTGCTATCGTCTGCAAAACTGTAAATGGGGTTCGTGGTGGTTTTCAAGAGGTCGTTAATGTGTAAAAGAAATAAGGTGGGGGACAGGGTGGAACCCTGGGGGACCCCGGCATTAGTTTTAAACGTATCAGAAGAAATACCGTCAACTGCCACATGTAAGGAGCGATCTTGCATGAAGCTCAAGAGCCATTGGCGCAGTTTGGTTGGGAGACCGTAAGCAGATAATTTACTTAACAATAACTGGTGCCAAACGCGGTCAAAGGCTTTAGATATTTCCAAGGCTATTGCACGAGATTCACCAAACTTTTCAATAGTGTTTGTCCAGAGCTGAGTGACATAAGCCAGCAAATCTCCAGTTGACCGAAGTTGTCGAAATCCATATTGTCTGTCGTGGATTATCTCAAATTTCTCCAGATATTTGATAAGTTCTGTGTTAATTGCTTTTTCCATAACTTTGGATATGACTGAGAGCAATGCAATAGGGCGATAATTTGCAGGAATAGTCTTCTTTTCTTTTTTCGGAATCGGTTGGACTTTAGCGTTTTTCCACATGGACGGAAATACTCCTTTGCTGTATGATAACTTGAAGAGTCTACAGAGAACTGGGGTGAGCTCTTGAGCACAGGTCTTCAGGACAATTGTCGGAATTCCATCTGGTCATACTGCCTTATTAGAGTCAAGATTTCGTAGGATTTTCCTGATAGTGCGATGGCGGATAGTGACCTCAGGCATTGATGCGTTTATTCTAGGTATCGTTGGGGGTTGTTTTCCATTGGTATCGAGGGTTGAGTTAGAGCTGAACATTTCGGCCAGCAAATCCGCTTTTTCTTTGGAAGATACGGCTGTCGTGCCGTCGGACCTCTCGAGTGGTGGTAAAGAAGAAGTTGTGAAATTCTTATTTATGGCTTTAGCCAAAACCAGAAGGTCTTTGATCCAGGAGGGGCATTGACAAGCTTGTTGCATATTCTCGTGTCGTAGGATTCTTTGGCAAGATCGATCGATCGATTAAACAAAGAAATACACCAGGTGGTTCATTAATAGAGGCGGCATATCAGGTCTCCAAAACCGTTTCTCAAACGTGATTCACGATTTCAACTCCCGTTAAGAGCGCTGCGATACGTAGGCAAATATGGAGTACTTACTATAGATAATGTCTAAGGCACAGTATATTTTAGTTTTATCTACTAGTTACTTTCCTTTTGTTTTAGTTGTGTTTGGTGATTTTTTAGAAAAAGTGGATTATTGAAAGTGTCGTGAATACGAGGATAGTTCACGAATTGTTGTCCCTAACAAAGAAGCAAACACATGAGAAGAATGAAACTAATTTATTTTTCAAGATAGTCATCTGCAACGTTTATACACTTCCATAATTTTACAAAATACCATTTACTATTTATTTTTGTTGTCCTTTTTTCTAGTTGTGTTTAGATTTCACAGTAGATCTCTTAGAGAAATTATGATTACTACAAACTAGCTTTATAAATTATCCGTCAGATGACGTCCAGACTTTTGAAATGTCAAATACTGAATGAATGTTGATTGTAACTAAGTAGGTACCTATTTAATACACACAACCAAACTTATATGGAATCACCTATTATTTTTCATAATTTTTGAGATGTATGAACATTTTTTTATTTATGAATAAAACTCACTCCTTTCCAAAGACTTTTAATAAAAAAATAACCCACGTATCCATAAAAAAAAATTAATTAATTGACAAAATAAAACAACGGTATTTTATATGGTTTCTGAAACAAAATTTGATTTAAATTTTTAATGGTCAAAAAGCAAAAAGAAAAAGAAAATTGGTAATTTTAATAATTCGCGTTGCCACCTCTAGCCTTTGCACATGCTTCTATTCGCGTTGGTATGCTTCTTATTAAATTGCCAACATTTTCTTGGGGTATGTTTTCCCTTTCTGCTAATGCTGCATCAATAAGATATGCGAAATTTCCTGGATTGTTTCAACGAGCTCTAACCCTTCTTTTAAGCTGGTCCCACAAAAGTTCAATAGGATTTAGGTCTGGTGAACATGCAGGCCAGTCTAAAACTGTAACACCTTCCGTTTCAAGACATTCTCTATCCACTCTGCTGGTATGAAGAGGTAAATTATGGTGCAAAATTATTTCCAATTGCAGGTCTCCAAAGCCTAACGATTGCTTCTAGCACTAAATCAACATATCTCCGACCGGAAAGTTGCAGGTCATAGTTCTCTGGAAAAACTGATTTTGGAAGCTTATTCCATTCCTTAGCAGCCCTGTAAAAAAAAGATTCTTGATGAAGATTGGTCCTTGTAGTGTCAAGCTTGAGAGTAAATGTGTGAGACTGATCAGCGTACCGAGTTGTTCGGCCGAATGTGGCCAATGGTGGTACAAGAGTTTTTATTTCTCTGAAGCATCTGCCCTGGAAATATCTGTAGAGCAATGACTGGTCTGCAACTCTTCTTCTATGTTCTAGAGGGTGAAGGGTATCTGTGAGAGTTGAGCTGTTTATCAAACGAATGGCTCTTTTCTGAATGGAATCTAGAAGACGAAGAGAATGCCTTGGTGCTGAACCCCAAATGTGCGAGCAATACTCCAGTAGAGGTCGGATTTGAGCCTTGTACGTCATCAACAGTTGATCAGGAGTAAAAAACTTTTTGGCTTTCCACAGAAAACCTAGCCTCTGGCTTGCCGACTTTGCGATGTTAGCAACATGGTCATGCCAAGACATATTATTGGACACCGTGACTCCCAAAATCGAGATGGAGGGACTTGGTTCAAGGGTATTTCCGGACATTGTGATGGGATGATTTGAGGAATTCACTTTCTTGGAAAACGTGGCACTTTGTGTTTTTTGGGCGTTGAACTGAACAAGATTGTTGGTTCCCCACTCGACGATTGTCATCTGATCTTAGGCCAATTCTGGTCTCATCCGAAAAAAGAACATTTTGTTAATTCTTCATTGTCCAGTTTAGACGGTCATTTTTTTTTGCCTAGATAACCGTGGGACCCGTTAACTCTCTCCTACTGTACAACCCTCGAGCGCGAATAAGTCTTTTTCTTATGGATACAACTGAAGCGTTCACACATGTAGCTTCCAGAAGTTCTTTTAGCAATTTGGCACACAAAGCGGTCCTACTGATGAGTTGTGACTCTTTGACGACTTTGTATGGGCCTGTTCTTGAGAGTTCCTAGTTCCAAGTACCTTGCATATGTTTTCGATACAACATCCTGGGTAACGCCTACTATCTCTGCTACGTCGCTTTGTGACATTCCTTGTTCAACAAGAGCAATAATTTTCACCTCCGCACATCTGTTCAACATGAGGCATTTTTTAGACCGAAATAAAATCACCAGAGGATCGTGATTAAACTACTGAACACAAAATTCACAAGATAATAAATCACAGTAGTCGTTTCTTCTTTATTATCCTGTTTGTTTACAACAAAAAGCGTTACCTTAAAGTTGGATACCAAATTTTTTCCTTACAAAAAGTTGAATCAGAAATACAGAGTGATTTCATATAAGTATGCTTGTGCGTATATGTATATGTTACTGTAAATGCTCGAACTACAGTAAATTTTTGGATTTTCTAGTAAAACCCAAGATTGACCAAGTCTTAGTGGTAAAGGTTCGAACTTTTACCAGCATTCACTCAGCAAATCTTAGGAAATACCTCAGAGACACGGCAAATGTTGTAAAACATACATACATACATCTAGTCACGCCTTTTTCCCGTAGGGGTAGGCAGAGACCGCTTTCTTCCACTTGCTACGGTTCTTACACACATCTTTTGCTTCCTCTACTTTCATCAGTGCTCTCATACATGCTCGTCGGTTCTTGGTACTCTTGACCTGGCCTTTCTTTAAAACAATGTTGATCTGATCGAGATATGTTCACCGAGGTCGACCTCTACCGACTTGTCCATTCATACATATATACAAATAGTCACGCCTTTTTCCCGTAGGGGTAGGCAAAGACCACTTTCTTCCACTTGATACGGTTCTTACACACATCTTTTGCTTCCTCTACTTTCATCAGTGCACTTATACATGCTCGTCGGTTGTTGGTACTCTTGACCTGGCCTTTCTTTAAAACAATGTTGATCTGATCGAAATATGTTCGTCGAGGTCGACCTCTACCGATTTGTCCATTCACACTCGCCTTATAAATTTGTTTCGTCAATCTTCCTTCATCCATCCTTTCTACGTGTCCAAACCATCTAAGCATTCCTTTATCTATCTTTGTAATCACATTTTCTTTTACACAACATCGTTTTCTTATCTCACTATTCTTTACTTTTTTCAACCGAGTCACTCCGCCTATACTTCTCAGACTACTCATCTCCGCAGCATTAATCCTATTTTCATGCTTCTTCTGCCAAACCCAACATTCACCACCTTACATACGTGTAAGAACCAACTCACCTCTATGCACAGCCAGACGTGCCTTTTTTGACAATTTCTGGGTATTCATAAAGTTGTTAAATAAACATGTAAATATAATAATATAAGTAATTATTAAGCATTTATTAAATAATAAAATGATTAGCCAAGTCAAGTCAACTACATCATTTTAAACCGGCTTAAATACAAAATTTTAATTATTTTTGATCATTCTTTTAAAGACTCCAGACATAGACTGACTATTGTCTCATCTCCCGCCTTAGCTGTAAAATCCTGAAACAATACTCTAAATTAGAAAGCATGTCCTGATTCAAAGTAGGTATTTATTTAAATCCAACATATTTAAAAAATTATTTAAGGCGTAACTTGAAAACTTTATACTAATTGCAAAATCAGTCGCTATTGTGATCGTGACTACATACAATAATTCTAATCACTATATTCAGTTAGTGTATATATTTGTAACAATAAAAATATTTTTGATTATTAACTCAAAATATCAAATTATGCAAGAACGACATTGATAAAGTCGAGAGGCATTATGTTTAATGCGAAAAGGCAACATTTAATGCAAAATTTGTTTGCGTTTAAAGGAATCGCATTGTTTTGAAAAGAAATAAACCGAGCATTAATTCCTACCGAGACGAAACAAAATACAAAATGGATGCAAGAGGGATGAGAGTTAATTTTGCATTCACTGCGAATATGATCTGTCGTCTTTTCTTCTACCGGAAATAAGGCTTATCTTTTCATTTATGTTGAAAACTTTCATCAGATCTCTTACGGAGACAATACTTCATCGAGCTGCCTCCAGAAGAGCCTAATTGGAAATCGAGGCCACTGGTTTACACTGGAGAATAATTAATTTAAACCGCGACGTACGGGGATAGATTGCTAATTATATTTTATGAAAAAAAAAGATCATCCATCTCTATGCCGTTAGAGTTGGTTTAAAATTTCTCCTTATATTACGAATTTAAAACTAACCATCTGGTTGGCTTTGTAACGCTATTATCACAAAATCAATTTTAGAAAAATCTGCTGTATTGAATTGAGTTGGTGCTTGGGAAAAGTACAAAGAGACGCGAATGAAACTTAACATTCATTTAAAAATTTTAATCACAAATTAACTTACAGTAAAAACAAATCAGTATCCAATGCACATGATCATTAAAGCCTATCGAAATATTTAGGCGTGCGCAAATTTTTGTAGAATAAATTATTTTAAGTACTTTTAACAATCATTCCGTAACAGTTAATGGTAAATATTATGTCGAATCAGGGCTGCTGCTCAAAACTGTGTGTGTATTTATTTTTTGAGAGAACGGAAATGCTTTACGCACTGTAGGTTGTTTCCAACCCATGTGTCGGCCTCGCATATGCTGTACCAACTAAAACCCTTACCTGTCGTCATTAGCTTTTTTCTTACCTCCACGGAACCTCCGTTAAGCATTACTTCGCGAGAGCAGTCACAACCGTAGACTTTTCTCTTTACATGCTCTTGTTGGCACAGTTCTTTCAGTGCCGCCGTTGCGAACATGCTAGTTGACGCCCTGTTTTGTTCTGATTCCATCATTTGATTCCGGAGTCTGCATTTTCTCTAACAACTCCCCAGTTTTGTTCTTTCCTGCTGGAATCGTGGACAGCTGTAGAACGTCCTCTGGTACTCCACATCTAGCCGGACACTCTGCTTCTTTTTTGGTCATGATGGACCATGATGGTCTGTCTGGTAGGTCTGTTTGTATGTATGTGTGTATTTGTGTGTGTTTTTTTTCTAAGAGGTGGACAATGCACTTACGCACAGAGTGTAATACTTTTTTTTTTTTTTTTATGTTCTGGTTCCCACGAAAAGGGATATCCTGTAATGTTCAGAGAACATCGTGGGAACCAAGGTAAAGAAGGTAGGAGTTGGTGTTCTTCTTAAATTTTTGGAGGTTGTATGCCTCGGGGAACTTAAAACATGTTAAAAATACCCACTTAAACCCACCCCTTTCTCTGTAGACGTTGTTTGGCCGTGTGGAACGAACGTTAGGTACTTCTTAGCTCGGTCAGTCTGTCGCACTACTTTCGCGTTCTTCCTGTCGAAGCTTCTTTACTACATCCACCGTAAAATCATTTACTGCTTCCCATTTTTCTGGTGATTCAATGATTTCCTTCACTAAGCTCTTCGGTGACACTTGGCACTTAAGAATCTCTTTCAGCTTGTTTTGGCTACGGCTGAACCGTGGACAACTAAAGAATACATGTTCTGCATCCTCACCTGTACCTCATCTCGGACGATTTGGAAAATTCTGCAAACTTAAATCTATGGAGATAAGCTCTAAAGCACCCATGTTGCAGGCCTTTTTTTCGCACTTCCTTCCGCAGTTGAATCTACGGTCTTTTTTCGTCTAAAAAGACGTCGTCGTTTCTCAGCTAGAATTTCTGTGGAAAGCTAAAAAGTTTTTTACTCCTGATCAACTGTTGACGACGTACAAAGCTCAAATCCGACCTCTACTGGAGTATTGCTCGCACATTTGGGGTTCAGCACCAAGGCACTCTCTTCGTCTTCTAGATTCCATTCAGAAAAGGGCCATTCGGTTGATAAACAGCTCAACTCTCACAGATACCCTTCACCCTCTAGAACATAGAAGAAGAGTTGCAGACCAGTCATTACTCTACAGATATTTCCATGGCAGATGCTCCAGAGAAATAAAAACTCTTGTACCACCATTGGCCACATTCAGCCGAAGAACTCGGCACGCTGATCAGTCTCATCCATTTACTCTCAAGATTGACACTGCAGGACCAATCTCCATCAAGAATCCTTCTTTCACAGGGCTGCTACGGAATGGAACAAGCTTCCAAAATCAGTTTTTCCAGAGAACTATGACCTGCAACTTTTTAAAAAGCGGGTCCACAATCATTTCCTTTCTATAATCCCTTCCGCTTCTAACAGTCGCAGTGCGGGCCGTCCGCGGCCCACACGATAGGTCTACCCTTTTTGCGACTATTTTCAGTAAAAAAAAAAAGGTAATACTTCAATAGGAAGTCGGTCTTCGTTTGCTTACCTTTATTTTTAGGGCATCGCCTAACACAGCAATTTCATACGTGAGCACGGATGTAATCGTTGATGACAGAAGTGTTCTTTTCTTCTGTTTTGTGCCCCCACATTTGGCATGAGGCGGGATAATACAGTTGTTTATTAATACTGCCTACCACATTATTATTATAATTATCGCATTTTGTGCAAAAATGTTGGAATTTTAAAAAATATTTGAAAGGAGTGCTTATAAAATCAATTATTTACATGAACCACAGTTAAATAAGTATGAAAAGAAATTCGGAAATATCTGAAATGTGACGTCGCGCTTTGAATACGATATCAACCCCTTACTCGTGAGCGACATTTTTCTTTTTCCAGCACTCAATTCAATGAACCGAAAAGAATTGTAACGCGGTTTGTCAGCGATATACACATCAGTCCTGGCCAAAAGTGCTATATTGGATCAGTGCCAATATACCCACACACGCGTCGTTCTGTTACCGCAAAATCGGTAACAGAATGGCATCAATGGAAATAAATATCTTGATTTAAAATGTACGTACATACAGGAAAACGAATCCCTGCACATTTTATCTCCTATGAATTTAGAAATAGAGATAGCTGAACGCTACACAATTTTTCGTAATTTAAAGTATTTATTGCATACAAATTCGGGGCAGTATCTGGGCAAAACATTTGGAAAGGAAGGAGAGCAGTTGGAGCAGTTTCTGATAGTAACTTTTGAAAAAAGCAGGTATGTGGGCCGCATTTGGACAAAAACATATAGGGTATTAGAGCAGTTCCTGGTAAAAGTTTTTTTTATTATTGCAATATGTATTATGAAGGGCAAGGAGTCCATTGACACGTGCCCTAATTTTAAAAAAACCTCCCTGTAGATATTCAAAAACCTTTCTTTATAGTCTACGGCATTTGAAATCACTCCCCATCAGGTGCTTTGCTAGTATATTAGGATGAATATATACAGGGTATACAAGTGTACACAAAAAAAGTTACAAAGTGTTTAAAATAAAAAACTGTATCTATTTTTTTAACGTTGCTCGAAAAAGGTTATCTATTAATTTATGAAAATATAAATAGGAACAATAAATTCGAAGTAGTCCCATCCTTTTTTTATTTTTTATGGGTTTTCGGACGGCTCCTTTGGCTCCTTTGACCCCCAAATTTTTTTGAGGGTAAAGTTTTATAGAATATAAAACGCCACTGGAATCGAACATCTTTTCTTAAACTTTTTTGTGTCTTAGTTTATTTTTGTTAACATTGTAATTTAGAAGATACAGTTACCCTTTTAAATCACATTTTAAAAATATTGAATTTAAACTACGTTTTCACAAACGTCACTATTATTAAATTATAATTTATAAACAAACAAGATACAGTAACTTAATTCAACATTCCTCCTCCTTCCTGTATACAAACAAGTTCTACATATTTTCAACAAGGAAAACCGTTTTGAAAAACTAAAAATGTTTGACGAAACTTGTTAGCAGTTTGTAAAATTCGGTCCCTTAATTGTTGCTCACTAGTTATTTCCACAGATTAAACTTTTTTTTTCATGTATCCCCAAAAACAAAAATTTAGACATGGCCATACAAATAGAAAGGATCTAACGTCGTCAATAAAATGTGGTGGAGCACCATCGTGCATAAACCACATACGTTATCTTAATTGCTAATGGTAGATACATCTTCCAAGTAAATTGATAGATCGTTTCTTTCAAATTGTGGGAAATAAACGCTGGCACTATTAAATAATTATCAATTATTCCAGCCCCCACATTTTTGTTTTATGAAGAAAATGTGAAAAAAACTAGTGAGCAACAATTAAGGAGACGAATTTTACAAACTGCTAACGAGTTTCGACAAATTTTTTTTAATTTTTCAAAACATTCGGTTTTTTCTTGTTAAAACGATGTTGAACTTGTATACAGGAAGGAGGAGGTCAATGTTGAACACTTGTTGAATTGAGTTAATATTTGCTATTTGTTTATGAATTATAATTTAATAATAATGACGTTTGTGAAAATGTACGAGTAGTTTAAATTCAATATTTTTAAAATATGGTTTAAAACGGTAACTGCATCTTTTAAAATACAATTTTTACACAAAAATATTGAGAGACAAAAAAGTTTAAGAAAAGATGTTTGATTCCAGTTGTGTTTTATATTTCATAAAACGTTACCCTAAAAAAAGTTTGGTGTCAAAGAGGCGTTGACCCCCTCCGAAAATACATCAAAAATGAAAACAAATTTATTGTTCATTATATACTAGTATCTTAAATAAATTTTAATAAATTATTGTAAAATCGTTTTCGAGCAACGTTAATACATATTTTTATATATTAAACACCTTGTAACTTTTTCGTGTACACTTTTGTATTTAGGTAAGTAAGGTTTAATCGATCCTTTTTGACCACAGAAAATGTGGTGTAATTTATGACCAATCTTTTCGGGACACCCTGTACACACAGGGTGTTTCTAAATTCATGCAAAAAAATTAAGTAGGTGATTGCCCATACGACATTATGATGGATCTTCCCTATAACAATATTTCATCAGCCCACCCCCTTCCGAGAAATCACCCCTAAAATGTGGTGAGTAAAATTAAGTTTTAATTTTGGCTGGGGGTGGCCATTTCCAACATTTTTTATAAATCGTATTTTATTCTTGCATTTTCCATCTTTACTATTTTCCACTCTCAATACGTAGTTTATTATTTAATAAAGAATAAAAAACCATGATATTGCATTTTATTTATTTTCACCTAATCTATTGGTTCTAGAAAAAACTTTAAGATTAAGAAATGTTTTTAAATAAACAGAGATTTTAAGTAATATTTTTATTTTACAAAACTAAATCACGAAAAAAATATTTAATATTAAATAAGATAAGGGATGCTAATTTCACCCCTTTATAATGATGAAAAAATACCGGTGGTTAGTCCTTTGCGAGTGCACGGAAATTACAAAAATGCAAGTTTCTATCTTTAGGTACTTAAATTTGAGAAAAAAAGAACTTAATTTTACTCACCACCTTTTAGGGTCAATATCTCGAAAGGAGGTGGTCCGAGAAAATTTTGTTACAGAAAAGATCCATCTTAATTTCATACGGGCAATCACCTCCTGAATTGTTGTGCATGAATTTAGAAACACCCTGTATAATGTTGCTTAAAAAGATCACGTCATAAAAGTTTTTAAAATTTTAATATTTTGTTTATTATAAGTTAACAAAAAATGAATTATTCATCAGCAGGGTACATAAATATATATATATTTATTTATTTTTTAATGAAAATAGTCGCAAAAAGGGTAGACCTATCGTGTGGGCCGCGGACGGCCCGCACTGCGACTATTAGAAGGGGAAGGAATTATAGAAAGAAAATGATTATGGACACGCTTTTTAAAAAGTTGCAGGTCATAGTTCTCTGGAAAAACTGATTTTGGAAGCTTATTCCATTCCGTAGCAGCCCTGTAAAAGAAGGATTCTTGATGAAGATTGGTCCTTGTAGTGTCAATCTTGAGAGTAAATGGGTGAGACTGATCAGCGTGCCGAGTTCTTCGGCCGAATGTGGCCAGGGTGGTACAAGAGTTTTTATTTCTCTGGAGCATCTGCCATGGAAATATCTGTAGAGCAATGACTGGTCTGCAACTTTTCTTCTATGTTCTAGAGGGTGAAGGGTATCTGTGAAAGTTGAGATGTTTATCAAGCGAATGGCTCTTTTCTGAATGGAATCTAGAAGACGAAGAGAATGCCTTGGTGCTGAACCCCAAATGTGCGAGCAATACTCCAGTAGAGGTCGGATTTGAGCCTTGTACGTCGTCAACAGTTGATCAGAAGTAAAAAACTTTCTGGCTTTCCACAGAAAACCTAGCCTCTGGCTTGCCGACTTTGCGATGTTTGCAACATGGTCATGCCTAGACATATTATTGGACACCGTGACTCCCAAAATCGAGATGGAGGGACTTGGTTCAAGGGTATTTCCGGACATTGTGATGGGATGATTTCAGGAATTTACTTTCTTGGAAAACTTTGTGTTTTTTGGGCGTTGAACTGAACAAGATTGTTGTATACATTTATTCTCAAATCTTAGAGCATATCCCAATTTATACTTAAGAAACTAGCCGAAATCGATCTGATTTAATTTTATTACGCAAATTAATTTATGCCATATGGGACAATATCGATGCGGATTTTTAAAAGGCAGATTAACAACGTACGCAATACACACTATTAAACAAATCATGGAAAAAGCGTTTACGAACATATTTTTAGACTTCGAACAAGCCTTTTTCTCTCCAAAGAGGAACGAAATTATGAAAGCCTTTAAAGAACAAGAAGTAAAAAAAAACTAATAAACCTAATAGATATGACAATGAGATAATCAAAATTTAGTATCCTGACACAAAAAGGAGAAAAGGAAAAATTCGAAATAAACAAATGTGTAAGACAAGGAGACTCCACTGTGGGTTTATACAGCAAATAAGATAAAGTAAGAAATAAGATAAGAAAGTTAAACATACGTAAATCAATGGGAACGTTTATACAACTTCTGAAATAAAATAAGAAATAAGACAAGAGTTGACCAACTTTCAACTCTTATTTTATTTTATTTAAAAATGAATGTGCGCATGACTAGACAAAATTGTTTTGTATCAGAAACACTCTGTTTGTGCTGTTCTATTCTATACTACCCTTCATCTTCCTTTTAAATTTCGTTCTAACCTAAAAGTTTTTGTATTTACATTAGTTTTTTTTGATTAAATAATAGTTTAGAATTAAAATCTTAATACAGTGAAATTGTTTTTTATATTTTCGAAGTACAGAAAACAAATTAAAGAATGAAATTGGCAATAAAAACGAACGTCATTGTCAAAAAAGGCGTGATTTCATTGGTCGATTTTTAATCCTTATTTAATGTAGTTTATCTGTATAAACAGATCTATTTTCGTCTTATTTCTTGACTTATTTTTTATTTTACCTTATTTGCTGTATAAACCCAGGGTCACTGTCAGCTACGTTGCTCTAGAATTTGTTTTAAGAAAGATACAAAAGGGAAATCTGAGAACAACAAGAATTCAATTAATCGCATATGCAGATGACATAGTATTAGTGACAAAAAAAAGGAAAATCATGTAAAAAATGTTAAAGGAAATGGTGAAATAAGAATAGGAAATAAAAAATTCGAAGAAATACCTATGCGTAATGATAAACAATAAAGGGGAATGAAGAACGGATATCGAAGAAAAAATAATGGCAACAAACTGAGCTTACCAAGCAAATAAAAAAACTGTTAAAAAGAAAAATATTGACTAAACAAAGATGAACATATACAGAACAATAATAAGGCCCATAAAAATTTATGCAGCAGATACGATAATTATAACATTATGAAGATAAGTTAAAGATAAACGAACGAAAGATAATAAAGACAAATCTCGGTCCAGTGAAGCTCGGAGAGCAGAAATATAGAAGGAGAACGAATCAAGAAATATAAGATGAACTGAATGAAGAATATATAATAAAGATAATTAAAGCTCAAAGAATCAAGTGGCTGAGACTTATATGGAAACAAGGACCAGAAGCAGTAACAAAGGCTATATGCTACAATGGCAGATTTAAATTTCATAGAATACCAAAACGAAATTGTGAACTCTTCAACATATCTTTTCACCATACTAATTATAGCTATAATAGCAGCATATCTTGTATTATAAGATTGGGTAATCTAGTTAATGCAAATGCTGTATGCATAACTGGTGTGAGCTTGTGTAATTTTTAAAAATCTCTTAATGGAGTAGCTACTCTGTGATATCTTATGATATATATTACTATCTTTTATATTTTCATATTATTTCTTACATTGGATATTGTATATTATCTATATTTTGTAAAAAAAGGTTTGCCCGTTTATAAATAAATAAATATTAAGTAATTTGCAAGGTAATTTTGGGGTAATGCATATATAACGCCCCGATGCTACACATTCTTTGCTTTACGTGTGGAGCCGGGACTGATGAACTTTGTGATGTCGATTTTAATGATCCTATGAACGCTTAAAAGGGCAAGACGACCTGTTAGCTGCCTTCGACCAGCAGAATTGCGCAAATAATCACTTTTAAACGTCTCAACGTGGAAAATGATCTTCCTCGCGAAGCCGTTGATGCAGGTAATGTTGCAAGAATGTTTAAAAGAGTATTGCGAAACATGGATTCATTACATTATTGAATTAAGCTTAACAGCCTCCTAAATGATCGGTACTTTTTATTTATCACTGTAGTGATTTGACAACTTTTTTTATCAAAATAATGAAAAATCTATTTTTCTTTGCTAGGAATTAGGCAGTCGCGCACTGATTCGGGAAGGGTGGTTTAAACCCCCAAAACCATTTTTCAAATACAGTTATTTGATTTTTTTTTATTTTCAATTTACGACTAATGTGACTATTAATTTGTCAATAAGAGTCTTAAAGAGTTCACAAGTAACCGATTCAGTTGGTAAGTCTTGAGTGTATGAAGCCCCACCATTTTACGATGGACCAATGAAGAAAGTTTCAATATCAAAGCGGAGATGAAATTATGAACAGACATCGTTTTTTAAAAGAGCCTCACATCAAGTAAAAGGTGCTAGACGAATTGGTACAAGGATTGCTATTTACGTTTCTGGCACTGGCAACACTGTTATTGCTAGATGTAAAATTATGAATCATGGACCGTACCTATATGGGTCTTCCAAGGAGAACCAAAACCAACAAAATCCCTGAACATGCCGCAACTGTGTTGTTATTGCAAACAAAAAAGAAAATAGCCAGGGCAATTTTTTTCTAGCGTGATATTGATAGTTGGTAAATACAAATAAGATTTGTTTACAATAATGACATTGAAAAACATCTGTCAGAATGTTTAATGTCAACTCCATGTCATCATAGAACCACTGACAGACCAGAAAATCTCGGCGAACCTCCAGCTGTGGTGTTCTGTACACTTACAACACAGCAACTTTGCTCGGCTACAACAGTCGGCTATTCGAGCACTCAAAGCATTGAATTGAAAAGTCATCTGCCGCACACCCCTGATTTGGCACTCAATGATTTTTTTGTTTTCACACCGTGAAAAATAAATAGCGTGGCCAACGATTTTTGACACTAGATGCATTCTAATTCATGTTTCGGAGATACCATCTTCGTATTGGTAAAATTGGTTTTCTGAGTGGTTCAAACGCATTGATCTTTTTAGAGAATATTTTGAAAAAATGATTTTCATTGAAAAAATATATAACTTTGTTATTCCGACGTAAATAGCAACATATGTAGAACAAAAAGTATTAATTTACGTTTAAAAGATGTATATCTTAAGAACAAGTTATTTGCGCCAAAGAAATTATTATTAAACTATCTTTCGAAAAGATTGTTTGTTGTACAATCAACTGTTTAGTTCGTTCAAATTCTCTGCACATTTTTAAAATCAAAATAAATACATCATTTTTAACACTAAGGTACTTTCGAATAAAATTAACAATGCCTACTTTTTTTATACTCGAATTTCACTAGAAAACCACATTTATACGGATTAAACTTATTAGATGTAAAAAAAGTCTGATTTTAGTGAATAGAAGAACAAATAAAATTATTAAAATTCTTGTCTCAATGTTGTAGAAATAAAATTATTTTTTTTATTTATTGATTTACACCAGTTCTAACGCCAACTATTAGGCAACACAACATGCAGCAAATACTAAGAACAAGAGGCGAGCACAAAACTGAAATAAATAAACGGCAATACTTATCGTGTTTCATGCTAAAATAGCAGCTGCAATAATAATTTCCAATCATCCAGAAGTTTTTGATTGAAACCTAACTGTTTGGTAAAAGGAGCTTTGCCACATTATGCTGTCAGGGTATGTAATTATTTAACTACTGTTCTTTCTGTACGATGAAATTGGAAATGTTACTGCCTGACATATTACATTATATTTTACCTACAAAATGTTTAAAATGATCCAGAAAATATTTTAAAGCCTCTGCCACCAATTAAAAGGAAAACATTAGGAAGAGTTTTTAAATTAATAATTTAAATAATCATTGTGACGATTTCAAATTCACTGAATAAATTTTACTATTTATTAAAAAAATTTTAACTGTTCTGCATCCATTTAAAACTTTTACTCGTCCTTAAACTGAAACACAATTGAGCTGAATTAAAGAAAGAAAGAAATAATAGCACAACAATAAATATGAATAAAAAAAAACTTTTTTTATATGTCCTTCGGCGAAGTAACTTCCCTAACTACAACTGTACATTTGTTAAGAATACTTACTGATAGATGATAAAAAGCAAACCTTTATATACAGGGAGATTCTCTGAGAGCTCCAACTAGACGTTTTAGAGAACCTTGACGCACTAAAAATCTGAAAATTTGGGTCATGGGGTTTTCCGATTGGCCCAATTCATCTAAAATATTAAGAGCCTCCTACTATTTCTGGTTATACCGGAAGTTGAATGAAATTTCTTTATTTTAAATAGGACACCCTATATATTATTACGTATTTAGAGAGAGCTACTTTTGAGGATTTTCTTAATATAGTTTTACTACCTTCCCCCGAGTGTTTTACGAGATATGGCCAATTTTATTACGAAACAGTGTCCGATTTGACACCCTGTATCTTTATCTTCTATATACCTACACTGTGTTCATTTGAAAAGGACCCAACCTTAATATTTCAGAAATGCGACATATTAAAAATAAATACCGAGACACGTCAACTTTTAACTCTAGGGGGACACTTTTTAGCGCTAATGTCATAAACGTCAGATTCACCCTCTCCCTAATGGAGATACCCCTTAAATTTTTTCAAATTTCGTTGGGTATCAAGTCATACCTTATTTAAAAGGTCTGGTAAATCTATATTCAATCATATTGTTTTGCCTTTGATACCAGCCTTCCATTGTTACTTAATCGTTGTTTAAAATTGGCTCTCTCTAAACTCTTCGTATACCTCCGTATTAACAATTTCTTGGTAACATTTGTCTTTTTACTTTATTTGTAATTTTTTTATAATATTCTTTAAATTCTTTTTGTCATAACATAATAGGGGGCATATGACCTGATACCTAACGCCATTTGAAAAAATGTAAGGGGTATCTCCGGTAGGGAGGGGGTGAATCTGACGTTTATGACATTAGCGGTAAAAAGTGTCCCCCTCAAGTTGAAAGTTGATGTGTTTCGGCATTTTATTCTAATATATCGCATTTCTCAAATATTAAGGGTGGGTCCTTTTCAAATAAACACAGTGCACATAAAAATCAAATTATGTTTATTTGTTTGTCCTTTATGCGTTTCTAACCCGCTGGACCGATTTTGATCAAATTTTTAGACAATCTTCAGATTAACCTGGCGGGTGTTCCTGTGTAGTTTGGTATCTATCGGATTAACAAAAGGGGTAAGAAGGGGATAAAATATAAAAATTATTAAAAACGGCTGATATTCATAGTCTTCGAGGACGCCGAGTTTGATAGTGACATTCCCAATAACGTTAGCGCCCATATAAAAGGGATGAGAAGGGGATGCAGGTATAAAAACTATTAAAAACGCCAATATTTGTGTCGAATTTTTAGTTTTTGGGGTCGCTGAGTTTGATAGGGACCTTCAAATTTTGTAAGCACCCCTAGGAAAGGGGTAAAAAGGGGATGGAATATAAAACTACAAATTTGGTTAGAATCTTTTTTAATAAAACTCAAACATTTTGTGGATAAAATAATTTTTATTGTACAAGGTGATTCAAACCGCGAATTACAAAATTTCTCAAATGGATTAGAAAGCACTCTAACTGTTCTTTGCGTTTCGTTAACTACTCCCTATACCTAAATCGAAAAGTTATTGGGGTAATTAGCTTTTAATGTATGGATTAATGATTTGTATTATGTTTCTGATTATTATTGTATGCCATGGAAATTTTAGTTGACAGTTCCCAGTTCAGGATTTTAATTCTGTAGATAAATATTGTAGAAGGACGAAATACGTAATAATATATAGGGTGTTCTATTTAAAATAAGAAAATTTCAGTCAACTCCCGGTATAAACAGAAATGGTAGGAGACTCTAAATATTTTAGATCAATATCTGAAAATCAAATACCCCCAATTTTCAGATTTTATGTATGTCAAGTTTCTCCAAAACGTCTAATTGGAACTCCCAAAGAATCACCCTGTATAAACATGTCAACGAAGGGATGGCGTTAACGTATGTATCATGCTTCACACTCAGGGGTTGATTACAGTGGCTAACTTACTGAATTAGAGACACATATTTCAAAAAAAAAATGCCAATTTAAAAGCCAATTTGTTTTTATTAGCGAATGTTTATTCCGAGTACAATTTTTAATATTTGAGTTTATGTTAGTAAAAGTGATTTTTAATATTTTTCAGAGCAAGTAAAACCTTTGTACCTTATTTCTTAAATAAATAAATACAATTTGTAAATGGATTTCCATTTATATCCGCATAATTTTATTGTTCAATACTTTTAAAGGGTTAGTAAGAATTTATCGGCTAATATTTCATTGAAACGGGCATATAAATCAGATATGTGAATTATGGCTGGTACTCTCTTAGTCGCTAAAGACTTCCTAAGCCACTTCATCCCTTTTCTACATAACTGTCTCTATTCCATTTTCCCATGTTTGAAATAGGCTTTTAAAAGCGGGATGATGTGATATGAAGTAGGTGGAATGGGATTTGCTCGACGATTTGCATACATAGTTGTTAGACTGTTAACAGGGGTGCACGCATGATAAACTTTTAACACTAACTGTTTTATATTTCACCTACATCTTTTTATTACTTTTTGAAAAGTTACCATTACGAAAATATGCATTACAACAAAAGCAGCAAGGTGTAACCGTTGATTAAAACATTAGATGCTCTATTGTAATTAATTCTCGTAACTAAACTATTTTTAGACGTAAGCTACAATTTTTCATGAATTTTGAGGAATAAATTTTGATTACCTCATCGACTAAAAAGAAGGTAACCGGTTTTAATAAAAAAAATGAGATGATGCTCATTGGTTCCAATGCATGTAATAGGGATCCCTACTAAGAGTTTCCACGATCGACAACTTCCAAGCAATGCCTTTCGTTTTAATATCTTTGCGAACACAGGAAAGTCTTAAGAAAGTATACACAAATGTAATTGCACAATCGTACAATGGTTTGAACCTAATTACTAAAACTATAGCGGTTAAACAAAGTGGTTAGAAAGTAGGACTGATGCCCCTTACCTAAAAAAGAACACAACTGAGAAAAGACCATAAAATGTAGAAAATGAATGCTTAATTCATACTCTGCTTGTATTATTATCAAAATTTAGAGAGTGAAGCGAACACAAAGAATTATTTCGTAATCTACATTATATAGTGTGTCTACGTAAGTTAGCTACATACGTAAAACTTTTTATTATTAGTATTATCAAAACAATTTATTCTTTATAAAAAGTTCTGCATGTTATAAAACCAAAAATTCAACCATCAGATATTAAATTGTATTAGTCGTATACGAGGTTTGTAAAAAACGATTTTTGATCAACAGTAAAGTACCTCCATTTTTGACCATACCGAAAATTTTCATTAAGAAAAGATATTACGGATTACCATGAAAAAGGTGTAACCTCAATAGATATAGGAGGAGGAATGTGTTGAATGACGAGAGGCTCAAAGTGGACACTCATCATATGCCCAGTTCACTTCAACCGTAATCTGTGCCTTCGCTACTGTTACTAATCAGGGATAAAGGTTTTTATTAATATTTTTCAAGAATAATATTTATACAGGTATGGAAAAATATCAAGGGAACATAAAAATTTCAATGCAAAACGTTACGGTACCCAGTCGACCAGCACGAAATATAATAAATATTCGCGATAAATAATCAAGTAATTAACTACACTACTCTAATTTTTATTGCCCCCACTTCGGCGACATGTAATTGCTTCGTTAGCAATCAGTATGAACATGCTATCAGCGGTGTGTACGTCCAACTTATCAGGAAATAGAGACTGCGACAAATCATTTCTCTTCTAAAAATGTGTTCATTTTTACCATAACGGCTTTAAAAATAAAATAAATATTCTAAGAATTAAAAAACATCTAAACATTAACTTCTGAAAAATTAACTATCAATATAACTCTACTTAGATTAGTAAACTATTGGTATGGCAATGGAAAACAGATTTTTGAAACACAGTTTATGAAAATACTTACAACATTCAATGTTACTTAGAATAGTATACATCAGGTATAGCGATGGAAAACAGATTTTTGAAACATAGTCCATGAAAATAGTTAAAAAATTCGATGTGAGAATAATATACTATAGGTATGGCAATGGAAACCAGATTTTTGACACACAGTTCATAAAAATAGTTACAAAATTCAATTTTACTTAAAAAAGTAAACTATAGGTATGGCGATGGAAAACAGATGTTGACAAACAATTTTTTTTTTAAATCCTCTGTTCAGCAATCTATTCGGAGAAAATAAGCTTTTGGTTCGACAGTATTGGCATGTGTAGGGGGGTTCCAGTGAGACACCTACGTATTTCTTAAGCTAGAGTTAGTTGTATATACAATAATAGACACACCATTCATGAAAATAGTTACAAAATTCTATATTACTTAGAATAGTAAAATATAGGGATAGCAATAGAAAACAGATTTTTAAAACACAGTTTATAAAAATAGTTACAAAATTCCATGTTACTTAGAATAGTAATCTATAGGTATGGCGATAAAAAACAGATTTTTGACACACAATTCATGAAAATAGTTAAAAAATTCGATGTTACTTAGAATAATATACTAAAGGTATGGTAATGAAAACCAGATTTTTGGCACGCAGTTCATAAAAATAGTTACAAAATTCATTGTTACTTAGAAAAGTAAACTATAGGTATGGCTATGGAAAACAGATTTTTGACACACAGTTCATAAAAATAGTCACAAAATTCGATATTACTTAGAATAGTAAACTATAGTGATGGCAATAGAAAACAGATTTTTAAAACAGTTTATAAAAATAGTTACAAAATTCGATGTTACTTAGAATAGTAAACTATAGGAATTGCAATGAAAAACAGATTTTTGAAACAGTCCATGCAAATAGTTACAAAATTCGATGTTATTTGGAATAATAAACTGTAGGTATTGCAATGCTTCCGACATCAGGTGGCATTAAATACTAACCCATACACTTATACCAGAGCAATCGCCATAGAAACAGGTCGATTTGAAAATGATGAATTGTGAGGCCTAACGAAAAATGTGCGGCTAATTTAGTTATTAATTTCTGTCGGTTTCACCGTGATTTATTGTGACAACTAAAAGCCGTCACATAGAGCTTTCTCTGGCTGGACCCAGTTTAAATAGATTAAGACCTCTGCGATATATAGGGGGATCCACCTTAATTATTTAAATAAATGATAGAGCGCGAAAACCTTTAAATAATTTTTTTACTGGTTTTGGACCGTAATTATGATGATAAAATAAATATAGTTTATATTTAGAATTTACTTTATACACATTCAAAAGTTTTGCATCACCTTAATTTTGAAGTAATGTCTAATTAGAAATTGATTAAATATTAATTGATTTATTACTTCCAAGAGAAAATGAATGAGTTTTATTTTTCACCAAAGTTTAAACCAATAAAAAATATTTCTTATTAAAAAAAAATCAAAAACGGTTTTTGAAATGGTGTAATTTCACTATTGCCACCAATGCAAGTTGTTAGAAAGGTTAGCAATATCTTCTGGAGAAATATTCATTAAAGGTTTAAGATTATATAATGATCTACCTCTGTTAGTTAAGACATTAGGAAATGTAAAAAATTTTAAATCTAAATTAAAAAAAATGTATTTCAATGTACCTATAGATAATCTGTGAGATATCAAATTTAAGATTCACATATGATTACGTAATAGCAATTAATGCTAAATAAAGTTCTATTTATTTATTTTTTTTTATAGATATATTATGTCCCTCTTCTGTAGTAACTGTAGCTCTGGTAGAAACCTGGAATGATTTCTTCGAGTACGAAGTGTTCCAAGCTTACTCTATGCGATTTTTATTTGAAGTCAAAGCAAGCCAGTTTAAACGAATCATTCCATTCATTTCAACGTTGTCATGCTCTGCTCCAGTACGATGAGATCGTGCATTATCGTCCAAGAAAAAAAAATTATCACCATTAGCCCTTTTTCAAATTCTTGAGTGAGCCTGTATAACTTCTCTAATATACCTTTCACCAGTCATTGTGAGTTCTTCTTCTTCTTGTTGTGCCATACCCCCTGGGGGGTGTCGGCGACCTCTCTGCAACTATTCATGTGCACGCTCAATCAGTGTTGCATAAATAGAAGGGACCTACAGTTTAATGCCGGTTCCGAAGGCTAGTTTAGAGAGGCCTTACTAGGCAGAATACATTCGGTGGTTTGCCATCGCCTTCCGAACGGCAGCGGTCGCTTATAATTCGTTGGTTTGACCTGGGAATCGAACCCGGGTCTCTTGGTGCAGAGGCTGGCGCGCTAGCAACTACACCGCGGCCACTTGTGAGTTCAACGTGAACTAATTCAGTACATTTACCAGATATAATTCCTGCCCAAAACACAGCGCTGCCTTACCTGAAGGAAGACGCAGGGTTAACAAGAGTGAGTTCGGCAGCTCAGGTTCCTAAACACGAATTCGTGTCTATCACTTACTAGCATTAAATCATTAAAAAACATAACGGAATTTTAAAATCATTCAGGTGACGAACTCAGTGCTCATATTATAACTGGGTAACTCTTACTGGTCACCGAGATCTTAAAGGTGGATTTTTTGGTGCTTCTCTCCCCGGAGATCTTATTGAAAAGATAATTTACCTCCGAAGACTCTTACTCCACGATATGTATGTCATCATTTTGAATTATTTACAGGAAAATGGATAGAAAATGGCTAATAGGGATTTACAATGGCTGCTCATCTATAAGACAGCTGCAGAAATTAAAACCTTGTAAATTGGAACTTTATATAATTTAAAATATTTGGGTACAGTCATAAATACTTGCTAAACGTTGCTGTTCCTTTTCGTTGTAATTCGTAAAAATGGTCTAACATGGGCAAAAAATGGTTGACGCAAATGAAGGGTAGCTCCCTCTCTTAATAGCAGCATCGATGAACACCTAGTAAGAACTATTGATATAGAGTGTGAACTGAGCTTTAGCCTCACAAATTTAACCACTCTATAGAATATATATATATATATATATATATATATATATATATATATATATATATATATATATATTAAAAAATCAACCAAAAAAAAACTTTTTGGAAAAAATAGTAAGGATGCAGTCAAACAACTGGGCAGGTAAAAGCAAACTCTTTGTTAATTCGTCAAGCTTTCGGAAATGTTTATTCTCTTTCTCAAGACATTAACTTGAGGTTAAAGAACCGGTAACAAAAAACCTCTGAAAAACAAAAAAGGGAAAACTAAGGCAACAACAGCCTTTTATAAACATTTAACATGAATCACACCATAATGACCATGAGGTGCGAAGATAAAACAAGTTTGCTAATATTTTAAAAATTAACCAACAAAAGGGAAAGTAAAAAAACCACATGTTCTGTATGAAAAAGGAAAGACAAGACATTGGGAATATAGTAGAGACCTTTGACTTTCTTTAATAAAACATCTCTACTTTTTTTCATCAAAAAATTTCAAATTAATTTAAAATAATATAACAAAACTCAAAATTCCATCTCACTAATTACGTTTTTAAAACAGTAAAAGCCTCAGTCTAAATAATTTTTTAAGATAACTTACTCCAAACTACTTGAATCCTTTAAAAGTAATTATCCTTTGGAATTTAAAAAATAAAAAAATTACTTTTTATTTTTAGTAACCTATTAAGAAAATATTTGCAACAGCGACATCTCATATACTTTTTTGGAACTTCGTCATCCACGTTTTGAAAGCATACTGTTTCGTATCATTTTATAAGAAATTAGATTATCGATAGGTGGCTGTTTTGTCCGTCTTTTATTACGTTTTTAATATGTTCTAATTGTGAAATAAAAACGTTTTTAAATATCATTTATTTAAGATGATTCAGCTCAACAAATTATTAATGAGAGAAGAATTAACTGATTGAAATTTGTACCTACTTTAAAAACCAATTACCTATTTTAAACGAAGCACTTCTAGTTTTACTAACAATTCTGATTATTCCAAATATTAAATACATTTTAAATAATAATTTTTACTTTTGTTTGTTTTTTTAATAAAGTTTTAATAATAAATCAATACTCTGTTATTAAAACATTCTTTAGTACTTGAAATTCGGTAATATAGGTAATAATGGTACGTACTAATTATTGATGCGATATATTTCCTGAAAATGACTACTCCACCCTGCTATTTTTAGATAAAAATTAGAAGTTATTAATCTTTTGTTGCAACATACCGTGTGTCCACGCACAGTGTTTTAAGAGGGAAAAAAATTTAATTTTAGTTTTATCAAAAAATGTCATTTCTGAAATTTTGCTTAAAAGATCTCAAAAAATGAAGACATATGCACGTTTTACTTGCTTTATTTTACTGTCAATGAAATCATATGGAAATTTATTTTGAATTAAAAAATCTGGCGACTGACATTTATGTTATTAAGTAATAATTATTATAGACTACCGTTAAATTTTTGTACTTATAAGAAATTTTCATGTGATTTCCAAGCAAATTGACTACAAATGAAGCAGATAAAGTAAAAAGTTAATCTGTTTTCATTGTCTGGAATCTTACAAGAAGCAAAACTTTTTACATTTTTCGATAAAACTAAAATTTTTTTTCACTCTTTTTAACTCTATCCGTGAACACACTAGAATAATTTAATGTTGTTTCTAAGCACAGGTTTTATTTTTTTAACTTTTTGAAAGAAATCCAAGTATGTGCATTTTTTATTCGTTATTAGAATTCACTTACCTATCAACAAAAAACCCGTATCCGTGCCATGTTTATTTTAAAATATTAGAATTTTACGTTTTTTTGTTTTGTTTGTTCATCATGTCTCCAATTTGAGGACTATTTAAGAAGCAAATTAACTTTATTCATACTGAAAAATATAAATTACATAAAATAATTGAAGAATAAAATTGAAAAATTCAGAGAAAATTTTATGGAACATATTTAACAGTTCCTTCTTCTTCTTAGTCTAACGTCGAGAACGACGTGTAGTGATCACAAGTTAATGTCAGGTGTTATTATTTAGAACTCTTCTTACAGTCTCTCGCCATCTCCTACGGTCAGCAGCAGTTCTAATGGCTTCCACTAGTGGACGCTCGGTTAATTTTGATACAATGTCTGTCCATCTAGATGGGAAGCGTCCGCGTTTCCTTTTGCCAAGGGGTTTGCCCTGGACAATTAGTCTCTCAATGTTGTCGTGACGAGTTATATGTCCGAAGAAGTTCAGTATTCGCGCTGATGTCAAGCTACTGAGACGGTTTGATGGTCCAATCTCGTTCAGAACTGACACATTGGTACGATGTGCCGTCCACGGTATTCTTAGCATTCTTCGCCATACTCACATTTCAAAGGCGTCGACCCGACGCCTGTCGGCTGCCTTCATAACCCATGTCTCGGAAGCGTACCAGAAAATGGAGAAAACTAGGGCATGGACCAGTGATTTTTTGGTATTGATGGATATATATCGATCTTTCCAAATTTTATGTAATTGGCTCATTGCTGTTCGGCCAAGTTGAATACGACGGCGGATCTCCATCTCGCAGCTGCCAGAGGAGTGGATAAGGGCACCCAGATAAACAAACTGATCTACCACTTCACAGTTGGCAATGTGATGTGGTCTGTTGGCTGTATTATCCGATCTATCAACTATCAATACTTTAGATTTGGCATAGTTGATTTTTAGACCATACTCTTTTGATATTTTCTCGAGTCATTGTATTAATTCTGTAAGTTTTTCTGCTGAGTTAGCGATCAGAAGAGTGTCGTCTGCATATCTAAGATTTGAAATTTTTTTCCCATTTAGTTCCTACATATTGTTAAAAATAATTTAAAAATTTTAATAGTTGTTTTAATTATTTACAAAATTGAAAATATATTACCAATGCAATATTGAAGCAATAATATTCTTCATTTTTACTCATTTTTATTTTAAACGATTTTAATAAGGTGGAAAATCCCCTAGGGATACGCGGAAAATAGAATAGATCCCAGGTATGGTCTGCCTGTCGTAAAAGGCGACTAAAAGACTCCCAATCCAAAGTGTTATGCGACCCGTGCTGATAGATGCATGGCGGTGGAGAAGCACCGTCGCACGTCGCATACTCGTTGACTGCAAAGAAGAACTGAGAACGCTGGTAGACCGTAATCACGTCAGACTGATACGGGTTCCAGGACGCCAGGAAGTTGCAGGTAATGAGGAAGTAGACGAACTTGCAAGAAGAGGTTCGGAAAAACACAAATACTAAAGGAAACGTATACCGGGAAAAAAGCACGGGAAATAATACACCAAATGACCGTGCCATAAAAGGACGGCAGAACTGTTACCAATAAACAGGAATCAGCTAAGACTGTATAATGGAGGCCTGGCCTGCAGGTTGTGCGGCAGGGATCCGGGAACGGTGGAGCGCTTGGTAGGCTGCTGCGGTG